>OW388305.1:41021410-41621410 GCA_936450465.1 Gibbula magus | reverse complement strand
CATTTATTTTTCATGCAAAATATTAGAGAGATATAGCAAACAGTTTTCTTTTTCTTTTTTAATACATAGAAATCTATTGTTCGCATGATATAAACATCTGACTCGTTTTCAACATGTAAATGAAATCTGAAAATTTTGAAAGGCACCATTTCAGTTGATGAGTAATCCGCAAAGATAACGTTTAAAGAATCTACAATGAATGTTCATATAAGTTCTTCTCTAGACTGACAGACGGACATATGGACAGCAGGATGACAATATCCCGTTTGTAGGCCGCTAGTTGAGTTACAAACACTTGTTTATGCTTAAACCATTCATGATGATAGCGCTTGATATGTTTTTTAGAGGATTTTGGAAATGGTTTTCAGTTTCTATCATTATCAAATGCCTGCAGGCAACGTAAAGAATTGTTGCAAGGAAGGAAAAAGAGCTTACATGAAATACGCAGAATGATATTGTTAAAGGTATGGTACGAATAGTCAGTGTTTGTAATTTTGTCCAACATATATTCCTTGTTGATTTGACCAAAATGCTTTAATGAAGGTTCGATATTTCTCCACTATCAGAAAGGATCCAAGCATGTTTATTTCACTGTAAACGTCTCGTTCACTTTCACGTTTTTACTGTTAGAAAGCTATAGGTTAAAAGGCGCTGTATCACTATCACAAATTTGCCATTCATTTTTAAACTGTATACAGTATATTGCTACTTTAAAGGGTGAAACATCTCACGGCACGACCCTATAAGCCGTATCCATAGAAAACGTGTATCTATATTGGAATAAAATGGTGCGACTTATACAACGACAACTTTGTTGAACTCTTCAGTGTGACATGTAGAGTTTTATGTCTCATGCGATTTTGAGAGTTTCATTCCATCATGGTGACATAATTGAAACACTACCCTGAGTGTATTGGCATCAATACATCAGGCAAAATACTTGAACTGCCTTCGATCGGCCACTTTAATGTGAACATATTAAAATGGCCGCTCGAGGAGAATTGGACCCGACTTAACCAAACCACGTACATTAGTTTTATAATTTTTGTTATTGATCCGGGAGCTATTGGTAATGTTTTTAAAATTTTCGTGAGAGTACCTCTTTCCAGGAAGAAAAAAATAGTTTAAAATAATAATTAATAGTAAGCTGCAGGAGGGTATTATACACAATAACTTGAAAACAAGCACTAGTTAATAGTTTTTTAATAATTTATTGAACTTGACCTTGAGTCAAGATGAAACTTCCGATCCATCCAGAAAAGGTCCTCTCCAATCAGGAGCTAGGGAGTTGGAGTGGAGGGGATTCTGCTTTTGATCTCCATCGATCCGTGATTTTCCTCATCAATAGATAGGATGCCGTCCATTAAGTGCATTGTGTCCAAAATGAATCTCTCATTCATGACGTTATTCTTCACATCGTTGTCTCTGGCTGATCCAGACTGAACCTGAAAAACACATTTCTCACATCAGATGCAAATACCGTTGTTACGTCAATACCGTTGTGACCCCATAACGTGAAAACTGTCATATTCCCTGACATGTTGGAGAAAACTGTCCTTTTGTGTTTTGTGGTCTCTCAGCTACAGAGGACATTCAACTACAGAGGATATTCAACTACAGAGCACACTCTACTACAGAACACACTCAACTACAGAGTACATTCAACTACAGAGGACACTCAACTACAGAGCACACTCAACTACAGAGCACACCCAACTACAGAGCAGTCTCAACTACAGATCACAATCAACTACATATCACAATAAACTACAGAGCACTCGCATCTACAGAGCACTCGCAACTACATAGTACACTCAACTACAGAGTACACTCAACTACAGAGCACACTCAACTACAGAGCACACTCAACTACAGGGTACACTCAACTACAGAGTACACTCAACTACAGAGCACACTCAACTACAGAGTACACTCAACTACAGAGCACACTCAACTACAGAGCACACTCAACTACAGAGCACACTCAACTACAGAGCACACTCAACTACAGAGCACACTCAACTACAGAGTACACTCAACTACAGAGCACACTCAACTACAGGGTACACTCAACTACAGAGTACACTCAACTACAGAGCACACTCAACTACAGAGTACACTCAACTACAGAGCACACCCAACTACAGAGCAGTCTCAACTACAGATCACAATCAACTACATATCACAATAAACTACAGAGCACTCGCATCTACAGAGCACTCGCAACTACATAGTACACTCAACTACAGAGCACACTCAACTACAGAGCACACTCAACTACAGAGCACACTCAACTACAGAGCACACTCAACTACAGAGCACACTCAACTACAGAGCACACTCAACTACAGAGCACACTCAACTACAGAGCACACTCAACTACAGAGTACACTCAACTACAGAGCACACTCAACTACAGGGTACACTCAACTACAGAGTACACTCAACTACAGAGCATACTCAACTACAGAGCACACTCAACTACAGAGCACACCCAACTACAGAGCAGTCTCAACTACAGATCACAATCAACTACATATCACAATAAACTACAGAGCACTCGCATCTACAGAGCACTCGCAACTACATAGTACACTCAACTACAGAGTACACTCAACTACAGAGCACACTCAACTACAGAGCACACTCAACTACAGGGTACACTCAACTACAGAGTACACTCAACTACAGAGCACACTCAACTACAGAGTACACTCAACTACAGAGCACACTCAACTACAGAGCACACTCAACTACAGAGCACACTCAACTACAGAGCACACTCAACTACAGAGCACACTCAACTACAGAGTACACTCAACTACAGAGCACACTCAACTACAGAGCACACTCAACTACAGAGTACACTCAACTACAGAGCACACTCAACTACAGAGCACACTCAACTACAGGGTACACTCAACTACAGAGCACACTCAACTACAGAGCACACTCAACTACAGAGTACACTCAACTACAGATCACACTCATCTACAGAGTACACTCAACTACAGAGCACACTCAACTACAGAGCACACTCAACTACAGAGCACACTCAAATACAGATCACACTCAACTACAGAGTACACTCAACTACAGAGCACACTCAACTACAGAGCACACCCAACTACAGAGCACACTCATCTACAGATCACACTCAACTACAGATCACACTCAACTACAGAGTACACTCAACTACAGAGCACACTCAACTACAGAGCACACTCAACTACAGAGCACACTCAACTACAGAGCACACTCAACTACAGAGCACACTCAACTACAGAGTACACTCAACTACAGAGCACACTCAACTACAGAGTACACTCAAATACAGAGCACACTCATCTACAGAGAACACACAACTACAGAGAACACACAACTACAGAGCACACTCAGCTACAGAGCACACTCAACTACAGAGTACACTCAACTATAGAGCACACTCAACTAAAGAGTACACTCAACTATAGAGCACTCTCAACTACAGAGCACACTCAACTACAGAGCACACTCAACTACAGAGCACACTCAACTACAGAGCACACTCAACTACAGAGTACACTCAACTATAGAGCACACTCAACTAAAGAGCACTCTCATCTACAGAGCACACTCAACTACAGAGCACACTCAACTACAGAGCACACTCAACTACAGATCACACTCAACTACAGAGCACACCCAACTACAGATCACACTCAACTATAGAGCACACTCAACTACAGAGCACACTCAACTACAGAGTACACTCAACTACAGAGCACACTCAACTACAGAGCACACTCAACTACAGAGCACACTCAACTATAGAGCACTCTCAACTACAGAGCACACTCAACTACAGAGCACACTCAACTACAGAGTACATTCAACTACAGAGCACACTCATCTACAGATCACACGCAACTACAGAGCACACTCAACTACAGAGCACACTCAACTACAGAGCACACTCAACTACAGAGCACACTCAACTACAGAGCACACTCAACTACAGATCACACGCAACTACAGAGCACACTCAACTACAGAGCACACTCAACTACAGATCACACGCAACTACAGATCACACTCAACTACAGAGCACACTCAACTACAGAGTACACTCAACTACAGAGCACACTCATCTACAGATCACACTCAACTAGAGATCACACTCAACTACAGAGCACACTCAACTACAGAGTACACTCAACTACAGAGTACACTCAACTACAGAACACACTCAACTACAGAACACACTCAACTACAGAGCACACTCAACTACAGAGTACACTCAACTACAGAGCACACTCAACTATAGAGCACTCTCAACTACAGAGCACACTCAACTACAGAGCACACTCAACTACAGAGCACACTCAACTACAGATCACACGCAACTACAGAGCACACTCAACTACAGAGCACACTCAACTACAGATCACACGCAACTACAGAGCACACTCAACTACAGAGCACACTCAACTACAGAGCACACTCAAGTACAAAGCACTCTCAACTACAGAGTACACTCAACTACAGAGTACACTCAACTACAGAGCACATTCAACTACAGATCACACTCAACTACAGAGCACACTCAACTACAGAGTACACTCAACTACAGAGCACACTCATCTACAGATCACACTCAACTACAGATCACACTCAACTACAGAGCACACTCAACTACAGAGTACACTCAACTACAGAGTACACTCAACTACAGAGCACACTCAACTACAGAGCACACTCAACTACAGAGTACACTCAACTACAGAGTACACTCAACTACAGAGCACATTCAACTACAGATCACACTCAACTACAGAGCACACTCAACTACAGAGTACACTCAACTACAGAGCACACTCATCTACAGATCACACTCAACTACAGATCACACTCAACTACAGAGCACACTCAACTACAGAGTACACTCAACTACAGAACACACTCAACTACAGAACACACTCAACTACAGAGCACACTCAACTACAGAGTACACTCAACTACAGAGCACACTCAACTATAGAGCACTCTCAACTACAGAGCACACTCAACTACAGAGCACACTCAACTACAGAGCACACTCAACTACAGATCACACGCAACTACAGAGCACACTCAACTACAGAGCACACTCAACTACAGATCACACGCAACTACAGAGCACACTCAACTACAGAGCACACTCAACTACAGAGCACACTCAAGTACAAAGCACTCTCAACTACAGAGTACACTCAACTACAGAGTACACTCAACTACAGAGCACATTCAACTACAGATCACACTCAACTACAGAGCACACTCAACTACAGAGTACACTCAACTACAGAGCACACTCATCTACAGATCACACTCAACTACAGATCACACTCAACTACAGAGCACACTCAACTACAGAGTACACTCAACTACAGAGTACACTCAACTACAGAGCACACTCAACTACAGAGCACACTCAACTACAGAGTACACTCAACTACAGAGTACACTCAACTACAGAGCACACTCAACTACAGATCACACTCAACTACAGAGCACACTCAACTACAGAGTACACTCAACTACAGAGCACACTCATCTACAGATCACACTCAACTACAGATCACACTCAACTACAGAGCACACTCAACTACAGAGTACACTCAACTACAGAGTACACTCAACTACAGAGCACACACAACTACAGAGCACACTCAAGTACAAAGCACTCTCAACTACAGAGCACACACAACTACAGAGCACACTCAACTACAGAGCACACTCAACTACAGAGCACACTCAACTACAGAGCACACTCAACTACAGAGCACACTCAACTATAGAGTACACTCAACTACAGAGTACACTCAACTACAGAGCACACTCAACTACAGAGCACACTCAACTACAGAGCACACTCAACTACAGAGCACACACAACTACAGAGCACACTCAACTACAGAGCACACTCAACTACAGAGCACACTCAACTACAGAGCACACTCAACTACAGAGCACACTCAACTACAGAGCACACTCAACTACAGAGCACACTCAACTACAGAGCACACACAACTACAGAGCACACTCAACTACAGAGCACACTCAACTACAGAGCACACTCAACTACAGAGCACACTCAACTATAGAGTACACTCAACTACAGAGTACACTCAACTACAGAGCACACTCAACTACAGAGCACACTCAACTACAGAGCACACTCAACTACAGAGCACACACAACTACAGAGCACACTCAACTACAGAGCACACACAACTACAGAGCACACTCAACTACAGAGCACACTCAACTACAGAGCACACTCAACTACAGAGCACACTCAACTACAGAGCACACTCAACTATAGAGTACACTCAACTACAGAGCACACTCAACTATAGAACACACTCAACTACAGAGCACACACAACTACAGAGCACACTCAAGTACAAAGCACTCTCAACTACAGAACACACTCAACTACAGAGCACACTCAACTACAGAGTACATTCAACTACAGAGCACACTCATCTACAGATCACACGCAACTACAGAGCACACTCAACTACAGAGTACACTCAACTACAGAGCACACTCATCTACAGATCACACGCAACTACAGAGCACACTCAACTACAGAGCACACTCAACTACAGAGCACTCTCAACTACAGAGCACACTCAACTACAGAGCACACTCAGCTACAGAGCACACTCAACTACAGAGCACACTCAACTACAGAGCACACTCAACTATAGAGCACACCCAACTACAGAGCACACTCTGCTACAGAGCACACTCAACTACAGAAAACATTCAACTACAGAGCACACTCATCTACAGATCACACGCAACTACAGAGCACACTCAACTACAGAGTACACTCAACTACAGAGCACACTCATCTACAGATCACACGCAACTACAGAGCACACTCAACTACAGAGAACACTCAACTATAGAGCACTCTCAACTACAGAGCGCACTCAACTACAGATCACACTCAACTACAGAGCACACCCAACTACAGAGCACACTCAACTATAGAGCACACTCAACTACAGAGAACACACAACTACAGAGCACACTCAACTACAGAGCACACTCAACTACAGAGCACACTCAACTACAGAGCACTCTCAACTACAGAGCACACTCAACTACAGAGCACACTCAGCTACAGAGCACACTCAACTACAGAGCACACTCAACTACAGAGCACACTCAACTATAGAGTACACTCAACTACAGAGCACTCTCATCTACAGAGCACACTCAACTACAGAGCACTCTCAACTACAGAGCACACTCAACTACAGATCACACTCAACTACAGAGCACACTCAACTACAGAGCACACTCAACTACAGAGCACACTCAACTATAGAGCACTCTCAACTACAGAGCGCACTCAACTACAGAGCACTCTCAACTACAGAGCACACTCAACTATAGAGCACTCTCAACTACAGAGCGCACTCAACTACAGAGAACACTCAACTACAGAGCACACTCAACTATAGAGTACACTCAACTACAGAGCACTCTCAACTACAGAGCGCATTCAACTACAGATCACACTCAACTACAGAGCACACTCAACTACAGAGAACACACAACTACAGAGCACACTCGACTACAGAGCACACTCAACTACAGAGCACACTCAACTACAGAGAACACACAACTACAGAGCACACTCAACTAAGGAGCACACTCAACTACAGAGCACACTCAACTACAGAGAACACACAACTACAGAGCACACTCAACTACAGAGCACACTCAACTACAGAGCACTCTCAACTACAGGGTACACTCAACTACAGAGCACACCCTACTACATAGCACACTCAAGTACAAAGCACTCTCAACTACAGGGTACACTCAACTACAGAGCACACTCAACTACAGAGCACACTCAACTACAGAGCACTCTCTACTACAGAGCACACTCGACTACAGAGCACTCTCAACTACAGAGCGCACTCAACTACAGATCACACTCAACTACAGAGCACACTCAACTACAGATCACACTCAACTACAGAGCACACTCAACTACAGAGCGCACTCAACTACAGATCACACTCAACTACAGAGCACACTCAACTACAGAGCACACCCTACTACATAGCACACTCAAGTACAAAGCACACCCAACTACAGAGCACTCTCAACTACAGAGCGCACTCAACTACAGAGCACACTCAACTAAAGAGCACACTCAACTACAGAACACACTCAACTACAGAGCACACTCAACTACAGAGTACATTCAACTACAGAGCACACTCATCTACAGATCACACGCAACTACAGAGCACACTCAACTACAGAGTACACTCAACTACAGAGCACTCTCAACTACAGAGCGCACTCAACTACAGATCACACTCAACTACAGAGCACACTCAACTACAGAGCACACCCTACTACATAGCACACTCAAGTACAAAGCACACCCAACTACAGAGCACTCTCAACTACAGAGCGCACTCAACTACAGAGCACACTCAACTAAAGAGCACACTCAACTACAGAACACACTCAACTACAGAGCACACTCAACTACAGAGTACATTCAACTACAGAGCACACTCATCTACAGATCACACGCAACTACAGAGCACACTCAACTACAGAGTACACTCAACTACAGAGCACACTCATCTACAGATCACACGCAACTACAGAGCACACTCAACTACAGAGCACACTCAACTACAGAGCACTCTCAACTACAGAGCACACTCAACTACAGAGCACACTCAACTACAGAGCACACTCAACTACAGAGCACACTCAACTACAGAGCACACTCAACTATAGAGTACACTCAACTACAGAGCTCACTCAACTACAGAGAACACTCAACTATAGAGCACACTCAACTACAGAGCACGCATAACTACAGAGCGCACTCAACTACAGAGCACACTCAACAACAGAGCACACTCAACTACAGAGCACACTCAACTACAGAGCACTCTCAACTACAGAGCACACTCAACTACTGAGCACACTCAACTACAGAGCACACTCAACTACAGAGCACACTCAACAACAGAGCACACTCAACTACAGAGCACACTCAACTACAGAACACACTCAACTACAGAGCACACTCAAGAACAAAGCACTCTCAACTACAGAGCACGCATAACTACAGAGCACACTCAACTAAAGAGCACACTCAACTACAGAGCACACTCAACAACAGAGCACACTCAACTACAGAGCACACTCAACTAAAGAGCACACTCAACTACAGAACACACTCAACTACAGAGCACACTCAAGAACAAAGCACTCTCAACTACAGAGCACACTCAACTACAGAACACACTCAACTACAGAGCACACTCAAGAACAAAGCACTCTCAACTACAGAGCACGCATAACTACAGAGCACACTCAACTACAGAGCACACTCAACTACAGAGCACACTCAACTACAGAGCACACTCAACTAAAGAGCACACTCAACTACAGAACACACTCAACTACAGAGCACACTCAAGAACAAAGCACTCTCAACTACAGATCACAATCAACTACAGAGCACACTCAACTACATAGTACATTCAACTACAGAGCACTCTCATCTACAGAGCACTCTCAACTACAGAGCATACTCAACTACAGAGCATACTCAACTACAGAGCACATTCAACTACAGAGTACTCTCAACTACAGAGCATACTCAACTACAGAGCACACTCAACTACAGAGCACACTCAACTACAGAACACACTCAACCACAGAGCACACTCAACTACAGAGCACACCCAACTACAGAGCACTCTCAACTAAAGAGCACACTCAGCTACAGAGCACTCTCCTATACAGCGAAAAAGCTATAGAGCACACCCAACTACTGACCACAATCATCTACAGAGCACACTGAACCAGAGAGCACATCGTCTACAGAAAAAAACCTACAGAGCACACTCAGTTATAGAACACACTTAAATATAGAGCTCACCCAACTACAGCGTACACCCAAATACAGAAAAGACCCAACTACAGAACACACTTTCCAAAAGGGTTGCCAATATTGTGCCAAAAGAACTTGGTTGATATGTGAGGAAAAAAAAGTTACATTGAAAGAAACTTGAGAATGTGTGAGCTATTATGGAAATGCCAACTATTAGTAATTAACGTTGTGAGAGATTAATATGATGATATAGCCTTTGTTTGAAACACAAAATCATGGCAAGTATTGGTTTCTTCTAGAAATTTACTCAAATACAGAGCATACTTACCAATGGGGAGGACAGTGCTGTGCCCAAAGCGAAGAGAACTAGACAAATGATCAACATCATGCTCCCAAATGTGGACGATATGATCGTGTACAGAAATGTTAACTCATTGCAGTTATCAGGCGCCTATATATGCTATTGAGGGAACGATAACTCTTTTTTGTGAACAATCTTGATAGACAGATGGCAAACGTTTAATGACTCTGTGTGAAAGTTTGACAACACATGGGTGTTGAATGAAAATGTGACAATTATAATCTAATCAGGAGGTAATAACAAGTTTGTAGAATATCCTTGTCATTAGATATACAGAAGATTACAGGAAAACGCCCATCGTGGCACTGATCCCATGTTTGTTTTTTATTTATGTTATAATGTATATGTATGTATAACTTATATTGTTGGTCTACAGTGTTATTATAAATACTTCAGTGAGGTATACGCCTATATGTGGTAAATATATTAATCAATGTCTTTGTTTACGTAAATATTGTTACTAGGAGGTATAAAAAATATCATTCCAATGTAAACGTATATTCCATGACTTTACAAACAATAACCCTTGAGGCATTGTATGCTACCATTCAAAAGAGGAATACGAAATTCCAATAACTTGGCATTGAGTTGTTACCCCTAGAAACTGAATACATATTTTTGTTATTTATAGGTATCAGTTAACAGTTAGCCATGCCGATGTGTTTTGTTTGTATCCACACTTTGTAATTTGGACCAAATTTGAACTGGGGATTTCAGTTATTTGCGTATCCATCTAAAATACCGTCCAAAAGAAAGTATACCATCACTTTGACAAGTTATTAAAAAACAACTAAGGCAATTTAGACAAAATGATTGGTTTTTTAAAAATTCTGTATAAATTAAATGTTACATCGATAACAAACAATAAAATGTAAAATGGACACACTGGGAGTTGAAACATGGGATTTAAAAATGTATCCGTACACAGAAGAAGATATTTACAACAAACGTCATTGGATATTGGTTTAATATCGAGTGTGTCCTACTCGAGAATCGATAAACACAAGAATGCGTCTGCGCATGGATGACGTGAGGCGTCTAATGACGTCGCGTGGAATATGATTCCATGCACGAATCATTCACCGTTCAAGTTATTGTCGGGTTGCTGGGGGTAAGGTTCTGTCTATCAAGATGGTCCCAAAATGTTCGATCGGTTTCATGTCTGGGTAACAAGCAGGCCACGGTAAAACATGCACATTCACGTTGTTGAGAAAATTCTGCCTGAATCTGGCTATGTGACGTCTTGCATTGTCATGATGAACGACAATACAACGGGGCTGTTGGTTGATGAATGCGAGGACAACTGGCTGCAGAATCTCATCCCTGTAACTCTGCGCATTCAGATTGTCATGGATGATGACTAGCCCCGTTTTCAGTTCACCACAAATTGCTCCCCACACCATCACACTGCTTCCTCCATACGCATGGACTTCCTGAACACAGTTTCAAGGTAACCGTTCCCCAGCACATCTGTAAACATCTGCCGACCACCAGCTCTGAACAAACAGAATCTGCGCTCTACAGAAAAAAAGGACACGTGACCAGTTTCGGACTTGCCAACGTTGAACTTCCCTTGCCCAGCGAAGCCTGTTAAGCAATGTTGCTGGGTAAGCACAACTGCCGGGTATGGAGGCCGTGCCCGGATACTATGTTTCCGTAGACGCCTTGGCACAGTCTGTCGTCTGATGCGAGGTTCTGGAGGGTATTTTCGACATACAATCACTGCCTTCTTCCCATTATTAAGAGCCTCTATCATCAAGGGCATCAACACATTCTTCCTGTGCTCACTAATCTCCTCCGGATTTGTTCTACCATATGGAAGGGTTTTCCTTTCAGCATTCTACCACATTTCTTCACACCATCTCTTTCTTTAGTATGACGAATTTCACAATAACACAACGTGGTTTGTTATACCCTCCTTGGTACCGTGAATTGCGTTTTGGTACTATTCTGTGAACACGTTTGAATTGAATTATATCACTTTCTTCATGATTTAATTCATCTTTGATGATGTTTTTCAGCACTTCTTCACAATCTTCAAACGGTTGAGCTGTTGCGGGTACGTGCTCAGGGATGTTGGTGAATATGAGATTATCTCTTATAGATCGACAGCGTTGATCTACAAGAGCTTCACGCAGACTGAGGTTGTTGGTGAACTGAGTCTTTAGATCATTAAGATCGTTTTCGATAGCCCCTTTGTCCAGTTTGAAATCATCGTAATTGCCACTGAGAAACCTTGTACTTTCTTTTAATACACTGATCCTTTTCTTTACTTCATCAATAGCTTGAACTTTGAGTTTTAAGTTGGCAATGTTGATCTTTATTTCGTTCATATCCTTAACTATAGAGTCTAACTTAGAAAGCTTTTGATCCATCGATTAGCAACAGGCACCAAGATATCATTTTTTTTAATTAAATTTAAAAAAACATGATTCATGTATTGTTTCAAGCCTAAATAACAGTGAAATAGCTTTGGTACAGACTAAAACTTAATTTTAAACCAAAATAATGAAGTGTTTTATATTGCTCTATGTCAGGTATTGCAGGCCCAATTTTTCAGAAGCAACCAAAACATGTCACCTCTTAATAACAAAAATACTTTTGATTCTCTTGCTAAAACTATATGAACACAATTGCAATTGCTATCCCTGGCATATATTTTTCATTGTTAAAGTTATTTTACTGGAGCCCTTCCAATTTAATTTTAGCTTTGAATTACCCAACCATCAGACTTTCTCACCCAATGATGTCATAACTTTGTATCTGATGATCACATTAAGTAATACAATGACTTTGGTATAACTAATGTCAGTTCAAAATGTGAACCATGCAATAAGCACATTATTACGAACCCAGATACTGCTTTAAATAACAATTAAGTGCAGCCAAAGGGTGTTTGAAAGTAACAATCTACTCACTTAATCTAAACCAACTAACAAGCAAAATCACCAGATTCCAGATTCCTTTATTGCAGGTGCACACACTTTTCTACATTTCTCAAACAGAAAGATAAAGCTTTAATTTAGATTGTTATTATTTATTATTGTTAGTTTGTGATGGTTAATACCAGACCTATTTACCCTATTCTACAAACTAATCACTGCTTAGTCGTCCAAAACATCAGACAATCTGAAACAAGAGAAAAAACAGGTTACATTCATCAACAAAGATGTTCATTTTTTTGCATTATTCTTTTTCAAATTGTTCTATTAACATTGCTTAGAATGGAGTAATAATCATCCCTGAAAGAAAATATATATCTACAATTAAACAAAAAACTCTATATTTGATAGTGAGTCAATCAATTATAATGGTCTCACCAAACAAAAAAAGATCCAACTTGTAACTGGAAAAAGGCATGTGGTATCTTCAATTCTGCTGGCTACCATACAGGGCTTCCAGGTACCTGTAAATTGGGAATATCATTTAAAAGAGAGAAGAAATAATAATGAAATGTTACTCTGCACAAAGACTGCACAATATGAGAAGCTAACAATACTTCTGATTTATAAAGATGAAAAGATGACAATAAAACTTTACAAATTTTAAATAATATTGATATTTATTCACTCTTATGTTTCATAAATGTTATATCATTTTGTGAAAGAGTATATTTCTACTCTTAGATATGATTCAAATATATATGGCAGCAAAATAAAGCCACCAAAGGTCACAAGACAATGTCAAGCTCAACATAAAAATGTTAATAGCAATTCAGAATCTTAATTTTATTATGAATTAGAGTCAATAATCGTTGTTTATTTGACAACATATTACTATTAGTATTTCAGTTACATAAAAACTTTGGACGACCACTTATATGATATACTTAAATATACCAGATGCAAAAGTATTTAAACAGAATAAAGTGATGTTATAAAGTCATGTTGAACCTTAAATGTGCTACTTGAGAACATTTTTGAAGATGATACTGACAGGCATCTGGGATATTGTATTCACCCATTGTGAAGTATGTATCATGTGAATCATGTTAATCATGTGAATCATGTGAATAATGTGAATCATGTGACCAATGTGAATCATGTGAATAATGTGACCAATGTGAATCACGTGAATAATGTGACCAATGTGAATAATGTGACTAATGTGAATCATGTAAGGGCATCCATGATAATTATGGTTTTTATTGTTCTTCAGCGTGAGTGGTATTAACTTGAATGTGTATGGATGAAATAACTTACATGTTGGAAGTGATGCTCTATGCATGTGTGTTTCATGGTGGTTACTATATACAGAAGAGACCGTAGAATACTCTCAGTAGTAAAAGTTCTGGTTCACTGGTCATGAATATATACATCTTAGGGGTCAACAGTCTTTCTCATGTTCATCAGTTATTGTGAATCCATCACGATCCGAAGGTCTCCTGAATTGTAATCAACCATCAGGTCATAAACATACAAATTGTCATCATCCATATATTTCACATTGTACCATGATGGGTATCCGGGCACCACAGAAATGACTCTTCCTTTGTATGTTATCCCATCCCCGAACTTGTGCTCAATATATTTCCCAACAAGTAGAGGTCCATGTGTTCCTCTTTTTTCATCTTGTCCCCCTGGTATGCTGCAAGCTTCCACAATTAGCTGTTTTAGGTTTGTGATCATTACTTCTAGAGGATGTTGCTTGCTTTTCAAACGTTTAATGACTCTTTGAAAGTTTGACAACACATGGGTGTTGAATGAAAATGCGACAATTATAATCTAATCAGGAGGTAGTAACAAGTGGAGAGTATATTGTTGGTCTACAGTGTTATTATTAATACTTTAGTGAGGTATACGCCTATATGTGGTAAATATATTAATCAATGTCTTTGTTTACGTGAATATTGTTACAGTATAATACGTATCTGCTTTTACATGTTTCTGTATATGTAATGATAATTTCATGCTATTTTATTATTATTTATACTAGCTTAGAACCCCAGAAATACAAGGATTGCTATTATATTGATAATACCATGTTGACGATGGTACACATGATCAATGGCAGCCGAAAAAACAAAATAGGGGCCAATTTTGTGACCGGTGTTGATTTATCTGTTTTTACGTTTCTACGTGTTTATATGATCCAATTTGATTGTGAATCTGGCTTCTTTAGACTAAAAATACCATGACTGGTAATGTATTGGTAATCCTGTTGTTGACAATAGCAACCATCATCCAAAATGACGGCCAATTAGTCCCTGAAGGGCATCCTTCGATAAGCTAGATTTGAATGTTTTCCCCTAATCTTTTTACTATTCATTTAGGTTGGTATTCTTATGATCTTCAAATAAATCTACCCCAAAGGGTCAAATTAATTTCCTTCCAAGATGGCCGCCAAATTCAAAATGGCCGCCACAGTTAACATGTATTTATTTTGGCATATTTACGCATATCAAATCAAATGATTCAATAACCCAAATATTATTATTCTTGTTTGTTTTGAAGATAATTGTCTGTTCATTATTTTGCAGGAATTGATTATTGAAGGAATAAATTTTACCTAATAACTTTGTTGTGAACTGACACTACATCGTTCAGCTCAGTAAAATATAAGATACATACATTATACACAGTAGTATACCACTACGCAATATTTTAAATTACACAATGTGAACTGGACAGTGCTGAGATGCCACACTTTTTATTCTGTATCCAGAATACTTTTCATATCAGCTGAAGTCATCATATCGCTCATATTTAGAGAGAAAAAACATGGTACCCCAAACAAAGTTTGAAAATAGAGCATCCACAATGACATCCTCTGTTTGAAACCACGTTTCAACAGGTGTGTCCTGTTTGATAGACTGCTCTCCTTGAAAGACTGTGTCTGATGAACTTGATTTATGTAACGATTTACAAGAACGCTCTCAGTTTATGTGCATGCAAACACCAATATACCACGGTCTTGCCTTTCTTACTGATCAATCAGTAGTAATGACTAAGGTGCAATGGTCATCATACTTATCTACTTTAGGTACGTTGACATTGCTGATAATGATATCCCCTAGAAGGGCATACGTTGCCAAACATTTTGCACTTTTGAAGAATTTGATTGCAGGTTTCTGCTTCATGCAACCCAGTGATCCAGTGATAATCAATGATACCAATGATAGCAAATACCAAGATCTTTGGATCGTAGAAGATTGTCTCTGACAATTCATACCTTTATCGGTTGTGATCTTTTGAGATAAATGAAAGAAGCAGGCAAAATCTTCCCTGACGTTTAAGAAGCTTTTTTCAACTCTCGGGATACTGTTTTTGTTATTAAAAAAATAAGTGTTTGCCCTCATGTTAGACAGACATATAAACTCCTGTGGGAGCACTGGTGATGACCGGTAATGAGAGGCAACTCATTTCATTGGGTACTTGTACTTCATCTGGTAGGCGAACGTGCGTAAATAACTTGGATCTTTGTTTATCCTGCACTGAGTGTAGGTACAGAGCGTGTATCTTGCATTGTATTGGTAATGAGTTGAGGTCTGAACAGATGCGATGTAATGATATCTTGGAGTGAAAGTCGTGATACCATTGACAATATTCTAGATACGCTAAAAATGAGATGGTGCATGTGTTCAGTGTTTCAAGTTTGCCAAGAGGTGACAGTCGCATAAAAGAAATGGAACAAAACAGACCGCTTATAGTCTTATAGACAGTGCAATCAATTACTATAGTTTTTAAATATATTTCCCGTCAGTTGTTACAACCACTGTTTACAGTATGCGACTCGAACCTAGTGCATTATGTTGTGTATGATACTTCTAGTTCTATATCTTGGAAAAGATTTGGTGAACATCATGTATATAACTTTCAATCACATCGGTATTTTGCAGTTTCTTTCATTGAGTTAATTGAATACATTTTAATCGAATGTGTTCTTATGTTAAAGGAGCATTTTTGGGGCACTTAGAAAACCAATCTTAATGAATAGTAGCAAGAAATTCCCTTGCAAAAGTCAATCAATCCCTTGCAAAATATAGAACAGATCATTATCTTTAGAATAAGCATGAACCACAAAAAACGCGTTGTTTGTTCATTTGAATATGAGTAAATATGCCAAAAAGTACATGTTTACTGTTGCAGCCATTTTGAATTTGGCGGCCATCTTGGAAGAAAATTAATTTGAATCTTCGACTAGAATTATATGAAGACCATAAGCGAACAATACCAAGTAAACCAAAACAAGATTAAACAAAACAATTCAATTCTAGATTATTGAAGGATACCATTCAGCATCAAATTGGCCGCCATTTTGGATTATGTTTTGCTATTGTCAATAACGGGATTACCAATAAATTGCAACTCATAATATTTCAAGTCTAAACAAGCCAGATACACAATCAAATTGAATGATATAAACACGCAGAAACGTATAAAAGATAAATCAACTTAGGTCACTAAATTGGCCGCCATTTTGGTTATTTTTGCTTCTTGGATCGAAATTGACTTGGCCCTCAGACCGTATTTAATCGAAATACCATAAGCTATCTTTGTGCAAAGTTTGGTACTTTTCACCCTAAGTGCACACTTATTTCACCATTCTGCCTGACTACTCCCCTGATGTTACCATCTACTTCAGAACAGATATTGTATGTATTGTTTTTAAAATTCATATTAACAGTGTCTTCTAGTGTGAGTCCAAAAGTTTGCTTGTGTCAAACAGCCTTAATAACAACAGAAACTGAATTCCGGTCTTGATATTAGCAGTCTGATAACATTTTCCAATAAAGATATGATCTAGAAAAGACATAGTGGATCTGTTTCAATTTAGACAAAGAAAGATGGAATGGAGTTCGGATTTCACTCTCAAATGAGGAGGCCAGCACCACAGATTTTTGTGAGGCTGTTACCGGAGATGCATATGGATCTGACATTGCTGATATCTACACGTTATCGTGTGATGCACCATATTGTAGTGCTATCGAGTAGCGATTAGTACTGCCTTCTTGACTCGCCACACACTCTACCTACGCGCCTGTATCAAGAGCAGACGAAATAAAGATGGCCTAACTGACATAACGTGTCTGTCGTCTGTCGTCGTCTGTAGCGATTCCCACGCCAGGTTGGAGACTAACCTCCATAGAACTTATCGCTACATTGGTTTCAGAAGTGATTTGTGTGCGATTCCTACCCTACGGTCTGACCTATCCACTGTATGACGATTCTGAAGCGGTCTAGTCCCTTCGGCGGCAACAGCGGACATCGATGAGATCGTTCTTATCGTACAGCTGCATTGTATACTCCAAGAAGTGCACGATACTCATTTAGCATCATAATTATACTTTTAATGTAAAATACAGTTGCGTTTCATTGACAATATTTGATGATTCTCCCAGATATCATTTTACTGAATTGACATGCTGGCGGATTTCTCAGTGTTGCGTTTTGGCGAATCGCCCCTGTTCCCGGGTTGATGTGTTTTGGCGAGGTGCCCATGTTCCCGGACAGAAAATTTGCTTTTTGTGAAAAATATTAGTTATTTTTTGCGCATTGTAATTTTAAAGCGTTATTGATAATTCAATTGCTATTTTTTATTCGAATGTCATAACTGTTTTTCTTGTATTGTATTCTTGTAATATGTAGTTAAAATTTCATGCCAGATGAGTGTTCGTGACTTACTGAAATTTGTGGATTCTAAGTCAAGGCAAAAAGTGATACCTGTGACTGAACCAAGTAGGTTTGCAGTCCTTTTAAGTGACAGTAAAGGTTATTACTTAAAACAACACTTTGTTTCATCTTCTAAGCTTCCTTTGGATTTCATTTGCAAAAGCGGAGGGAAAGCAAGACAATTAGTTGATGAATTGGAATTGAAACTTCCCCAACTTATTGCACAAAAACAGAAAACGGCAATTGTGTACGTGTGGATTGGTACTTGTGATATAACTCAAAAGTGCAAAACCTCAAAGATAATAGATGTGTCGTGTTGGGACAACTCTACTGTAGATTCATTACACAGTCAGTTGTTAAGAGCTAGAGACATTGCATTGAAACTGGACTGTAGAATTAAATTCATTGGACTCCCTCCGGTATCTGTAACTGTTTGGAACCAAGTGAAAGCCCACCAGAGGAAACCACGCTGGATACACTCAGACACAGAAGTGCTGCGTCAAACCAAACTAATTAATAGACAGATTGTTAACCTGAATACATCCCTTGGTAGAAACTCTTTGCAGTTTCAACTAGACTTGTTCAAAACCAGAAAAGGAAGGTCTCCTCAAAACAACATAGAAAAGTTGACTACTGATGGGGTCCACCCATGCGAGGTTCTCGCAAAAAAGTGGCTTAAGCGTTTAGAGTGGGATGCAATAGACGAGTGTTTTGACCCAGAATTTCAAGTTGCTGTGGATCCACAGGAGGTACTAGCAACTGAACTTTAGAGAAAATGGAGGATAATGAGGACACTACTACTGGGGAGGCAGGTGCTACTTGTCATGCTGCAAAGGAGGACACTATTAAAACACTGGTGACAGAGCTGAAGGAACTTTTTCATGATACAGCAACTGAAAGGCAACAATGGCGTCAAGAACATATGGAGCAACAAGCCTGGCTTCACCGCAAGTTGGAGGAAGACCAACTTGAACTAAGACGTGCCTTGAACGTAACGCAAGAAGGTATTGATAGAACAGTGGTGGCAAGACTTGCTGAGTTTGAGAGGGACAAGGAAGATTCTTTAAATACGAAAGGAAATGTCGCAACACAACAAAAAGGCAATTGCAACATACCAAGAGAATCAAGATTCAAACCGGAATTGTCAGTGATAAATTCTTTTCAATCATCTGGCCACCGGTATAATAGACAACCCCAAATGTCTGAATCAAGTCAATATAGTTTTTCACAGAGTCCACTTGCTCAAGGCGGAACCTCAACACCTACAGCTCCACGAGGTGGATCTTTCCGAAGTTTTTCAAGTAACCGTTCTGTATTTGAAGATGTTCCTCGTCCTAAGTTAGCAGAATTTGACGGTTGTGAAGATTGGGAGGTTTTCTTTTATCCCTTTGAACGCATGGCCAGGCGATATCAGTGGAATGACGAAGAGAAACTTGAGCGTTTGCATGACTGCATGAGGAAGGGTGCTGTTAAATTTATATGCACACTGCCCCTTGCTATCCAAGATGACTATGCAACCCTTGTTCAACATCTCGCTGACAGATTTGGACGTTCTGAGCCACCTTCTACCTTACGGAAACAGTTGTCAGAGTTCCGGCAAGGAAAGGAAACTATTGAGGAATATGCACAGGAAGTAAGAAGATTGGCGGCAAAAGCATTTCCTGGTGTTCACTTGCAGATGCTAGAGGAGTTGGCAGCTGAGTTTTTTCTGAAGGGGCTTAAGGATACTAAGGTAGCATATGAAGCTATGAACAAAGCACCAAAAACCGTTTCAGCAGCAGTTGAGGAAGTTGTTCGTTTACAACACAATTTTAAGGCCACCATTGGAAGGGATAGTGATAAACATTCACAGTCACATGTGAGTCGTCGGGTTGCTTTTGCAACAGAAGAAGACAGTGAGGACGAGACTGTCATAAGACGCGCATACAGCCCAAAACCTAGAACCACAAATGAGAAAATTAGGAACTTCCATTCTGATAAAAGCATTGAAAGCCGTCTTGAGAAGATAGAATCTCTGCTACTGCAAATTCCAAATCTTCTTAAAACAGAACAGCCAAGAACAGACAGTAGCTGTTACAACTGTGGAGAAGTTGGACACTTCATAAGGGATTGTAAAAAAGAAAAGAGACGTAGTCGTTCAAATAGTCCCCACTATTCAAACAGGAAATTAGAAGAGTCACCAAAAATAGCCAGAGTAACAATAAGGCGACTACACAAAGCATCCAAAAGTATCTTCATTGGAGTGTCTGTGAATGGGAACAAAGCGAGTGCCTTGATTGACACAGGTGCGGATGCAACTGTTATTTCCCAAGAGCTTGCAGCCGAATTGGGAATCAAGGGAAGCAATGAAAGGGCTATCCTCTGTAATGCAGAAAATGGTGCAGAGATGGAGGCTGTGGGAGGAGTCACAGTGACACTCTCACTGGCTAATTCATCATGGGACTGGCCAGTGTACATCGCACCTATCAGGGACCCGATTTTGGTTGGAATGGATTTTCTGGAGGAAGTAGATGCAACAATTCTTGCAAGACAAGGTGATATCATCATAAATGGATCAGTAATCCCAGGCATATGCAAGGATGGATTTGCCCCCGCAACAGTTAGCCTAGATGAAAAGGTGGTCATTCCTGCAAGGTCAGAAAAAGTAGTTATTGCTCGAGTGACAGGGTGTAACCCAAGCAAGGAGTCAACATTGTTTGAACCAGCGTCGCTCAATAAAGGAATATTCGCTGGTGCAGCATTGGTAAAAGGAAAGGGCAGTGTCCCAATTAAATTACTGAATCCGAACACCCAAGAAGTTATCCTTGAGACGGGTACCCACCTAGGCAAGCTGTTAGACTTCGAAATGACAGAGCAAGAAAGTGGAAGTCTGCAAGCCTCAAATGCTGAAAAAGATATTACACTCAGAGCTTGTGAGATAGAACAAAACACAGAATTGGAGATTCCACAGCATTTAGCTGACTTGATTGAAAGGGCATCAGAACATCTGCAACCAAATGAACGTCCCGAACTTGAACAGCTTTTAGGGGAATATCAGGACGTGTTTGCTAGAAGTGACGAGGACGTGGGCTGTTTCAAAGATGTCAAACACACCATTCCTACGGGTTCAGCAAGACCAATAAGGCAACCAGTTAGAAGGACGCCAATTGGGTTTCAGTCTGAAGAGGAGCAGCATCTGAAGAAGTTGCTGGACAGCGGAATCGTAGTCCCTTCTACATCTGAATGGGCTAGTCCTGTGGTCCTTGTGCGGAAAAAAGATGGTGGATTGCGTTGGTGTATAGATTATCGGAAAATAAATGATGTTTCCTCAAAATCATCTGTTGCAATTCCCAATATTGAGGAATGTTTGAATGCACTCCAAGGCGTTTCAATATTCTCGACACTTGACCTGCAAATGGGCTACCACCAGATTCAAATGACTGAGGAGGACCAGCCGAAGACAGCATTCAACACAAGATATGGGTTGTTTGAGTTTACTAGAATGCCATTTGGTCTGTGTGGTGCACCAGGAACTTTTCAAAGAGCCATGGAACTTGTTCTAAGTGGACTCCAGTGGAAACAGGTTTTGATATACTTGGATGATGTCATTGTTTCAGGAAATTCTTTCAAAGATCACATGGCAAAGCTTCAGGAAGTCTTTAAGAGATTCAGAGAGTACCAATTGAAGCTGAAGCCAAGCAAGTGTCATCTATTTCAAAGGAAAGTGTTGTTTCTCGGTCACATGGTTTCCTCTGAAGGTATTGAGACAAATCCTAAGCTTGTTCAAACGGTCTCAGAGTGGGAAACTCCCAGAAACGGAAAGGAAGTTCAAGTGTTTCTCGGACTTACCAACTATTACAGGAGGTTCATCCCTCAGTATACTGAAAAGGCACAACCACTGTATTTCCTAACGCAAAAAGGAGTAACCTTCACGTGGTCGGATGAACAACAGAGAGCCTTTAGAGAGCTTCAAACAAGTTTGATGTCAGCTCCAGTTCTGGCCTTTCCTTTAGGAGATGGGGAATTGATATTGGACACTGATGCTTCCAACTATGGAATTGGCGCAGTATTGCAACAGGACCAAAATCAAACTTAAAGAGTGCTGGCCTATGGTAGCAAGAAACTCACCAAGGAACAAGAGAGGTACTGCGTTACCAGAAAAGAACTTCTAGCCATTGTATACTTCACAAATTACTTCAAATATTACCTTTTGGGAAGGAAGTTTACAATCAGGACAGACCATAATAGTCTGACATGGTTGTTCAGGTTCAAATCACCTCAAGGCCAACTTGCCAGATGGCTAGAAGAGCTCAGTCAATACACATTCACAGTTCAACATAGAGAAGGAAAGGCTCACGGTAATGCTGATGCCTTATCAAGGAACCCAAGTATTTTGACTTGTGATTGCTATTCAGCAGGGACCTTGAAATCTCTTCCATGCGGGGGTTGCAAACATTGTGAAAAGGTAACCGGAGCATGGGAACAGTTTGACAGTGAGGTAGACTATGTTGTACCACTAGCAACAAGACGTGTGAAGGAGAAACTGTTGAAATGGAACCATTCAAAAACCCTTGGGCCGGAGGATATTCTTGCAAGGAATTGGAGGTGGCACAGAGGAACGATCCAGAATTAGGCAGAGTCCACATGTGGATAGACAGTACAGCCCCTACCAGGAAAGAGGATCTGTTACTGGAAAGTCAAGCGCTAAAACACTACTGGCTTTGTAGAAACCAGATTGAAAGGAAGGAAGGTGTCCTTTATTATCGATGGGAAGGAGCTCATGAAAATTCAAAGTTGCTACTCATAGTTCCGAGGAGACTGAAGGATGAAGTCCTCAAGTCATGCCACGAATCCCCTCTTTCAGGCCACCCAGGAGTAACAAGAACAAGGGAGCGTGTAAGGCAATTTTTCTTTTGGCACAGTCTTTCAGCGGATGTGGAACAGTTTGTTACCATGTGCCACACATGTCAAGTCAAGAAGAAGGAAAATCGAAAAATCAAGGCTCCCCTACAAGAGTATCAAAGTGGGTCACCATTAGATCGTGTGCAGTTGGACATTCTTGGGCCATTTCCAGTTTCTGCGAAAGGTAACAAGTACATCTTGGTCATCATGGATCAATTTACCAAATGGGTTGAGGCTTTTGCCCTTCCAAACCAAGAGGCTGAAACGGTCTGCAAAACCTTTGTGGAAGAGTTTGTGACTAGGTACGGAGCACCTATCGAAGTTCACACAGACCAAGGAAGGAATTTTGATAGCAACTTATTCAAACGTGTGTGCATCTTGCTTGACATTGCCAAAACAAGAACAACTCCGTACCATCCATCCTCAAATGGTCTTGTTGAAAGGTTCAATCGTACACTGTTACAAATGATACGCTGCTATTGCAGTCAGGATCAAAGTGATTGGGACGCACATCTTCCTTACTTGACATCGGCATACAGGAGCACACCCCATACAGCAACTGGACTCACACCAAACAAGCTAATGTTTGGAAGAGAAGTATATGGTCCTGAAGCGTCAGTTCACAGGAGGGTGCCGGAGAAAGATTCAAATAAGCCCTTGCCTTACCTTCAACATCTGCAGGAGGTGATGACAGAAGACCAAGACCTGGTAAGAAAGAAACTGAAAGATATTCAAAGAAAACAGAAACAAACTCATGATCTGAGACGTACCGGAAAACCATATGTCCTGGGAGATCTTGTATTGGTCGCTGACTCTACAAAAACTGTGGGCAAGTCTCCTAAACTACAGGCACTCTGGAAAGGTCCATATGTCATCATAGCTGTGCTTGGACCGGTTCTATATAAAGTTACGGACCAGAAAACTCAGAGGATCTTGCACTTCAATAGAATGAAGCGATACCAAAGTGACAATATTCCATACTGGGTGGCGAGAATTAGGGCAAACATTGGCAGCAAAAATGAAAAAAAGTTAAAGACTGTAGAGGAGGAGTCACTGGAGCCTCAAGGGCACAGTATAGCTGACAGTCTTCCCAAGGACACCACAGAGACACTGGAGCCACAGAGGCACAGTGAGGCTGACACATATTGTGCTAAGGATGAAACATGGCCACTGGTGCCACAGTGGCACAGTGGATCCAAACAAAGTCTAGAGGGGCCCTGGGCTGAAATTGGTGCACATCAACTGGAGCCACCGAGGCACAGTGAAAAGAAGATTGGTGGAAACCACATGGATGAAGGGATCACAGACTCACTGGAGCCACAGAGGCACAGTAAGACCATGGTCCCTACTGAGGAAGCAGAAGAAGCAGATGAGGGAGTGAACACCCAGGACGAGACCACGGTGGACATGTCGCTGTTTGCTGCTTCTCCAGAAGTACTCTTCAGCACAAAGGGAAGGAAGATCAGGAAGCCTAGAAAACTTAATTTGTAAATCCGTTAACTTCATATTACAGTGTCCATTCTTTAAAGAAAGGGGGGTAGTGTAGTGCTATCGAGTAGCGATTAGTACTGCCTTCTTGACTCGCCACACACTCTACCTACGCGCCTGTATCAAGAGCAGACGAAATAAAGATGGCCTAACTGACATAACGTGTCTGTCGTCTGTCGTCGTCTGTAGCGATTCCCACGCCAGGTTGGAGACTAACCTCCATAGAACTTATCGCTACAATATCAACTGTAACAGCAGATCCTGGCCACAAGAAACTTCTTGACTTTGCAGAAGTTGAAGTTCATTGTATTATTTATAAAGCTATTGTCTTAAGTTATTGCCATAAAAAATGCCTTATTATTGTTAAGTAAGTTTTTACAAACGTTTTTGTCACTGTCATGGTACAACAATTGGAGAATATGCAATAGAAGCAATTAAAACTCGCCTGGACGGAGTTGCTAAGTCAGATAAATGACTTAGCAGGTTGGAACAGTGGTATTATAAATGAAGGACAGAACTGAGCTGAGTCCACATATGTAACGTTAAAACCCCCATTTCACTGAGCTACGATTCGTTGTCGTTGCCGTTTCCTTAAATAGTCAGTAAGTGAGACGTGTCTGAGTCCCCATAAGTTGGCTTGAAGCGTAGATGAGTCTCCAAGAGTCTTGAAGGGTCGGGAGGTCAAATTTAGTCAGCACTGTTTTTTAACATGTTCAAAAACTCACTTCTGACTTTTTAAGTCGTATTCAGTCGCGATCTAGTCATAAGTGGCTCGTATCTGTTTCTTATTGGGTCGTATTTAGTCGTCTTATCAGTCGTATTTACTCGTATCCAGTCCTATTGAGTCATGGTGGTCATGTGTGAGTCGGGAATAGGTAGTAGGACTAATAGCAACTTGCGTACGACTACTCAAAGGCGACCAGTGACGACCCATTCCAGACTAAACACGACAATAAGGCAAAGCAACTCATATGTGACTCGTAAGTGAGTTATAAACTATTCAAGAAAAGAAACGCATAGGTGATATTTTGAAATCTTTAATCAGAGTTTTCAAACAAGCCTGTAGAAATAGTGAAGTCTCGTAAATAGTTGAAAATTAGTACAGTAATAGTCCATACATGTCTTCCCAGTTTTCTGAAAAAAATTGTTTATTCAGACTGATAATGTCTCCGATATTGGGCGATGCTCTCAGTATCTGTTATTACTACCCCTGGCTGCCAACACAGACTGACAGACTGGACAGACTGGCACTTCCGTTGCATGGGCCGGATAACTCGACGAATTGCTTCCTGTGGCATGTTTTGCAACTCTTGCTGCAACCCTAGCTAAGGTCCTGTAACGTTTGCAGAGGATTTTGATGGCAGACCTCTATTCAACTCATCCCAGACGTGCTCTATTGGGTTCAAATCCGGCGAATTTTAGGGACATGGGATGACGTTGATGTTCTCATTGGTGAGGAAGTCAAATGTCTCACAGGCAGTGTGGGGCCTGTCATTGTTCTGCTGGAATATTTCCGGACGTTGGTTGATAACGTGACACAGGTGAGGACGTAAGATTTGGTCTATGTATCCATTAGCGTTCAAATTGCCTCAGACCACCACAAGCTTGTACCTTTGGTTGTAGGAGATCGCTCCCCACACCATGACGCTCCCACCGCCGAATTTGTCAAACTCAGGGATACAATTTTGGAAAAATTTTGACGTCTATACAACCTGTGTCTTCCGTCCTTTGAATTCAGCGTGATTCATCGTTGAACTAAACCCTTCGCCAATTAGCAAACTCTCACATTTCTGCATCATCTGACCCATTGACGTTGATGACGTAGCGTCAGAATAGGTAAAAGCAGAGGTCTTCATGCCCTCAAACCAGCTGCTCGAAGTAAGTTTCTGACCGTCTGGTCCGACAGCGTCCTCAATTTGGGCAGTCTGGCCATGGTGTCTATTCCCGTCAGATGCCGATTCCCCATGTGAACTGTAGCGGTCCTGACATCCAGTGGTCACTCAAGGACGATCACTTCTATGACAAACTTTTGTCGAATTGGTTTGCGTGTAGCGGTCACAAAAGACGGCAAATAGTGGTTTGATCAACCCCAAGGTGTCGAGCAACATGTAACTGTGACTGCTCGCCTTCAGTCGTCTGATGTCGTTGTTCCGGTCAGTGTCGGACATTCTCGGCATTTTCCATTCGATTTCACAATGGCTTAGCTACCAAAAAATGTGGAACAGGGATTGTATCTTATATAGTCATGATTTTGCAGAGGTTTTTTCTTGATTTTCACCTGCATTATGCGAATTCGGAACTTAGAGCGACCTTTTCATGCATTTTCTGCAAATTACCCGTATTGACTCACATGATGAATGCATCGGTGCGCTTTGGTGTTTTGTTAGGTTTTCATATACCCGGATATAATTTTATCAACAAAAAGTGTAATTATTTACAATAGATTTTTAATGCTCATTCTTTTAAAAAATATACCCACCTATCCGTTTCTTTCTTTGAAGGGTATATCTGGGTTGTGATGAGTCGCCATGGTTGTGTACGAATCGTACAATAGTCGTGAGTGGGTCGGAAATGAGTACTTGTCCGAGTCGTGGTGGCGGATTAGTGTTGCGAAAGAGTTGACAGTTAGTCATGAACGGGTCAGTAGTTCCCCCGCACTATGTGGTAAGTAGTTCGAAAGTATCTCATAGAAATATCAAATTTGACAATTTAAGCCAAATGTTCCCGGACTCATGCTGACAAAGTCGTAGCCGAAAAGTTGGGAAGAGTCGGGAATTGTCGTGAAGACTTTTGGAATTCGCAGCTCAGTGAAATTGGGGTGCAAAGTAGATTTATGTTAGGTTGATGTTCGTTTGTACTTCAGATAACACATTAAAACATGTTTTTTTAATACAGTATGTCAACAAAATTGCCCTTAATCTTAACACTAAACCGTTTACCATTCTTTGATGGCCATTTACATAAAAGCGTCCTTGCTGAACTTATCAGGAAATAAACTCATTCTTGTGTACTTCGTATTTTTATATCTAGATAGTGGTGATATCAAAACTCATTCTGCATGACCATTATAAACATATATCCTTTATAAAGGCTCTGTGTAGGTCTATCATTCCTTAATTAAATGGAGTTTGTTCACAAATCATGGCATTTGGAAACAAAAGACTATTGCGCTTCAGTTCAGACATATGAAAGATCTCAATACACATGTTTAATAGGTATGTTATGATACATGTATATGTTCATTAAGAGAAAAAAATACGAAAATGAATAAAACATGATGAAGAGAATGAGAGAATTCAGTTTCACTCGATGAGCATATTGCAAAAGTTGTATTGTATTGTGACGACACTCTCCGTGAATACACTTGTTTTGATTACACATTACCTCTTAAATAACTTTAAGGTTAGAAAACGTTTGTTTTGAATATCTTATATTATTTCATAAACAGGATGTAGTAAACGCTATTTAATTATTGCAATAACAACAATCAATGACATGAATAAATTGTGTAAAATGTCGTAAAATTAATGTCAAAAGATAAAACCATTGTTAAAACATCTATTGAACTTTTGTAAACCATACGTAACCTTTCTGTTAAGATCATTAGACTATGATTAGTGTGGGTTTTCTATATACTATTTTAGGATTCTTTTTTTCTGGAATTTGTTTTTGCTACTGAAGTCATACTGTTGAGGTGTTTCTTTTTTATGTAAGACCTGATGTAAGATATCTTTAAACGTAAGACCAGATTATGTTCCTATAACTAGAATTGGTCTCCCTCTAGAGTTGTCTAATACACAAAATACCATAAAGTCATTGTTTCTCCTTCACTTACAGGCTAGGTTTCGACTCCACGTTCGCAAACATCTTTAAAGTGAGATTGAATGGCATTTGAAAGCAGTTCATGTATGCTTATCCCAAAGAACACAGTGTTTTGCAGTACAATAAATTTTACAATTTCAAAGGGTGGATAAGGTTGATGAGTGTAACCACATGGCTGGGGATGTAGCTCAGTTGGTAGAGTTTCCGCTAATCACCCTATGTCAAATACGTTAAAAGATGGGAATTGTTGGTTCCCAACTTCAGCATGATAAGGATAGAACAACACCGTGGCTGCCGGGTGTCACTGGTACAAATCGAATTTCCAAATTCCTTGTAATGAGGACAATAAACCATTTATTATTATTATTATTATTATTATTATTATTATTATTATTATTATTATTATTTTTTTTTTATTATTATTATTATTTATGTTTTGTATTATTATTATTATCAATGGTTTTAATCACCTGTAATAACCTATGTAAGACAATTTGAACTGTTCCTTTTTCAGTGATATCTACCTCTGAATTTTTCAATCATGCGATACCAACGTCACCTTAAATATTTGAACCAGTCACTCAGTAGACACTGATGGGGATTGAAGTACTCACTACAGGATCGCGGGTTGAATCACTTCTTCACTTCTTTAAGTACCCTGCAGAAGTCCAACGTTTGCTTGATTTTGTTTGTAAAGAAGTATGCTAACACTTGTTATTTACGGTGTAATGCTCCGAAAAGTTTATTTCTTATTTTGAGATCCAAACTGAAATGTCCATCAAAGGATATCCATTATTGAGAAAGAAATACCTTGCATGTAAAATTGTCTGGCCTCTAAGTAAATGATATATTCATCAGGTCGAACTACAGACCACACAAAATCTGTATCTGAAAGGCTAAGGATTCTCTCTAATGACAATAAGGCCCATTGTCTGTACCCATTAGGAGGTGTTCGAATTGGGAATGAGTTATTCTACCATGTGGTTTTTACTCTTGTAATATGTGGGACTGTTTGCCACTATAACAAAATATAATATGCTGGGAAAGTTCAAAGTCAGTTCTGTAAAGGTATCCAGGGCCTTTTAAGTGGTCCACAATAGCCAGAGACACGCTTGACTGAGTCGCACTTCAAAGATATTATAACCAAAAATCTCAACCTGTCTGTCCGTCTGTCCGTCTGTCCGTCTGTCCAAGCATGTTTTAGCCTTGTATGTTTCTATCACTTTATGTGAGAAATGATTTTGCAGATTATGTTTAATATGTTTTATCAATTTGTGCCTTTTGAAGAAATTTATGCTGGACTAATTATAAATTTGCACACTTTTTCAAAAATATAACTTATGTTTGCATTAATTTTAATATATTTAGCTAACTACAAACTGAATACACTTCATGGTCTAGTTGTTCTTTTTTGAAGAAATTTATCAACTGATGTAATGTGCATATTTTATGTAAATGTTTCGAATTGTTTTCTACATCGCATATCTTAATATTTACAAGAGACTTTTGATAAACAAATAGTAACCATGAGACATTGTATGAATATGTTTTTATTAGACATTTGATATTCATAGACTGCATTCACATGGCCTAATTTAGCCTTTTGAAGGAATTGATTAAGTACTTAATGTGAATACTAATGTGTCGAATTTTGTCTGCATTTTATATCTCCATCAGTATTTAGGAGAGGCATATTTATTGAAATTTATACTCGATGATTATGTCAAGCCTTATGAGGTAAATTCAGTTTTCGGCTACTTTACTATTCTCTCTTTTTGTTTTCATTTGTATTAAATACCATAACCTTGTCATTGTACTTTTAAAAATTCAAACAGATGTGACATTAATATGTTTATTTCAATAACTGAAATCTATTTGGTGATTTGTATTAACTTTATTTATTCTGACGTCAAATGCATGTTTAAATGATGATCGTAATAATATGTATGTATATGACATCTATAAAATAAACTAAGTTATTGGCAAAATGGTTTTCTATATAATTACATCACATGAAAGTTACAATCATATCTGATGTCATCACTAACGATTGCTAGAGGCGTTCAATTCTTTGTAATCAATAAATCAGTAATAACGTGTTAAAATCAGTTTGGTTTATATTACTTTACCAAACAGCTGGATTTATCCTGGAGTCACTATCCGTGAGCATTCAGACATTTACAAATGTATGGTTAGTTCGAATTCTTTAGATATATACACTCTTTCAACATTAATACGAAATGTGAATATTTTGTATGATACCAAAGAGCTTATAACATCAAAGTAGGATACCCAGTTCATTTCTATACTGTCAGTTGCCAAAAGTCCGTTCGCAAAACATGTGACGTTGCTGATGTTTGGAGCCCTAGGTTATACTTGAATGCGTTTCGCCGTGCAACTAAGCTAACAATCAAAATACAATCTTTGGTACACATCTTCACAGGTCACACATTTTTCGTTACACCGTTAATTCTGAATTATGTCCCTTTGTTTTTACTGTTGCTGTCTGCTATTATGGGATGCCGGGCTGTCAACCGAGAACTGTCACCTGACCAACGAAGTTTAATTGTTGATGCCTTAGTCATGACCTCGGTATGACCTTGATCTTTCACGTCATAACATTTAACGACACGAGTGCCATGACTATCAGTAGCGAGAGCGAGGGATACACTGATATTCAGGCACATATGTCGTAAATATAGTAGGATATAAACACGAATATAATATTCTATATATAACCGAAGTCATGAAATTCCTGAAAATATGCCAAAATCAACTGTCAACCATAGGCTGACGGTCACCCGTGAACACAATGTCATAGACAAAGCTTGACGTAATAGCATTGTTTACGACGTCACGTCACCATGACAAAGTTATATTTTGCCCTTTCTAGTGTGAAAAATGTTAACCTCAATATTATTTCCCTCGTAGGTAATAAATACCAAATAAGAGCCTCACAGCAGAGAAACTGTTCAAGTTAACCTGTTTACAAGATGTTTAGAGATTTTACAACTCGTGACCTTGACTATCTCTCGTGACCTTGACCTTTGACCATCAATACTCTGTGATCACGTTTCATTGTGAATAGCAATCATGTAATGATTCAACGTGTTTATGGTTAAAATAAGGCAAATTCGCAAAAAAGTATGCCAACGACTAAGTCTTGACCGTAATCATTGACAGATTTGAGCTTTTCTAATGTTAACAATACTCCACAGTCCACATAGTCGGGGCTTCTTAATAGTACTCATAAATCCCTCAAGCTGTGCTGCTTGGCTCATTCCGCTTGCGAAATAGCTGTATCTTTCAGACTATAACACAGTAATTACTTGCGAGGCAGGGTTGTTTTCTTTGTCCATGACAATACGTACATATTAATGTACCTAATGATGTTAGTTCATCCCTCAATAATGGTTAGTGGTATCGGTATCAACTTAAACTTCATTTTATTTTTAAAAAACACATATATAAGAGTATATATTCATAATAAATCATATTATGTACAATATGTCAAAATGGCGGTGGGTTATAATAGGATATTTTCAACTATGTTTATGTACAGTCATATATACAAAAACGAAACAAGTTTAAATGATCTAAGCACATTATTGGTCAGGTTTCTTAGCTTTTGAAATTGTAGAGAATATAATGATTATGAACTTAGCTAGGTTTCTTTAAATAATACAATCCAGTGTGGTGAAGAGTTGTCTATAAGATGAAATATTTGCGAAGTTAAGTAGTCTTGCTGGAACATAAATTTTTCTGGTTTCATGGAAAGTAGGACAACGAAAATATAGTAAAATTCATCTGCTATTGAAGGTGAGTCGGATAATCTACATGTTCCATTTTTTCAATTTTGGTATTATTCCAACGACCTGTCTCGACAGCCAAACAGTGATTAGAAGTTCTAAATTTTAACAACGGATAACTAATGTACTTAGGAAATAAAAGGTAGGCATCAAAATAAGGTAAAATCTTAATGAAAATCGATGCTTCCTGCTGTGTCACTTATACACTGAATTTGTGCATGATGTTGAAAAAATCTACAGTTATCATGACCTTGTTAACATAAACGAACTGTACCATATCAGATTATTGTTTTTGAACATTCACTCAAAGGGAGATGTATAGAATTTTGCTACAGGAGTATTTGACCTTTGACAATTAGCAGATTAAGATATCAAATTTATGAGATTGCTTTATTACATCGATAAAAGCCCCTATTTGGGATCACGGGGTCACCAAATTTACAATTTAGAATCCTCATTGGCCAATGAGTCTGCACACAACTGTTCACCTATCAAGAACTTTTGAAACTAGAGAATAAGATGAAAATAGGTTTTACAGGCTCTCAAAATTTAAAATTTAGAATCTTCCTTTGCCAAGGAGTCTGCAAATTAAATTTCAGCTATCTAGAGTCATTGGTTCTGGAGAAGAAGTCGAAAAAGTGAAAAGACGAATAGACAGACAGACGGATAGATGCCGGAAGCCATGCCATGTCAGAAGCCCATCGGTCCTATATATGACCAGGGCGTTGCAAGTTTACAGTATTTCAGTACAACAAAAACCAAAATGATTACAATGAATATTAATTTTTATTAATGGTTTTGCTCCAAAGAGGAATACGTTGAGTCAATACTTCGTCCAATCACTATTTGATATAAACAAAATCAGTTTGTTATCATTTTTATATTGAAAAATTAACGACAGTAAAAACAGCACACTCAATATTTATGAATGAATTAATGAATGTGAAAATCCAACAATTCAGGAAATCAAACGTAACATTGCTAATGGCAAAAGTAAATAAAACTATGATCCCTTATAATATAAATAGTTGCGTACTTTTAAAACATCTATTATTGATAAATATGACCATGCACCTCGCTATTTTTCATGTGGTAAAAGAAAACTGAACATACTACATACAAAGTTACGATATGCAGTCAGCTCATTAAACTTTGACTTGTGTAAAATTGGAATTAAAAGTGATCCGCAATGTGTATGCGGTTATGTTGAAAATACCTATCACTTCTTTTTTGAATGTTCAATGTATCACAATCAGAGGGAGAAACTCATTATGTCAATAAAGCGCGTTCTCAGCTCAACAAATGTTTTAATAAATCTGAAATTAGTTTTAGAGGGAAGTGCAGACCTGTCATTTTGTCAAAATGTAATGATATTTAAGTTAGTTCAATCTTATATTCACGAGACCAAACGATTTGTATAATATGCATGTTTAGTATGTGTCAATCTTGACTCTTACATTTCCTTTTCTCTGTTCAGTATATGTTGTCTTTACCAAAATGAATATTATATTTTTGTACAATGTATATACCAAGGAGAGGGTGTTCTAAGTTGGACAACTTGTACCCAATCCGATTCTTTGTGAATAAAATATGTTTAAACCAAATAGTTGCGTTTGTAAAATTTTCGGGATTCATTGCTATTCAACACCCGCATATTTAGTATAAAACCGACGGCGTTAGCCGGATGTTTTAAACGCTGAAATTTTCGGATGTTGAATAGCAATGAATCCCGGAAATTTTACAAACGCAATTATTTATCGATATTGTCACATGACCATTAGTTATCAGGCGTTATGAAACGAACTCTCTTTTTGCGTACCTATCTCTGAGTGGAAAGGACTTTGCGACTGTTCCATTTTTGTAAGAGGTGTGGTTAGGTCAAACAAATGTAAATACTCGGCCTAATATGTACATTAGCAACAATTTACACATAAGCTCAAACAGTGTCACCTCAACGTATCCTTTTAGATGGCGATAAACATTTATCTACGACATCAACACAGCAAAAGATCTAGGAATAAAAATCTTAAACTTGCCCTTACCCTAACATTTAATTACTTGAAACTAATTAAATTTTGAGAGTTATTTGTGACCTATACTGCTATACACAAGTTAGAAAATGACAATGCCACCTGTCAAATTTGAGTAAGGAGCACATATTAAGAGAAATAGAACACATAAATTTTGAGTCGGGCCGAATCTTGTGAACAACGATGTATATGTTCGCGGTGATTCGCCCCAAGTAATTTGCGGGTATTCATTGTCATTCAACATAGGCAAATCAACCAATCAGAATCAAGGATACACCGAAATCATGTTACAATTGTCATCATTATTATCATCATTATTGCTAAATTGATTGTTTGCTATCAGTTTTGACATATCCTGTTATATCTGACATATATTTATATACATATATTTCTATATATTAAAAAACAACAGTAATTTATTACCGCTAAGTTTGCATCATAACAGACAGTGTCCAAAATAAAGGACAAACATTAAACGTTAAAGTAATGCTTTTTTGTAATATTCAGGACAAATTCAAAATTAGTTCTTCATGAAGATACAAAGATTTGTAAGTGAAAGTCCTGATAAAAAGATGTGTCAGGGTTTCAGATACACAAGAACATTTAAAAACTCATTGCATGACAACCACTCACCAATTTTTCACAACGCAACGGTAACACATCATAACATTCTAGTCTAATAGACGTTTTAAGGAGAGATGATACCCAGAAATCGAACTCACTTACCAATATTTTGCGACAACAATTTAAAGGTGAGGTATCTTAGACAATAATTTCATGAGAATTAAAATTGAAATTTAATTCATTTTCGAATATAATGAATGTTCCTACGAGGTCTCAGCTTTGGATCACTGTTCATTGGATGCATGAACAAGAATTTTGTTTTTATACAAAGTTTTGTCTGGGTATGTTATATACAACACGTGCCCATTTAAAAACTGATGGCATGACAATCAATCACAAACATTTCACAAACGCAACTTAAAAGTTAAGATAACATGCATGTTTTAAGCAGAGATGGAAACCAGAAATCGAAATTTTATGGCAATATTTTGTGAGAACAATTTATGTTTGCGAATAGGAATCAAAACAAATATGCAACATTGTTTAGTCCACAAAGTAGTCCAAAATAACTTAATATAAAATATACAGCAATATTATGATTAAAGCGGAAAACTCTTAAATTAGTTTTATAACCCTAAATGTTCTGACAGTTTTATATAAAAGACATTATAGACTATTTGAAATATTCTAAAATAGCATAGCTTCATTCAATCTCTTATGGCAAACCCTAATGAATTGTGACAATATTTCAAACAATGACAATCTTAATATACTAATTTAAGGACAATGGCACAATTGCAGTACAAGATCAACGTGGTGAAAAAATCAAACGAAGCCATTTGAAAATATTCTATACATAATTCTTTAAAACTGTATTAATTATATATTTGTGAAAATACGAGATGTTGATCAAAACACAACAATTCGTGTGTCAAAAGCTACAAACGTATTTCCTTGAGTCGAATCCCAACTCACTTAAACTGTTATAATTAATTATATGGAGAACATTTTTCAAGTTTATGTCAAACACTTTTAAAACTACTTTTATGTGGTAAAAAGTGTTTTTGGCCAATTATTGTCTGACCTCCGCCACAAATGGTCAGCAGTTGCTCAACTCAAAAATGTTCCTACAATAACATTTCCATAGCAATCCTAACTCTAACCTCTTATCCAGTCATCTAAATTTTGTCATATTCTCCTACCAGCCTTCATCATCTCGTAAATGTGTTCCTTTAAGTTTTCCTCCTCCACATGTAACGTGACTCAGCGCGTCCTGAACTGCCTGTTCTCCACAGAGTGCAATTTGGGTTCTTGTATTCAGCAGCCATACACAGGATCAGACGGTAACATTTCTGTATGCATTCAACCCGGGATCTTTCACTGAGGACTTCCATCTCCATCAGTGTTTCCATAGGGACGGGTCCAAGGGTGAAGGTGACGTTGGTATTGCAAGATTGAACATATGTAACATCAGAGGCAGATATTACTGAAAAAAAAGTTAAAAGCTTCCATATGTCATTTCAGGTTTATGTGAATATTTAGTGCATAAAGCACGGAAATCGTTTGCAGATATAAACTCATGGGCAAAAGTAAGTATAGATCCGAAAAATAATATATTCACAGGCAATGACATATTTATGAAAAATGAATGTTCTGATAAAGAAATTGGTGCACTCAAAGTTGAAATTGCGGAGCTCAGAACCAAAACTGACAATGTGATTGAAAGTGTGGAATTTAATTCTGTCCAAATAGAAGAAAACAAACAAGCTATGAAGAAAATGGAGGATGACATGACTAACCTACGCAAGGAGTTTGACCGTCCTTTTCTGACTCAGGTGTTGTATAGCCGGAAAATGAACCTACTCATTTATGCTACCCCCACATCAGAAGACCCCGAAATGTCAGCTAGAAAACTAATGGACGCTATAGGAGTGGAAAATGTATCGAACATGCTTTTGGTGAATGCTCATTGTTTGCCCCGGTTCGGGACTGACCTAACATGGTCGTCATCTGGCCCCGGCCCGGTGATAGTTAAATTCATAAAAATGTCGGACAGAAAGCGTGTCTTTAGTGCCAGCTTCAAGCAAGGGGCAACCCTCAGAAGTCGGAAAACGTCCATCCGTACAGACCTTCCAGTCATCTTAAAGAAACTTCGGAGTAAACTGGCGGCTAGGGCCAAGATAAAGAGGGAAACCTATCAAGTTCATTATGGAACGGGGAATTAACGTCTTTCTTCAATATAGACAGACGAGGGACTCTGAATTGAGGAAAATTAAACTGGAGGACCCCTTCCGTGGATGAAACTGTTACAGAAACTAAACTTTCAGCTGGTACTTACCTGCTTACTACGGCGTAAACACGTGCACTTTCTTCCCAGATGCCATTGTGGTTTAGTTTAGCCAGGTTTCGGCACACATAATAGACAATGCAATGAGTTTTTGCTTTATGTCGATGCCAGGAGTTGCTGTGTTTTTCTGTTTACTTCCGGTCCAGGCAGGAGCCAGCAAAATTGTTTGTTTTAGGACTCACTAGGTATGTGAACGTTCTTAGTATGTTGTTCTTATCGAGCAAATACCAAAAACACTAATATATGATCACCAGGCAGTTTGCGTGAGACTCGATTCTTGTATTTAAGTTTCAGGTATGTTAGGAGTGTGTATGGTATGTCTGTGTCTCTCTTTGTTATGGTAAAACAAATATATTGTGTATCATGTAGAAATGAATAGCATTTTCTCCTGTAGATCATTGAATTGGTAATTTAGAGAAGAGGAGAGATGTCTTTAACTTTTTACGAGCCAAAATTTGTTCACTATGTCTAATTTAAGACACACTTTACTTTTTAAGAGGACACATTTTTTAGATCAATGTGAAATTATTCTCAATTGTCATTCAAGTCAGTCTAGAGGAGTAGCCTTTCTTTTTAAAAAAAAACACCTGAATATAACATACACCAAGTTTATAAACATGAATCTGGTAACTTTATTCTGATTGATATTACACTAAATGGCTGCAGAATGTCTGTTGGTAATATTTATGGCCCAAATTCTGACTCGCCAGATTTTTATATGATGATATTAACCAAATTTAAAGAATTTGGCAATGAGTCCTGTCTCATTGGTGGCGATTTCAACATCTCTCTTGATCAAGATAAAGATACAAGTAACTATAAGAATGTTAATAACCCTGGAGAACATTACTAGAATTAATAGGAGAACTTAATCTTATTGACATATGGAGAGATAGTAATCCTGAAATAAGACAATACACATGGCGGCCTACAAAACCTGTTAAACAAGCTAAGCTAGACTTTTTCTTATGTCAGAAAATATTTGTCGAATCAGATCCCAAGCAAAAATAAATCCAGGTTATAGAACAGATCATTCGCTGGTTAGCTTCAGTTTTAGTAAGGAAGAATCCACAAAGAGATCAACATACTGGAAGTTTAACAATTCCTTGTTATAGGATAAGAAATATGTGAAAGAAATTAAAAATCTTATTCTTTCAACCAAGAAAGAATATGCTGCAATTGGTTACAATCTAGATAATTTGGATAACATTTCTAATACTGATATTGAATTCTCTATTAATGATCACCTTTTCCTGGAGACACTTTTGATGAAAATTAGAGGAAAAATCAATATCCTATACTTCTTTCAAGAAAAGAGAGATGAACAAAAAAGAAGAAAGGCTAAATGTAGAAAAAGAATATCTTGAGAGTAATTATGGATATACAACTGTTGAAGAACTAGAAAACAAAAAACAGGAATTACAACAACTGCGTCAAAAGAAATTAGACGGCATGCTAGTTAGATCAAAAGGTAAATGGATCGATGAAGGAGAATGCATCAGTAAATACTTTTGTAACCAAGAAACAACAACTTATATCAGTAAGAATATGAAAGAATTTGAAATGCCTAATGGTAAACTAATTACTTCAGAGGATGATATCATGAACGAAGCTACAAAATATTATCATGAGATGTACTCATCAAAAGAACACTTAGTAAAAGATATAGATCTTAATACTTTTCTTAATGAGCAAGATGTATGTAAGGTTGACAATCCTGACAGTATCGAAGGACCAATAACTAAAGAAGAACTCCTATTTGCACTAAAGAAATAATAAAAATAACAAGAGTCCAGACTCTTAATGGTTTCTTCTATGAATTTTTAAAGCTCTTCTGGATTGACCTTGGTGACTTCCTATTTAGATCACTAAAGTTTAGTTATGAAACTGGCAACTTGTCTATTACCCAGAAACAAGGAATTATAACCTGCATTCCAAAGGGAGATAAACCAAGACAATTTATGAATAATTGGCGCCCAATTACTTTATTGAACTCCTCATATAAACTTCTAGCTTCCATTATTGCAAATAGATTTAAAAATGTACTCCCTAATATAATTAGTGAAGAACAAACAGGATTTGGGGACAGTATCTCTAAATGGGTTTCAATATAAGTCTGATAATAAACGAAAAAATGTCATCATGGATATCTATTCATCGGGGCTGCAGACAAGGTGATACGTTATCCCCATATATATTTCTGTATGTGCAGAAATCTTATCAGCGCTAGTGAAGAAAAATAAAGATATTTAAGGAATAATGATAGATGACATTGAATATTTGATTGCCCAATATGCTGATGATACTGAATTTATTCTAGATGGGTCAAACAAATCTTTTGAAGCTGTTATTTATACTCTAGACCTATATGCACAAATTTCAGGGCTTAAAATCAATTATGATAAATCAGAAGTTGTTTCGATAGGAAGCTCTAGAAATAATGAGGTGAAATTTAGACCAGATTTAAATCTGCGTTGGAACTTCAGGATTCACGGAATAATATTTTCAAATGATCAAACTTAATTTTGAAAGTAAAATTTAAGAAATAGAAGAAATCATAAAAAGATGGATGAAAAGAATCAAAACTCCTCTAGGGAAAATTGTTATAATAAAATCATTGATCATTTCTAGGTTAAATTTCCTTTTTCTCACCCTTCCCAACCCACCAACAGATTTCCTTAAAAATTAAATAAAATTATATTTAGCTTCATCTGAGATAACAAGCCTGACAAAATAAAGCGGTCAGTGGTTTGTAAACCTATTGCTGAAGGAGGACTTGGAATGATAGATATATTTGCTTATGTTGATGCTTTGAAAATAACATGCATGAGGAAATTACTTTGCAGAGGTTATGATAGGCAGTGGAAGAGTCTTTTCTTCAATGATTGCCCACAGGACTTAAATGTATTAACCTATGGTAGTGAATTTCCGGTGAGTCTTTCAAAACAAATTCTAAACAGTTTTGGGAAAGATACAATGAATGCTATTGCAAAATATAGTTATAATACTAAACCATGCACATATGAAGAATTCCTCAGGGAGCTGCTTTTATATGATAAAAATATTCTTATTGATGACAAATGCTTAAATAGTAAAAAGTTCCATGAACATGACATTGTTAATATATCTTGCTTGTTGGATGATAATGGTGAATTTATGTCGTTTGAACATTTTTGTCATAGATGACATTGAATATTTGAATGCCCAATATGCTGATGATACTGAATTTATTCTAGATGGGTCAAACAAATCTATTGAAGCTGTTATTTATACTCTAGACCTATATGCACAAATTTCAGGGCTTAAAATCAATTATGATAAATCAGAAGTTGTCTGGATAGGAAGCTTTAGAAATAGTGAGGTGAAATTTAGACCAGATTTAAATCTGCGTTGGAACTTCAGGATTCACGGAATAATATTTTCAAATGATCATACTAAAATGATCAAACTTAATTTTGAAAGTAAATTTACGAAATAGAAGAAATCATAAAAAGATGGATTAAAAGAACCAAAACTCCTCTAGGGAAAATTGTTATAATAAAATCATTGATCATTTCTAGGTTAAATTTCCTTTTTCTCACCCTTCCCAAACCACCAACAGATTTCCTTAAACAGTTAATAACATTCTATTTAGCTTCCTCTTGGAATAACAAGCCGGACAAAATAAAGTGGTCAGTGGTTTGTAAACCTATTGCTGAAGGAGGACTTGGAATGATAGATATATTTGCTTATGTTGATGCTTTGAAAATAACATGCATGAGGAAATTACTTTGCAGAGGTTATGATAGGAAGTGGAAGAGTCTTTTCTTCAATGATTGCCCACAGGACTTAAATGTATTAACCTATGGTAGTGAATTTCCGGTGAGTCTTTCAGAACAAATTCTAAAATATGTTGGAAAGATACAATGAATGCTATTGCAAAATATAGTGAAAATACTAAACCATGCACATATGAAGAATTCCTCAGGGAGCCGCTTTTATTCAATAAAAATATTCTTATTGATGACAAATGCTTAAAAAGTTCCATGAACATGACATTGTTAATATATCTTGCTTGTTGGATGATAATGGTGAATTTATGTCGTTTGAACATTTTTGTCATGTCTTTTTCAAGATAAATTTTCTTGAAATTCATTGAATCTTAAAAGCAGTTGATAAATATCGCAAAACTCTTGGCATACAAAAACCATATGATTTTATACTAGATGACTTTACATGCTTATGTATTAGTAATCTTTTCTCATGTAAAAAAAGGATGGAAAAAAAACTATTACTTTCAATTAAGTAATAATAATGAAAGACCAAAAATAATCGAGAAATGGGAAGAGGAGTTTTTGATGAATATAAACTGGCTTGGGCATTTAAAAACCATTCCAAACCACTCTATATCCCAAATTAAGATGGATGCATATCAGACTGCTTCACAGAATCCTACCTGTAAACACCTATTTGAGCAAAATGCACCTTGTTGAAAATAATGTATGTACTTTCTGTGCAGCAGAACCTGAATCAATAGCACATCATTTCTGGCATCGTAGCGCTAGAAAAACCTTTTGCCGGAAGTTTTAAGAACGGCTGGAATTAAACTGTGTTCACACCTATACACCCTGTGCATCTGAAACCAGGCAACATCATCATAAATGGTTTTGCTAATGGCCACTTAGTTACCACACAATTTTATTTCAGAATTTAATTAAATATTTATCTCTCGTCTTTTAAAGCATTACATCGAGTAAGTTAACAAGGGAATGTACCCATTACACCGAGATGGTCCGAAACAGGAGACTACTTGTGCGTTTAGTCAAGAGAGGATTGAGTTATTCATTCTTCTTCTTTTACAAAACTTCAAACAACGATAATGGATGATAAAAACGGCAGTCATGTGACACATCAGCTAGAAACGCTTAGATACAGATAAACAAGAGTCATATACTTATACTTTGCAGTAGTTACACAAATGATATGAATGCGCTTAAATTGGTTTCTTGAACATCCACGATGATAGGAAGTCTGATTTTCCTGGGTCTACTTCTTATAACTTCTGTTCACGGTAAGCTTTTTTGTGGTCCATTATGGTGACTTACATTTCCAAGATTTGTAACAACATTAATGATTATACATGTAAATTTGTACATTTACCACACAGTGTGAATATTTAGGTAATTTAACTCAAGTCTATGTCATGAGGTCAAATTGATTATCAGTTGCTGGCCTATTGGACGAATGGTCAGAGACGCCAGGTTGTTAATTGATTTTGTTGATCACAACTGCTTTTCTGTTGTGGAATGGTAAGTGATTGGATTTGTGGTCGTCGATTCATTAATTCTCTATATCATTGTTTATTCTCTTATAGTTTATATAAAACTATGTTATCAGCAATATGTCAGTACCTGCAACACTGTCCTCATGGAAACTGATAAAAATAAAAAATAAAAAAGCTTGATCAGAGACATAAATTAATCCACATTTCAAATTTCATTATCATATTAGTGTCCCGAACTGCAATCAACCACAAAAGGAACGTTACCATAACAAAATACAAAATAATCCAATTCATGAGTGGTAAAACACGACTGAATAAGATACAGCATGTCTTCAGAAGCAAACAAACACTAAATTTGAAATTTAAAAACAGTATATGTTCATGTTCCTGAGAAACATACCTTTCAAGAACTCGTCGTCTTTAAATATCCTTAGGAGAGCCGAAAATGGCTTTTTGGCGTGTTCTACATTAACGGCGAGTCAACAAATTTAAGTCCAAGAGGGTTATTTATGTTGACAGCATCTTTCATTAATCAAATTCTACATTTTATGAATTTTAATGGTAAATGCCAAACATTCTGGGCCAAAACCGTTTTGAAAAAGCGACTTCATCAACCCAAATGTTCTTGAACAGATATAGAAATAAAAGTGTTGTATTTTGCTGTGTGGAATTGCGGGTACCTCTTAACAAATTATGTCCCCATTAAAAGCATCTCAGTGTACACATCATAGTTTGAGATAACACCAATAGTTCCTCCTGACAACATGTTCACCTCAGGAGCTAAAAGGTGGAAGATCCCCCGGAGTGTATACCTTGTCATTGTCCCCTCTCCGTTAAACACATTCTGTGTGAGTGTTGGGACACTGCAGAAATCACCTTTCTCGTTCTTCGAGCTCGTTGTTCCTCCAATTCCATGACAGTTTCTCAAATACAAACGATACAAATAAACAAGTATGATGTTCCATATATTTATGTGATCTCTTATTATGAAAACGTTGACAGCATCAAATATGAACAACGTCTGAACTTCTGGTTCACTGGTCATGAATATATACATCTTAGGGGTCAACAGTCTTTCTCATGTTCATCAGTTATTGTGAATCCATCACGATCCGAAGGTCTCCTGAATTGTAATCAACCATCAGGTCATAAACATACAAATTGTCATCATCCATATATTTCACATTGTACCATGATGGGTATCCGGGCACCACAGAAATGACTCTTCCTTTGTATGTTATCCCATCCCCGAACTTGTGCTCAATATATTTCCCAACAAGTAGAGGTCCATGTGTTCCTCTTTTTTCATCTTGTCCCCCTGGTATGCTGCAAGCTTCCACAATTAGCTGTTTTAGGTTTGTGATCATTACTTCTAGAGGATGTTGCTTGCTTTTCCCACCCACTTTCTTGCTGAATGAAAATAATCCTGGATCTGAAGTTTGCTGCCGTAGTACCTTCTTTCTGAAATTGAGTTGCTTTTGAACAGCCTTCTTCTTCTCTCCCTTAGTCCTAATTTCTGTGAGTTTTATGTCCACTTCTTGTACTGTTTGCCAGAAACCATAAAAGCATATGTCATTTGTCAGGGTTTCTCTCTCTTGCAGTTTTTTTCTCCTTCTTGATTCAATCAGAAGCTGCTTCTGTTTCAGTGTCTGAAGTCGGACGACTTTAATCTCGTCAAGTCTGGCCTTGAACAACTTCTGGATTTTCCCCCCATGCTTTGATGAATCCATAATCAGTCTCTCCCTTTTTATCTTTTGGCAGTGATTTCAACCATTGTCCAGTTTTGTTGTGCGAGAACATCAAGAACGCCTCGTTGCATATTAGTGATGCATTTGGTCTATATTTTAAAAGAAAGTCCAACTGTCCAAAGAAAAACTCAGGCAACTTATTATGCTTCATTGCAGATGTTGATTCGGTTTTCAATTCTTCGCTGAATTCTGTATACTTGCCCCCTGGCAATTGATCTTCAAGTTGTCGCTGTAAAAGGGTTTGGATACTCTCTGCCAGTACTTGAACTACTTCAGCAGTCAGATCATCAGACTTGTGGGCTGTGGTGAGAATCTTGTGGATTGCATCCTCCTCCCCAATGTAATCCCCAAAGGGTGTTGTCTCCCCATGGATGAATTCAAGGGCTTTCTCTCCTTTCAGATTTTCGAGAAATGCACAGAGATCTGCATACTGTGTGTTCATCTCCAGTATATGCATCTTTCCTTCAATGAGTCGCCAAAGTGGTGAAGTTATTTGCTTGGAGATCAGTCCAAATGCCCGGGAACCTGCAATGTGAATTTCATCTTTGATATCTGATACTACCTGTTCTAAAAGTCTGTTTGTTACCCCATTGACATTCTCAAGAAAGTCTTGAATTCTGTTCCTGTGGTAGTACGTGATACCTCCTAGAAGAAAAACAACATTAAATCTATTGTGCTTGAAAGGCACAAACCCCACTTTCTGACCTTTTTCATCAGTGTATGACTTCCAGTAGCCGTGAACTCCACTTTTTTCGTCTGCTCCCCTTGCAAGTGCTTTGCTACAACATCTAATTAGTCTTAACGTTCCACTTTCTTTTGCACAGACAATGGATTCCTCTTGATCCACAAGGCTATGAGATTCTTCGGCTTCTGTGTTGAGATAGCAGCTTTCATTCTTTCAAATTTGAGCATGGCACTGACACAAACTGGCACATCCTACCAGTAGGTGCAGTCCACAAAAGAAGTTGTTGACAGTTGAACATGATTTCTGTTCCATTTCACTCATTTCATCCCATTTATCAATCATAGTGGGCAGTATTTCCTTTCTGTAAGATTCAAGCAAACAGTGAAATTTCTTCTCTGTCGATGCCCTATCACTCATTGTATTCTTTATCAAAGAGAGAATAGCTTCTCCAGTCTTGGTATCTGGATTTTCACTTGCGTCGTTGATATCTTCAATGATATTTTTCATTGTGTCCAGCACCGTTGAGGCACTCTTATTGGCCATCTCCCTTAGTCCCAACAAGTAGGAGTTTTGGTTACTGTCAGTGACTGCAAAAACCTCGAATGATTTCCCAAATTTACTTGTTTCATCAGAGTATAACGTTAAGTTTGACTTTGCAGTAACTTCCTCCATCTGTTTCAATGAAACACTTTCTTTCCTAATGTTCATTCGGTTGACGGTCCTTTCAGAAGGCAAATTTGTGGGTTTTTTGTTACACATAGAACAAACTTCTTTAATGACATCACCAACTTTACTTGCAGCCACATTCAGCGAAGTTAAATTCCACACACACTCTGTCAAACTTGGATTGAAAATCTCCTTGGCTCCAACACCAACAATGGTAGTTGTAAAAATGTCATTGTCATTAACAAGACTCTGCAAATATTCATTTTCTTGTTTTAAATTGTTGATCAGGTTCAAATCATTTCTCTTGTGTTGAATGGCCTCCTGGATTTCTTTGGTACAGTCGTCAATTAAGCTTGTAACTTCATGTAGTTTGCTCTGGGGATTTTGACATTCTAAAGTTTTTTTTCTTAGAGCAGTCTTGGCTATTGCTAGGTCAGTCTGAAGTTTACGTTTCATAAGTTTCTCAGATGTTAATTGCCTTTCTATTCTTATTGCTCTTGTGTCAATTAACTTCTGTCTCTTTGCATCTGGGAGCATTTGTGACTTACAATCTTCATTAACATGTTTTCCCTTTTCTCTTTCTACAGATTCTCTAGCTCTCTTCAATTTTCTTTTCAGCAACAAGTTTTCATATCTAAGTTCTCTCTTCTTTTCTTTATCCTGTTCAGATTTCAGAGTTGAATCCTCCAAAATGTTCTTGGTTTCAATCAATTCTGAACTTATGATTGCAGAAACGTCTCTATCGAAGCTTGTTAGAATAGAAGATGTATGACATGGTATGTAAAATCTCTGTTTCAAAATATCTGTCTTTTTGTCACCTCTTTTCTTTGAAACATCTTGTTTTAATCTTATTAATATCCCTTTAAAGGCATTAACATTGATGTTATTTATGTTAATGTCAAAACATTTTGCTGTCCAGGTAATCAGTTTGCACATGTATTCCTTAGGAAACAGGGTTTTGGCTTTTTGGCTTAGAGCAATCATTATTTCATTTGTGCAAATTCTCAAGTTCAGAGATGGACATGTACAATTTAACAGGAGTTCATCAGTATAGCCACTTGCTTTCAATATGTCCATTGTCAAATCTTAAATATATATTAAAATCTAATCAAGGATTTCTATGAGGTGCTCAATGTAAAGTTTTGAATATTTCAAAGTAAGGGGATCTTCAGGCAAAAGTTCTGGTCCACTGAGAACTGGATGTACCACAGTGTCAATGATGTCACTGAAGGAAGGAGAAGGTGAGCTTACAATGCAGTCATTTACTGCATATATCAGTTCTCGAATGTCAGGGTCGTCATTTCTTGATGCAACAATTAAGCACACCAATTCCCAGAGTGCATGTGTACAGGGAAACTGGTCTTGATTGGACTGTTTAGAGCTTAAAAAACTGTTGAAACTATGGAAACAGCTTACTTTCAATTTAAAAGAAAACTCTCTTACTTTTGTACTGGTTTCTCTTGTATTAAGCAGTTTCAAGGTGGAGGGGTGTGAATCTGAAAAAAGATAGATTAAAGAGGAATAACTAGATGAGTGTTTGCGGGACACCGCAAAAGCAGAGCAGCTCCAAAACTTAGGGTCTCGCCTTTCCCTGTTCCGCCTTCTCGTCAGCATCAATAAAATGGGAATTCATTTTAACAAAAACTTGTTCATTATTCGAGCTATTACCAATCATCACTGGGGTCTCTTTTCACAAGTTTGTTCTTAAAACCTATTTCTTATTTCAAAATTTGATCAAAGGATAAACGTGGCCTTAATTAATATCTCATGACCTTGACCTGTCACACTGTCAGTGATCACTTTTCATTGTGTATAACAATCATGCAATGACTCAAAGTGTTCATAGTTAAAATATGGCATATTCACAAAAGCATGTTTTAGTTGTGACCTAGCTGTGACCTTGACCTTTGACAGAAAACTTTTCAAATCTTGATCTTTCTCCATAGTTCATATGTACCAAATAAGAGCCTGAAAGCACAAACAGTTTGAAGTTATCATATGTTTACAAAGGATTGTTGTCGTGATTTCCGAACTCATGACCTTGACCTTTGACCTTGAATGTGAACATGTCAAAATTATTCACCAGGTTAATAAGAAAGAAGCTATCTATATGAGGTGTTAATATCTTCATGGAAAAAAGTTACTTAGTGATTTCAGAACTGGTCAGCATGACTATAAAGCTCGTGACCTTGACCTTCAAGGTCACACAGTCAATGACAATTTTTCATTCTCTGTAACAATCATGTACATAATGATTCAAAGTGTTAATATTTAAAATAAGGCATTTCACAAATGCATGCTTAAGTCGTGACCTCGTTGTGACCTTGACCTTTGAGTTGAGGTGATGAAGAAAAGACAATTTTATATATATTTAAAGAATAAAGAAGTTGTGTATCCATAAAATTTTCTATTCTTCGTTAACACAATACTCACTGTTTCTTCTGGCATTTAATTAGACTTCCTGTCCTCTAAACATTGTTTATCATGGTTGTAGCCTTACATTGGGAAAAAATGGGTTAGCATTCAGCACAGTATCTCTACTAGTTAAACATATTTCATTGTTACTAGACTAAGAATCAAATCCTGTTTTTAGTGACAGAAAAGATTTATTCTTTAAAAAACAATATTTGATGAGGCTTTTGCAGCAAAGACAAAATCGAACATTTGGCGTAAATAGGAAAATATCAAGGAAGTACAATCAAATCACAATAACATATCAATTAGACTACATAATATTCAAGTAAATAGAATAATAACCAACAAATGATTTTATTAACATTATATTAAGTATTGCTGCAATGAAATTTGGTGAGGGAAATGTTCAGAAAGTAATTGGACCAAAAAATTGAAAAAATACATTAAAAAACTATTAAATTTAATAATAAACAAATCCATCTCATATTAATTACAAATAATAACAAAATTATTTAATTCACAAACAATATATTACAGAAATTTTGAAATAATTAAAAAAAAATTAATGATCCACTTTAAAAGTATATCAATATCATAGCACTCACTCATAATAACAATAACAAGTTTGGAAACAAAATTAAACAGCATTAAACATCTTGAATTCAACCAGTGAAATGTCAAGAAGCTGTCAAACAACATCAAAACATCGATTCCGGAAACCGGAAGTAGCAACAAACGCGAGTAACCTGTCTGTACACTGAGACAGAGTTACGTCCCTGTGCTTCAGCACACTGACTGAGGGTGTAGTGACAAACAATTAATATTTAGATACTTAACGGTGCATAAAAATTAAGATTCATATACATTTATTTTAAGTATTGATATTGCAATAAAAAAAGCATTGCATTCATCCATGAACTAGTTAGATATGGAGGAGAAATTACTTACTCATTTTTTTAGAGCGAAGTTTTCCTGTCTCGGAGCATGCGAAAATCGTGGAAGAAGAGGGGATCACATGCTTCAGTCAATGACCAAATCGCATTACATTCTAAATTTAGATCCTTTCGTCATTCTGGAAGAACTCTGACACGGAATTGCAACCCACTAAAAAAAGTACGAGAAAATCTCCGACTCGCAAATGGCAACTAGAGTTACCCGCCCTTTGGTGCCTGTCGCTACATAGATTCTAATTTTGCCAAGATGCATATGAGTTTAAGTCTGAGCACGGACTGGGGGTAGAGGTTGTGCAATAGGATTACAATGGAATGGTACCTGGCTCACGTATTGTCCCTGGGTGGTAGTGTACACACTGTGCTGGTTTGACGTGTAGATGGTCTGTAGAGATTCTCCCACGATGCTGGCAGTGCTACCCGGGGCTGACGTGGCCATTGATGACGTTTCACCTGTTGCCTTCTCCTCTACTTCAGTGGTTGTGGCTCTTCATATTGTTATCGGGTGATATGAATTTCATTCCCATGCTTATTAGACATTTTGGGTATGTTTCGTGACAGTTCAATAAGAGAAGACATGAACACGTCTTGTCACATCGACGCATGCGCAACCCTGCGTGAACATATAGCAGATTGCAACAATAAAAACTTTATTATTTTTTTCGAAATCCGAGAATACAGCCATAACTTTAGATACTAAAATAACATTTTTTATTAAAAGATACTGTCTAGTTCACAGCCATACTGGCTGACGGATAATTGATGAACATTTTTCAAAATGTGGTTAAATATATTCATTGCATTGTACAACTGTTAAATAACAAATGATATTCCTTAAGTAACATGTGTATACTTTAGATGTAATCTCTCATAATTCCATTAGCAGATGTGCACAGCAATATGTTGATAGAAGGTAAAGATGAACTACATCGAAAATATGGATATGAGATGATACATGCATGTGGGCGATGTGATGTAGGCGTTTGCTATGTAGTATCTCCTTAACGAGTATGACTTTGAAATATTTCCTTACTTTTTAGTCGGCTTGGTGACTTTCTAGGACCTAGATGTTGCTCCAGCTGATGATGGTTTTGGTGAGGTCAACTGACTTTGAGTGCTGACGAACGCTTTGTGGTCTGAGGGTCAGTAGTCTAGATGTTTCGCCAAAGTAAATGCTCCTCGCACTCACATTCTACCTTGGCCATGTTTCAAAGTAATCGCTCAATTAGCGATTTCTTTTAAACCTCTCTTGAACGCGATTGGTCAATGTAGCGCTACGTAGCAAGGCGAGCAAACATCGATGAATATCCATCGTGTCGTTCAGGAGAGAATGAGCGCTACTTGAGCGCTACTTGAGCGCTACATTGAGCGATCAATGATCAACGGAACCCTGGTAAACCGCTCCTGAGGGCTTCTTGGTCAGGCAGTGGCCAGCTGTAGGTTATGGATAGTCTGGCCTTTTTTGCCTGTTTCTTTAAGAGTCGTACGTTGAATCTGTTGGCTGGTTGGTTCTATATAGGGTAGACTGACGGAGAGGGGAGAGGGGATGGGGGCTGCTTTTTTGTCGCTGTCAACAACATCCTCGACCAAGTCATTAAGTCTCCACTCCCCTCAAACAATCTTACGGTCGTTCCGCAGTTAAAACAACGTTTCATACGTTTGGCGCGATGTCACCAGTGTTGTTTTTGTTGGAACTAAAAGAACGATGGAGCCTTCATTTCAAGGAAGTTGCAAATATCGACTCAGAGCAGAGGGGTGTGTATCGCTTCCCTGATAAAGAAACAACGTTTGAAAGACATAATTCTATATAGACCCTCTCCTATTACTATATAAAAGGAAAGGGATGTAACGATGAAACCACCCCATGCTCATTCAAAGTCATATTTCGCATCAAAAACAAATTTTATTGCCCAGTCGATGCTTACGTACGATTCGAAATGAGCTATATATGGTAAAATCGGATAATTATTTCAAGAGTATACGACATAGTATATCGCTACCTCCAAACTGTCAAGCCAATTTCCCCGCTCACGAAAATCAAAGAAAACTCATCTTCTAAAATCGTTTATTAATTCCAGCAATGTCGACAGCACCTATGAATAGGTAGATTTGAACCGCAGAGTAAAACTACAGATGTAAAACATATTACAACACTTACAGATCATTTTTCCGATTGTAAACAAAGAAAAAAAAGATCTAGAAGGCTGTAATATTCTGTGCAGATTTGTTAGCCAATAGGGATTCAAATGGTCAGCTAATGTAATGTCACTTTCAAGAGTAGTTCAGAGTAATCGAATCACAGCAGTTCGTCCCGTCGTAGTAGCTATGAATGGAGGAAAATCTGTGATCTTTAAACTAGAAAATTTAACGATACGGGCGCATTAACAGCGATCAACTGCTTTGATTAAAGGGTGATGTGGGGAGCTTATTGGCAATTCAAAGCCGCACTTGTCATTCTGATTTATAAAAGGCCGCTTAAAATCACTCATAATTATTTCTAAAGTAGATTGTAGGACTCATTGCAAACATATATTTTACGTTTTCACTAATGCTATTTTTATATCTTTTGCAGTTTAATGAACAATAATGATTCTAGATCCAGTATAACATTACAAAAGATAAATGGGACAGCGAAATAAATGACAACTTAGATTGGGAGACTATGTTTTTACAGTAAAGACGATATAATAGAGGTACAAAAATCCTTGAATTTAAATAGAAATTCATACATTGAGCTAGTTACACAAGAAACAGAGTTACTTAAAACTTGTTGATAATGATCGTTGCTTAGCATGTTATTCAGTAAGTGAGAACATTAATCATTTACACATTGAATGACCAACAATCAAACTGTTTTGGAAAGAAATTAACGACTTCGTTGGTAGATTACTTAATATAACATATGAACCATCTACTAAATAAACTCGTTTTTGCTACAGCTATAACCACCTACTCAACCACATGATATTATTGGCCAAACGCCATTTGTAATGAATATAAAAGCTTTAAAACTTAATTTTATTGGGTATATATCACTTTTAAAATATGTGTATTACATGGAAACAAATATTTGTTAAAACACATCAATATGAACTCATTTAAATGAAAATTGAATCGTTTTTGATTTTATCTATGTCATGTCCATGTTCATTGACTATATTCCCATTTCTCAATGTGATTGTTTTGAAGCCTGTCTATGCTAGCTGTCGAGATATCGATCATCTTGTTACATGTAGAGCATGTGATTACTCGACTGTGTCCAAATGAAGTAAGTTAAAAACAGTACAAACGACTGAAAAACGCCAAACTTCATGAATAAGAAAATAAAACGAACATTAGTGTTTGAAGTGATTTATAAGTTAGAAATTCCTTGCGGGAAACAACCCACCTCTTTACTCCAATGAACCAAAGCTGGATCCAGTGCGATTATTTGAAAATAAATCAGTAATGAGAGGCATACAGTGTCACGCTGTGACTTAAGTCATGAGCTTTGCTCTACTATAATGTTAACAATGAACAATTTAACATGTTTATCCCTTGACGAAAAGGCATTAAAGCAAACAATATTCATAAGATGTATCGTGCATAAGATTTACATTTGTCAGTAAGATTAGGTTAATAGGTTTATTAAAGATTTAACAGCATGTGTTGTCCTCAGACCACGACACGGGCTTGGACACATACATATTCAATCAGCTAGTCTTATATTCAGTATACATAGTCTTTCGAACCATTTACATAATTTACATCATAGGTGTAATACACATCTTCTATGAACAAATCAAGCATCTTGAACCTTATTTAGAGTGGTTAATAAATGTGTTAAATTATCATCTTAAAGGTTGAATGTAGTATGATTTCGGTAGAAGGGATATCATAACAGCACAGATTTCTATTTCTGATGAGTTGAGATGTCAATGAGTTTAATTTTAATTGCTTATTAGAGTTATTCAAAATCATGGTAAAGCCTATATAATGAGATCATATAAGTGGCCATAGGCGTTGATGGCAATATATAATGAATCAGAAACACTAGCTGAGTCATTCTTTGTGTTCCATGAATACAGATGTTCTGAAATAACAGAAACTATATAATAATCATTTCGACTCATGAGTGTAATTTTGTCTCATGAAATATCTAATTATATTAATTATAAAAGGTTGAAAAAAGGGGAGTGTATCAACCGACTATCTTATCATTTAGGCCTTGCGGTTGGAACGTTAGGAGCTCAACGATCCATCTCAATGGTAGTGATCTTCAAGATTGAGTGGCACTCTCTATTTCAGAGTTTTCTTTGAGTTGAGCGATAATTTTGTAGGTACTATCGCTCTTAGAGTGGTCAGAGAGTGTGAAGTGGTGGGTTATCCCTTTTGTGAGTGATAATTATAAGGCATAACGTCTTTAACGTGATCCAGTTGTAGTTGAATGTACATACAAAACTGCTCCCTGACCACACGATTAACACAAAATTGCCAAAAATAAAACTTTACAAACTGCAAATATACATTATAATATTATAATCACCAAGCTAAAATGTCTTTACACTGGAAAGGGACTAAACTTATAATTATGCCTGAATTCAGACCAATAAATAACCCTCGAAATAAACCTCAGAACAATACAAACAATATCTTAAAAGAAAATACTACAATTTCACTTTTCTAATTATTAATTTAACTGCTATAAATAAAAACATGAATAAATTGTAACATATTAATATTAATCAAGAGCGAAAATTAAGTCCTGATTTTTTTTATGCATGAACAATATTGCCAAAAAAACATCTCTGACCATCGCGGGTCAAAATCAGTATTCAACTGTACTCTTAGGGAGATCACTCCTAAATATATAAATACTAAATAATAGCGGATCCTGCTAAAATGCATCCATCAACATGAAATTAACTATTCATAAGTATGTATATCCTACATCAATCAATCAATCAATCAATCTGCATTTGATACTGAAATGCCATAGGTCTGTGGTACACAGTACAGTGATACAGTTTTAAGCAATAGCATATTCTGTCTGCGCATAACATCTTAATAAATATAAATAGACACATTTTCTATTTGAACTTTACTAGACGTTTTCATCACTGGTATAATTGTATAAGTTTCAGAGTGTTCAGTATTATATTTCTTTATATATACGTTTCTCAACGTAAAATATGCTGGACAAACACACACACATAGTGGTATTCATCTTCGAAATAATTTAAGTTGCACATTTGACATATTTTATTAAAAGCGCTGTGGCACGTTTTTTTGCATATTATGTTTTTTCAAATTTTGCCATTTATCATTAAAGTTTATACAATAAATTGATACCTTAATGGGTAAACATATCATTACACGACCCGATAAGCTGTATCCATAGAAAACAGTTATCTGTATTCGAAGAAAATGGTGCGACGTATAAAGCGACAGTGATGTGGAACGCTTCAGTGTGAGAGGTAGATTTGTAGGTCTCATGCCAATTTGAGAGTTCGGTCAGAAAGATGGTTGACCATTTCATCATTGTACTATTGTTACAATTTTGATTGTTTAGTTATCATTGTACATCATTGTACTCGCATGGCTTAAGCCAACCATGTACATTCGCTTCAGAACAATTGTTATTGCTTCAGGAGTATTATTTAGCCATTGGTCAGACTTATTAATTTTTTTTAATGAAATCACTTTATTGCAGAAGGAAAACCGTTCTTCAGCGCCTTTATAAAAGAAATTCTAGATCTCTTAGTTTCAAAATGTAAATTATGTGAGGAGCAGCGTAATCTTGCAATAGAGATGTATATTTCCTTATGGTCAAAACCGAAAGTATTCACTTAATAAGTGCATGAGTTTATCAAACTCTCAGCCTCTGCGTTTTAAAGAAGAAAGGCTTTTGTTGCTGCTAAAAGTCATTTTGAGAAATGGAATGAATATTTACTTCTTATTTTCCCTCCCTTGTCTGACATTTTAATCAATTGCATATTTAAATTATTATGTTAATGACTTAATAATGCTTAAACAAGATGACCATACTCCGCGTTACTGACTACATCAAACAAGCTAGTTAAAAGTACAACAAAATACCAGTATCATAGGAGACCATACACTACATTACAATAAACCAGACGGTGTGAAGGTTAGGAGACATACACCCCCGGTCAAAAGAAACGCCTACTAGATATCTTATCAGATATTGTAAAAACTGTTATGAACAGTTTAGCAATATTATAACATAATGAAGTTGCACCATTTCTGCATTATATATTTGAATTTCAGAAGTTCATGTCACGAATGAAGGGCGATTGTTGAAATGATAAAACAATAATTGTTCAGTTTTCGATCAGTGCTTGATCAGAAAAAACATTTTAAAAAGATTTTCATACAACCACGAGCAACAATACAGACACGCATTCGCGTTAAAGTGGTGATGATGCTACCGATGTACGTGGTTAAGGTGCGCAACTGAACCAACCGAAAATAGCAGTCTTCATTGGGCGTGGTTTTCATGAATGTTATTGACTCGAATCACAGTTTTCTACGATTTTTAATGGATTTTCATATTAGTTATTGATTCAGCATAACGTGGAGATCGCCATTAATTATATTTAAGAAATTATTGCATCTTTAAGGAACATAAAGGAAGGAACGGGGTGTAATTAAAAAAGATCCACATCTCTCATAAGATAATAATCGTGTATCAATCCATAAATCTTAACCCGTTCCGGTTTATATTGGGAATCCAAAACATAAAGTTTCAAAAGAAATAAAGATACATCTTCAATTGGAATTTTGATTGAAAACTCCTGTGTACAAATGTGACATACTTTGTAGAGACCCGGCACTAAACTCCCGGGCAAAAGAAAATGCTCACCTCAGTTAGGTTTGATTAATTCAATATTTAAAAGAAATCAGATGCATTTGACTATGACACGATACAATAATACAGTAGTTTGGATGACTTAATTGGTGACTGTGGTTAATTTTGAGTTAAAATATCCTTGTTTAATGAAGACGGGGTTAAAAAATGAAATTTCCACCGACATGACCTCTACCATGTTTAAAATGTTGTAAATATGTGCAGAATCAGGCATATTTACTAATTTTCACATAGAATATGTCTTATAAGAGGGGCGTTCAATAAGTGTTGCAAGCGGGGCATTGGTGTTTACATAAACAGTGTCAGCTTATAGCAGGTGTTACTATAGTCAAAACATAACATTGACACATGTCAAAACAATTTCTAGACATAACAATTATTTAGAAGTAATAGCTGCGCTGACCTAGGGGTCTCCATAATCATGGATTCTCTCAAACATGAACAACGCGCTGTGATCAAGTTCCTTACTAAAGAGGGATACAAAGCTACAGAAATACATAATCGTATGTGTAATGTGATGGGTAAGGATGCTCCTAACTTTTCAACAGTTTGTCGCTGGTCTCTTCAGTTCAAGCGGGGCAGGGAGTCCTTAGACGATGACCCACGGTCAGGCAGGCCATCTGAAGTCACCCGACCGGAAGTTATTGCCGCTATCGAAAGACGAATTTTTGCTTAGCACCTTGTTAAAGTTTCTGAACTGTCTTTGGAATTCCAGATATCAGTTGGAAGTGTTGAAAAAATAATTCATGACCATCTTGGTATGTCCAAGGTATCTGCAAGATGGGTACCCAGAAACCTCACAGCACAAGATCGCCAGAAAAGAACCGAAAGTTGCATGGAGCTACTGGATCGGTTTAATGCGGATGAAGCCAGGTTTTTGTCTCGTCTGGTGACAGGTGACGAAACCTGGATCCACCACTGGGACCCGGAAACTAAACTGGAATCCAAGCAATGGAAGCACCCGAGTTCACCGCCTCCCCTGAAGTTTCGCACTCAACCATCAGCTGGCAAGGTTAATTGATTACTTGCCAACCAAAACTACAATGAATGGTCAATATTATGCCAACCTAATACAAGAATTGCGAAAGACAATTCGACAGAAACGCCGTGGAATGTTGAGACGTGGTGTTCTGATTTTGCATGACAACGCTCCAGTCCACAAGTCAAGAGTTGCACAGGCCGCTATACGTGATTGTGGATTCGAACAGCTTAACCACCCACCCTAGAGCTCAGACCTAGCCCCCAGTGACTACTTCCTGTTCAGAAACCTGAAATCCGCCCTACGTGGAAGGCACTTCCGGGATGACGAAGACGTCAAAGCTGCCACAGAGGCGTGGTTAGGGGGGCAAACGGAAGACTTATACAAAAGCGGCATCAAAAGTCTTAAAGAGAAATGGAATAAGTGTATAGAGGTGAAGGGTAACTATATTGAAAAAAAAAGTAAAAAATTGACTACGCGAGTTGGTTTTATATTGAAGTTGCAACACTTATTGAACGCCACTCGTATGTTGATGAACAGTTGTGTATCATCAAAAATATTTTTGGCAGAAATTCAAAATGTAATATTTTCAATAACATGTAGAAGTATTCGTTGACGTCTGACTAAACACCTGTACTATTCAGTTTTAAATTATGACATCGAAAACGAAAATTTGAGATATTTGCAATTGAAAATCATACAAGTGATAAAATCAACAGAAATGAGTACTTTATTTTGCCTGGCAGTGTATATGTCTTGAACCGTTGATTTTCCCCAGGTACTTATAAATTGGAGGACAATGTGAACATGTACATTTGTTGCATGTCTTATAGAGAATATATACATGTATGTACGGGGCAGTAGGATTGGTCGCCCTTGGGGACATGGGTTATAGCTATGTAGGGTTCAGGATATGGTAAAATATATGTTGTTTTTCTCCTCCTTGGTTTGAATATTTACTGATTGAATATTCAAATATCGTGTGATTTTCCTGTTAATGCTAAATCATGCTGACAATGTCATGCTTCACTGACTATGACAAGTAGCCACACAGAGCGAATCACTTTCCTAGTCGACCATTCAACCAACTAGATGTTGGGTAGAAGGTTAGAAGTCAGATGATATATCCGTCACTCGAACATTCACAATGACAGAAAGGTTGATTTTCATGATTTCCTCTTTAACAACGTTGATGACAGGTACGTGTTTCGGTATGTTGGCTTCTAAAATAAGAGTCATATATAAACGTATGTATTCTGAAACGGGTGCCAGCGACAGAAACCTTGAATATCGTATAAGGAACTAACTTCACACTCTCAGTAACGGATTCAGATTGGCCTTTATTGCGACGACCGCGGAGCACGTTCCCGGTCATTTATAAAGCACTGTTACAGCTCACATGAACTTTTGAGTTAATCTTAACATGTGTTTATTGTATTTAAATCTCTGTTTTCTGACATGGAAGCTATCTTTGATTTGCTTTGCACAGCTATTTATAGCTCTCGGAGCGCTCGGTTCAGCTATGCACAACGCTGTGGGCTTTCTGCGTTAAAGGTGCTTCCATTGTGTTTCATTATATTTTTTTTTGCTTTAATACGATCCAACTCACCACATGTGCTTTCTTCAATACAGATAAATTCACTGAGCTTGCATATTTATCCCCGATCGCCAATTATATCATAATTACTAGTTTCCAATTAAAATTAAGTAACATCATTATGCATGTGCAGAAACCGAAACTGCGCATCCCATTTAGATGCACAGTAGTTGTGTGACCTATTAAATATTATCAACTCAGATTTGTCTATTTGTCTGTTATAAATAAGATTCCAAAATTACGTTTGACTCATTGACGCGCGCCATACGCTGTGCATTGTCCGGTTTTCGATCAGAAATCACTACTTTTACCTTCATATCGTCAATATGCTTAGTCTACTATCATCAAAATGGTAGTTTTCAGTAACAGTCGGTACTTCTCGATAGAATAACACCATTTATAACGTTTGGAATATGACCCCCAACAACACAATGGATGTACCGTTAAATTTAAAAATACCGGTACACACAAGAAGAACATGATTCTCGTTTGCACTCTTAAATATTGAATAATGAGCTACGAACAAGTGTAAATTGTTTAAAAAAATTGAATAAGGAATAAGTTACTGTTAGTCAACTTCAGGTCCGGCGCTTATTGAAGGAAAAACCGTAGTCGAGCTGAGAACAAATGCTAATTCGTGGCTATTGTGAAAAATTTAAGTTGGTAAACATTAGTTTACCTTTTACTTCGAGACAATTAATTTGTGTTGGTTGCAGAGTTGGTTGCACTTTGAGGCACTTAGTTATAGCCATTTAAAGCCATCATATAATAAAATATTTATATCATTCATGTTAACATGTCATGCTACAGAAAAGAGCTGGTAATGAGTACAGCACATTGACACACCTTGTCAGTGGAGACTTTCATACCACACCATATATTAGGAGAATATGATGTGAAGGTGTCAAATGATAGGAACTGAACAACATCGTTCACGTGAACGTTCACAATGACAGGATGGTTGGTTTTTATAATTTCATATGTAACAACGTTGATTACAGGTAAGTGTTCCAGTATGTTGGCTTCTAAAGAAAAATAAATAACATGCAATGTTAATGGCCAGTTATTGGATCTTGAACTTGTCTCTAATGGTTTCAACTGTTCGATTCGATTCGAGTCAATATTTCAATCAGGTTTCTGTTGCTGAGCAAACCTTTGACTGTGCATAGGCTCCTATATAAATCCCTGTTTTGAAAATAGTTATTCAGAGAAGTAACTGAGAGAAAGCAGTCTGTATACATTTTCTTTTGACATTATATATCTAGATATGATTCTAATACGGATACCCCCCAGGTTAGAAAATGTGGTGATAAACGATGCGCGACATGTAACATTTTGATTGAGGGCACATCGGTTAGTATCCCACCAAATAAAATGTTTTTTTGTAAAAAGAAATATGACATGTAATTCAAAATATGTTGTTTATATGATTGTTTGTCATGGATGTCAAGACATATACATCGGGAAAACAGAATTAAAATTAAAAAGGAGAATGAATCTTCATCGTTCTCAAATTAAACAAAAACACAATCGTACTATCCCTCTTAGTGAGCATCTTGAACTATGTGGAAAAAATAAATATTCTGTTTTTCCAATATACAAAGTTGATTCAACTGAATCTTATTGCTTGGCATGCTTGTGAATCTGATTAAATCATCGTAATTTCTTCGAACATTTTATTTTTTCTATATGAGACCTGGGAGTTGGAAGATGTTTTAAACTCTCTCTCTCTCTCTCTCTCTCTCTCTCTCTCTCTCTCTCTCTCTCTCTCTCTCTCTCTCTCTCTCTCTCTCTCTCTCTCTCTCTCTCTCTCTCTCTCTCTCTCTCTCTCTCTCTCTCTCTCTCTCTCTCTCTCTCTCTCTCTCTCTCTCTCTCTCTCTCTCTCTCTCTCTCTCTCTCTCTCTCTCTCTCTCTCTCTCTCTCTCTCTCTCTCTCTCACACCAAACTGGTTTTGTGTATTTTAGCCTTGTTAGGGAATGGCAGAGTGCTGAACATTTGAAAAAACGGAGCTAGATATAATGTAGAAAATAAAGTCAGGTTTTTCTACAAAGTCATTGTTTATCACTACAACATTGTTTCATGCCGAGAGGCAATTTTCAAGTATACATATATATATATACCAATAAGAGGCTAAAACAAATCTGGAATTATCACAATCTCATTAAAATCAGATTGTTATTAAACTCCATAGCATTTTATTAGAGTATTAGCATGACACTCCCAAAAATATGGACGTGGTAGGAAATATCCCTAAAACCTCCAAACAACGAGTCCTCCAAACCACTGGACAGATTTTAAGAATAGCATTTTAATAAAATGGAGACTTTATTTTGTTCCGGGACACTTTACTATCAGAACCTTACTATGAGACTTCTGGGAGGAAAATAATAGAGGTCACACTTTTAAAATCTACTTGTTTAATTCACAGGGGCTTGTATTGTCGAAACTAGCGATTACAACGAATATGAAGTCGACGATCCAGCCCCATATACTATAAAAAAAGTTAAGGGATGTAACGGGGTCAACACCCCATGTCCGTTTGAAATTATATTTCAGAATGTTGTTTTTGGTAACGAAATGATGTCATAGGGCTATTTGAGGCCCTATGACATCATTTCGTTACCAAAAATAGACCAATGCCAAGGTCATTCAATATGGACGTCTCACTATCAAACGATGTTTCGAAACACACTTGAGATCATCTAAAATCTCTGGTACGTCAATTACAGTGCACCCCGTGTTATAATTCTTGCGCGATCTGATGCACCAAATACTGGGCTTTGTAACTGGGTCACTATTAGCTGACAGGATATTATAAAGTATTTTATAATAATTTTTTCAAGCGAATATTTTATTATTTTGGTGGGCCAGGCAAATGGCTTACATGAGCAATGTGCTAATATTTTTGGCTTTGAAAAATCATATCCTTGTTATTATCCGTTCGATTTTTCCGTTTGATGGCTTGTTTTAAAGACAAATGTATTGGCTTTGCCGTGATATATAACATTGAATGATAATATGATGACAACATTCTGAAATATAATTTCAAACGGACATGGGGTGTTGACCCCGTTACATCCCTTTACTTTTTTATAGTATATGGGGCTGGATCGTCGACTTCATATTCGTTGTAATCGCTAGTTTCGACAATACAAGCCCCTGTGGTTTAATTCTTATTTAGGATATAAAGGTCTAGAATAATTAAATATTGTATAGAAATACATGTACCTTGACCCATGTGGATTGTGAATTGTAAATTTGGAACTGTCCGTACAATCATAGAAAACACATGGGCAATACCTTTTTTTAATATATTGCCCTTTACTTTAGAACTAATGAAGAATGCAACATACAAATAACTATAGGGATTTAGGTCGGGATGGGGATCGTCTGTCTATGATACATGTAAGTCTATATGCAATACAGTTACGAAATCTGCTATGTAGGCATGTTTGTATCATTCAGGTAAATATTGAAAAGCACAAAGTTATCAAGCACGACAGTATACATATTAGATTGCATGCGAGGATGGCAATTCATGTTCCACTGTGAATAACTAGGCCACTTTGAATCAAGATGCATTGTTGTACTTTGTGACATGATAGATTTGATACTAAAGTGACAGAACCAATTCAAAGCGTTTGACAAGTTTTGTTTATATTCTCAGTGACAGGGTACATGGTGAATTCGACTGGAAAGAACGTATCTGCAAGCTCTTTTTTGGCTGACAACCCCCCGGAAAGGGCAGTTGATGGCGACAGAAGAGCAACTATGGAATTTGTGTTCCACACTTTGGCAATTCCGATTTCAGCCTGGTTCAGCGTGGATATGGAAGAGGAGATTATCTCCCCTAGTGTGACCATCTACTTCCGAACAGAATGTAAGCATTGCTTCTTAAATACATTTAAAATGAAGAAAAACATTGAATTTCTGCTTCTTACTTTGAGGGTGATTTCGATTATGTCAGCGACCTCTAATATCATCACCGTTTGACTGCACTGTAAAATAATAGAGGATATCTGTCTTTTCTTGATATATACCATGCTGATCTCATCGAGTGAGGTAAAAGAACGTGTCTGCAAGTTCGTATATGCAGGGCAGTTGATGGCGACAGAACTTATGTTGCACCCTTTGGATATTCCAACTTCAGCTTGGTTTAGGTGGATATGGGGGAGGAGATAATCTCCCCTGAAGTGACCATTTACTTCCGGATAGACTGTAAGCATTGTTTCCCAAATCTACATCTAGCAATAGTATGCAAAAACTTAAAACATCAAAGGCCTCAAAAGATAGACATCATATCCATTGCTTTGAAATTTTAGAAAATAAAATCATGTGAATATCATGTTTGTCAACTGCAGAAATAAATGTTTAAAAAAACCCAGACTGTATCATCAGGGGATAGCGCAGTGGTTAGCGCGTTCGGCTTTTGATCAAGAGGTCCGTGGTTCGAATCCCGCCAGGGGCACTGCAACGTTGTCTGCAGTAGAAAACTGTTCTACACGCAGAAATGTTTGGGTGCTACACTAAATTTCAGTGCAGTACCACCCATGGTTAGCTAGATCCAGTTGTTGCTCGCAGGTTTCACCGCATTTCATAGCCACATAGCGTCGCGGGCTTTCCCACTGCAATAAGCACTAGCAGCCGTGATATAAGTGAAATACTCTTGAAAGCGGCGTTAAACTCATCTCACCTCACCTTCGCCTTTTTACTTTGAGCACGTTTTTGATTATATCAACTACGAAGATCATCACACGTTGACTGCAGTGTCATAGCACAAAAGTGTGTACATTTACAGTGAGGCGAAATTGAAATGTTTTTTAATGTATGATGAATGATAAAACAATAAAATAAACATAAAATAATTATTCCTTAGATGTCATTGTAGATGTTTGTCAATGTTTCAATGTAGACAAAAGAAGAAGGAACGGTGTTCGGATTTCACTCTCAAATGAGGAGGTCAGTACCACAGATTTCTGTGAGACTGTTACCGGAGCTGCAAATGGATCTGACATTCCTGATATCTACACATTCTCATGTGAAGCAACTGGACGTTATCTCACCATATCAACTGTAACAGCCAATGATGATAGTGGAGCAATATTAGACTTTGCTGAAGTTGAAGTTGACGGTAATTATTAATAAGTTTATTTAAAGCATATTATTTTTTTTTATTATAGAGTTTTAACTGTTTTCGTTAGCTAACCTGTTGAAAGTAGTTTCACAGATTTGAAGCGATTTTGACTAGTTCAAACTGACCGAAGTTTGGACACCACCTGTGATAGCCCGAGCTTCGGACACTTTTCACTTTGAGCTGATGCAATAATATCTGCAATAAATGTCATCTGTTTGTTTTAAAATGTTCCTTTTTAATATGTTCTATTTGTGATTTCTTTTGATTAATAATTGATAATGTTGCTTTTTATTACTAGCCTTTGCGTGAGGTTCAATTAACGGTTTCATGAAAGAAATTTGCGAAGTATTTGTTTTAGTATAAATGTTGGCGCACAGTTTAAAACGTATTGGAAGCTCCAGAATATATCAAATTGTATTAATGTACCAGTTGAAACATTTATTCATTACAATAAAATTGAATATTGATACTAAACAACTGAATATTAAATACGATTCTGGGGTTAAGTATTGAGATTTCGAAATTATGTCAAAATGTGACCTTGGTTCAGACACTATTACATTTTCTTTGTAATCACTTGTAATGTTTTAAATGACCGCTTTGAATAAATGACAAATTACTTCAAGCAGTTTAACTACGGATATATTATTGTTCATAGACTATGAATAACATGTTTTTGGATATAAAGAATCAGTTTGATGAATAGTTTAAACCACTAACGCATGCTGGAACATTAGGTGGTACTGTCCCAAGTTAGGTCAAAAGTGTCAAAACTTCGGGCGAATTGATATACACAACTAAAACCGTTATTTTTAGGTTAATCTAAAGCAATTTTCAAATATCTCTGTAAATATTTTGTAAAATACTTTATATTCAATATTTTGATTTGATGAAATTGAAATTTTAAAGATTATTATTTATTACACAGTCTTTCATAATATTTGAATCGGATCACTATCTGATCTTCGGTCAGTTTGTCAGCGGGGTTTCATACGAACCGTTCACTGGAATTACATCATATCTTACACAAAGCACCTCCCGGGCCGTGTTCAAGAGTGGTTTCAAAGTAATCGCTCAATTAGTGATTACTTTTAAACCTCTCTTGAACGCGATTGCTCAATATAGTGCTACGTAGCAAAGCCAGCGAACTTTGAGGTTTTGAACCGTATTGTTCAGGAGAGAATGAGCGCTACTTGAGCGCTACATTGAGCAATCAATGAGCAATCAATGAGCGATTATAAGCGCTCACTGTTATGGAACGGAACCCTGGTGAAGACAAAAGGGCTGTTTAGATTTTGGTTGCCTTGACATTATTTTCAAGGTCACAGCAGAACTTGAATTTTTCTACATGTCAACTTGCATGTTAAGCTTGTGAGCGGAATGTCTCAAGAACCGTTCGCTGGATTCTCTTCATATCTTACACATAGCTTCTTCTAGGGAAGACAAAGGGCTGATAATGTGTTGATGACCTTGACATTATTCTCAAGGTCACAGCAGAACTTTGAATTTGTCGACATGTTAAGCTTGTAAGGAGGATTAAACATTAAAGAACTGTTCATTGGATGCTGATCATTATCTTTCACCAATGGTTCTTTCAGGGACGAATCGGGGCCCAATCGATTTTGCTGATTTTTACGTTATGTTTCATGTCACCTCAGTGACAACTGCTTTTTTCTAATAATGTGAAGGATTTTGAAATCATACTTTTATCTAATCAACCAGCTATCGAAGTTAATGACTAGCCTGTGAAGTGCTTTTAACTCGTTTCTTTTTCCTGTCAGTTATCTGGTTCGAGTCATTGAGTATATAGGATTTGTCAAATCGTACTCTATCACCCTACTATGGGGTAGATCGCTATATTTTGAAGCGCTTTTAGTTCATTTCTTTATCATATAGGAATCAATTGATAAACTATGAAAGGATGTTTTCTACCAATTTTATTAATCGATTCCTCGATTGTGGATGGCTTTATACTAGTGTTCTTTATTCGATTCTAACGATTAGGGTGTTTGCTTGTGAAGTAACAGTGCACAGGGCTTGTTATACTACTCTTATTACCCTTTTCGTCAGGATGCACAGTTTTATTCTTTGTGACAGAATACGATTCAAACAGTGGCGACGGAAGTATTTTAAATTTAGTGTTTGTTAAATATCTTCAGTGACAGGAAACATGGTAAATTTGACTGGGAAGAACGTATCTGCAAGCTCTTTTTTGTCTGACAACCCCCCGGAAAGGGCAGTTGATGGCGACAGAAGAGCAACAATGGAATTTGTGTTCCACACTTTGGCAATTCCGGTTTCAGCCTGGTTCAGCGTGGATATGGAAGAGGAGATTATCTCCCCTGAAGTGACCATCTACTTCCGAATCGACTGTAAGCATTGCTTCTTAAATACATTTAAAATAAAGAAAAACAGACTATAACAGTGAACTTCTGCTTTTTACTTTGAGATCAATTTCGATTATGTCAGCGACCTCTAATATCATCACCGTTTGACTGCGCTGTAAAATAATAGAGGATATCTGTCTTTTCTTGACATATACCATGCTGATCTCATCGAGTGAGGTAAAAAGGAGATTTTCACGAGTGCCGCAGCCACGAGTGAAATATATTAACTTTTCTAAAACACGAGGTGATAAACATGGTATTTGAGAAGAAAAAACAGATATTCTATTTATTTCATTATTATTGCTGTGTTTTATGTTGACGTGGAGTTATTTCAAGGGTAAAAGTACAGTTGTCTCAAGCTGTCATTATGATGTCATAACACTGTCCCGATGACATCACAAGCGTGGCGATAAAGTTTATCGTCACTCAGTAGAGTGGTGGGAAAGGTTAGCGCCACTGTAGCTTGATAGAGGGTTTATTTCACTGATAGAATTGAGTATCTCTTTCTAAAGTATGTAATAAATAGAGACTAATAAATAGTGCCACAAGTGAAAATATCACTTTCTCACTCCACGAGATGAGATAGAAATGATATGAGAGAGAAATGATATTCGGCAAAAACAATAAAATAGACTATTTATTATATAACTTTAATCTGCATAAAAACAATTAATTAGATCAGTCTTGATTGTCATAAACCAAACAACTCCCTGCTATAGTTCACGGTAAATGCAGTGAGAAAGTAATTCGACTGAAATATGTCGATATAAAACAGGACAAAAATAAATTTGTTGTAAATGTTTACAAATTTGAGACCAATATTATCTCATGGTACCATGTAGTCAAGTGAAGACTTCTAAGACATTGAAGAACGCAAGTTTTGTCGTTATTGCAAACGTGAAGTGATACAGCGAGTGACGTCTGCTTTGTCTGTCACATACCTCTCGCCTGACCAAGTTTTTCACGAATAAAATAACTCATATGCAGCATATCAACAATAAATGAAAATCAAAATGTTACGTTATATAGAATATGTTATTAACACCGCAAAAGATCAACATTCATTGACTGAAACAGCACAACATGGTCGTTCACCTTAAGACGTGGACAGCAAGGGAGATAATCACTTTACAAAGGGAGATAATTTTATTTCAAAGGGAGACAGTCATGAAAAGTAAATCCGGCCACAAGTTATTCACTCCAGTAAAAATATGACTTATATTTTCCTTGCAGTGAAAATATGACTTTCTACTGCTTATGTGCAAACAGTTACTACAGCCGTAATAAATTCTATTGACTCCTCACTCTGAGTAGGCCGGGCCGTCTCAACTTGTAATTTCTATGTGTGTTTCTGGGATCTATCCACAGTTTGGATAGCTAAACCTTAGACTAGCCCGTATCCAACTTCATTTCTTTCAATAGTGTAATGTTAAAAGTAGATTGTTTAACATCTAAGTACTTCATTTATGATAATCGTTTATGTATTAATGAAAACGAATGTCTTTAATAGTATGTTCATGCTAAACTGTTTGTGTCTGGATCTATCCACAGTTGGAATAGCTTTTGCAGCGAGTGAAACATTCTAGTTTTTTTCAACGTTAGTGTCTTTATTGAAATGAATATATTTAATAGCATGTCCATGCTAAACTCTATTGCTATTGCAATATTGAAATTATATATATGTATATACATTTATGCTATAGCTTTTTTAAACACTTTTTTAACACTTTCTTTATAATAAGCGTTTATGTAATCCTAAAATGGAATGCTGTTAATAGCATGCTCATTCTAACATCTATCAATAGTTGGGATGGCTAAACATTGCCCAAACCGCCTTAGGCGCTGTATCAGTTTTTTTTGGAAATTTTGTTTTCTCAAATTTTCCATTTATTATCTAAGTTCATAGAATATTTTGTTACCTCAGTGGGTAAAACATCTCATTACACGACCTGATAAACTATATACAAAATGCCAACTAGAAGGGAAATCATGTAACCGAACCATGTACATTCGTTTTTGAACTCTCTTTACTGACGAGTTTTATCTAGCCATTGGCCATAATTTACCTTTTCGTGAGATTAGTTTTTTGGAGTGAGTATGGCGACCTACGGCAAATGTAATGGTAAAAGAGAGTTTCATTACTTGTAAATACCCGATTGATTGACATTCATGTTGTAATTATGAAAAGGAATGTCTTTAAGGAAACTGTTTTGGCCCGAATTGATTTAGCTGTGATTTATTCACATTTTCGGTATCTAAACTCTGCGTAGAATTCTTGGGAATCATTGATATACTTTTAAAGTGAATTACATGTATCTTATTAGTATTATTATTGAAAAAATTGTATGTTCAAATTTAAGAAATAAAAGACAATTCCAACAAAGAAGAATTTCCTCTACCATTATCTTTGGTTTATTTTCTTACAAAAGTGATTTCTATTAAAATCAGTATGTTATCAAGTTATTTAAAGTATTGAATTTTATCAACATTTTAATAAAAGACATTTTTTTTATCAAATTATTTTTTTTAAACAAAAGTTTCTTCTTTCATCAAAGTCAGTTTGTGAGCCGATTACTTTTTCATCAAAGTCATTATTTTACCTTTCATATATCATCAATGTAATTTTTATCATCAAAGTCGTTTCTCATGAAAGTCATTTTTTACATTCAAGTAATTTTTGTTATTAAAGTTATCTTTCTTCATCAAAGTCTTTTTTCTATTATAGTCATTTTTTTCATCAACGTCCTATGTTTCATCAAAGTTTTTTGTCATCAAAGTCTTATATTCTTCATTATTGTATTATTTCTATCTTATTTTTTCAACAAAGTAAGTTTTTTTTTTTATATCAAAGTCCTTATTCAGTGATCAATGTAATTTTTCAAATAAGTCATTTTTAATCAAAGTATTTTTTGTAATCAAAGTCGTTTCTCATAAAAGTATTTTTCATTCAAATCAGTTTCTTCATTCACATCATTTTTTTCATTCAAATCAGTTTTTTCATCAAGGTATTTTTTTTATCAAAGTATTTTTTTTTATCAAAGTATTTTTTATCAAAGTTTTTTTTGTCATCAAAGTCTTATTTTATTTATCAAAGAAAGTTTTTCGTTCAATTCATTTTTTTCATCAAAGTAATTTCTTTATCAAAGTAATTTTCTTCCGTTTTTTCAACAAAGTCCTTTTTTCATCAAGTCACTTTTTTCTTCAAAGTCCGTTATTTCAACAAAGTCCGTTATTTCATCAAAATCTGTTTTGACATCAAACTCATTTTTTTTATCAAACTTTTTCTCTCTAAAGTTCAACTTGAGATAGCGATTTATCCACATTTGGGATAGCCCCGAGAGCTATCCCATCTTAAGATTGGATAGATCCATGTACAACAATAATCACTTTACAAAGGGAGATAATTTTATTTCAAAGGGTTGTGACCCCTGTGATCTATATTTGGGGTCACAGGGTCACCAAATCTACAATTTAGAATCCCCATTGGCCAAGGAGTCCAAAATGTATAAAGTTTACAGACGGATGGACGGACGAACGGGCAGATGGACGGACAGACGGACAGACGGACAGACGGACCGACACCGGACGTGATGCAATGCCATAAGCCCTTTGGGCCTTTCAGGCCAGATAAGCTTAACTAAGGTAGATGTTTTATTTATGTTTCTATATAGACAAAAGTAGAAGGAACAGTGTTCGGATTTCACTCTCAAATGAGGGGGTCAGTACCACAGATTTCTGTGAGATTGTTACCGGAGCTGCAAATGGATCAGACATTGCGGATATCTACACATTCTCATGTGAAGCAACTGGACGTTATCTCACCATATCAACTGTCACAGCCAATGATGATCGAGGAGCAATATTAGACTTTGCTGAAGTTGAAGCTTATGGTATTTATGAAATTTCCTGAAAGGAGACGAATGAGTACAATCTAAAATCATATCAAAAGGCTCTGAACAGTTGATGGAACTGTCTCTTTTTATCTAATTTAAAAGTCAGATCATTTCCATAAAATAATATCCTTTGTGTAATTTATAAAGTTTCAAAATAAATAACAAATATATTCTTACCCCGAGCACAATGTACTTGATGTTTATATTATAATGTTGTCATCATGTCGTAATGATTTCAAGTAAATAAGATCCCCTTTCGTTGCACATTCAGCATGTCCCCAATACAAATTCGGACTCACCTGTGAGTCGGATTGTCACTGTGCTGACGAGCCCTGCGACTGGAGACTGGAGACTCCCGTTTGCTCTTCAGGATGCATGCCGGGATGGAAGTCGAGTGCCTGTGATACATGTACGTTTAATCATTATTATCACTGCAATACAGTTTTAAAATATATTATTAGCAAATGGCTTGTGGTGTTTGAAACAGGCGATGAGAAAACATGATTCCTATATTCAAGTTCATATTGAGAAGGACAACATCATCAAGTAGGGCAATGTAGATTTAAAGCGAGGATGGAAGATGTGTAGGTATGAGCAACTGTGCCATTTTATAGATGTAAAAATAATCTACATTTAACTTATTTGAATCGTTTAACATATGATCACATTATCTGATGGTATATTGTATACAATATACAACTGATTACTCGTGTCAAACACGTTTGAACAAAACTGGCATCAAAACTCATTTATAAAAACAAAATTATAAAATTTCTGGTTTAATTTCAAACCATATATATAAACCTCAGGTGTCATTTTTGTGTCAATTCTCAGGTAAACCTCCTTTCAAGGCCCCAAAGTAGATTTCACTTGAATTGTCCATTCTGGAATAACTATATTCGAAATTTTAATTTCAATCACAGAACAAATTATTCTAAGTAAACATCTCACATTTGACATTATTGGAATTGAACCTGCATTCTTTCGCACCATAACCAGACACTCTATCATGGGACCATGAAGGACATGACAATGCAACGTTTAATAACTCTTAAGTCACGTCTCCTCTACTTCACGATAACATAGTCAGGTGGACATGTTCTTTGTAACATATGAATATCCACTCCACGACATGTATCCTTGTTGCCGTCAGTGGCGTTTAATCACATGTTTTTTTGCAATTCTTACTTAAGTCGCTACCGTGTCAGACATCTTTATTGTCCTCTCTCTCACTCGTCTGGCGTCAATCAGGGTATAATGTTGATGTTTTATCAGTATATATGGTATGACAGGACCTATTCAACACATGTATATCAGGCATTTGTACTTACACTGTGTGCTACGGGCATGAAACATTTCGCATTTGTGACGTCATAATCTCACCGTAAGAGTGTTGTGCATATTCACGTTCTGTTTTGCTTTGGCTTTATCAGAACATTCATTTTCCATAAACTTGTCAATGACTGTGAATATATTATTTTGTTCGGATCTATACTTACTTTTGCCCATGAGTTTATATCTGTAAACGATTTCCGTGCTTTATGCACTAAATATTCACATAAACCTGAACTGACCTATGAAAGCTTTTAACTTTTTTTTCAGTAATATCTGCCTCTGATGTTACATATTTTCAATCTTGCAATACCAACGTCACCTTCACCCTTGGATCCGTCACTATGGAAACACTGATGGAGATGGAAGTCCTCAGCGAAAGATCGCGGGTTGAATGCATACAGAAATGCTACCGTCTGATCCTGTGTATGGCTGCTGAATACACGAACCCAACTTGCACTCTGTGGAGAACAGGCAGTTCAGGACCTGCTGAGTCACGTGACATGTGGAGGAGGAAAACTTAAAGGAACACATTTACGAGATGGTGAAGGCTGGTAGGAGAATATGACAAAATTTCGATGACTGGATAAGAGGTTGGAGTTAGGATTGCTATGGAAATGTTATTGTAGGAACATTTTTGAGTTTGAGTTTTTGAATCTGCAACTGCTGACCATCTGTGGCGGAGGTCAAACAATAATTGACCAAAAACATTTTTTACCACATAAGTGTTTGACATAAACTTGAAGAATGTTCTCCATATAATTAATTCTGACAGTTTAAGTGAGTTGGGATTCGACTCAAGGAAATACGTTTGTAGCTTCTGACACACGAATTGTTGTTTGATAAATATCTCGTATTTTCACAAATATGTAATTAATACATTTTTAAGGAATTATGTATAGAATGTTTTCAAATGGCTTCGTTTGATTGTTTTCGCCACGTTGATCTTGATGCTGCAATTATCCTTAATTGAATATATTAAGATTGTAATTGTTTGAAATCTTGTCACAATTCATTAGGATTTGCCATAAGAGATTGAATGAAGCTATGCTATTTTAGAATATTTCAAATAGTCTATAGTGTCTTTTATGCAAAATTGTCAGAACATTTAGGGTTATCAAACTAATTTGAGAGTTTTCCCTTTAATCATAATATTGCTGTATATTTTATATTAAGTTATTTTGGACTACTTAAGCGCTTTTAAAAAATGTTGCATATTTGTTTTGATTCCTATTCACAAAACTAAATTGTTGTCACAAAATATTGCCATAAAATTTCGATTTCTTGTTTCCATCTCTGCTTAAAACATTCATGTTATCTTAACTTTAAAGTTGCGTGTGTGAAATGTGTGTGATTGTTTGTCATGCCATCAGTTTTTAAATGGGCACGTGTTGTATATTGAATACCCAGACAAAACTTTGTATGTAAAAAAAAACTTGTTCATGCATCCAATGAACAGTGATCCAAAGCTGAGACCTCGTAGGAACATTCATTATATTCAAGAATAAATTACACATCGTTAAATGTTTATTCTCATGCAACTATTGTCTAAGATACCTCAGCTTTAAATTGTTGTCGCAAAATATTGGTAAGTGAGTTCGATTTCAGGGTATAATCCCTCCTTAAAACGTCTATTAGACTAGAATGTTATGATGTGTTACCGTTGCGTTTGTAAAAAATTGGTGATTGGTTGTCATGCAATGAGTTTTTAAATGTTCTTGTGTATCTCAATGAAACCCTGACACATCTTTTTATCGAATTTTCACTTACAAATATGTTGTATCTTCATGAAGAACTAATTTTTTAATTTGTCCTGAAGATTTTGCCTGATCAAGAACGTGTTAAAATGTTTACTTCTGGAAGCACATATTTATTTCCGTTCTTTTTAAATTTTGATAGAGGTTAAAATACATTTGTTCTTTTCACCATTCATCTTTGAAACTCATATTTTACTTGTTTTTAAAAAAAAAAAATTACTTTAACGTTAAATGATTGTCCTTTATTGTGGACACTATCTGTTATGATGCAAACTTAGCTGTAATAAATTACTGTTTTTTAATATATAGAAATGTATGTATATACATATATGTCAGATATAACAGGATATGTCAAAACTGATAGAAAACAAATAATTTAGCAATAATGATGGTGATAATGATGACAAGTGGTCATAGTTTTATTTACTTTTGCCATTAGGAATGTTACGTTTGATTTCCTGAATTGTTGGATTTTCACATTGATTCATTCATTCATTCATAAATATTGAGTGTGCAGTTTTTACTGTCGTTAATTTTTCAAAATAAAAATTATAACAACGTGATTTTGTTTATATTAAATAGTGATTGGACGAAGTATTGACTCAACGTATTACTCTTTGGAGCAAAACAGTTTAAAAATTAATATTCATTGTAATCATTTTGGTTATTGTTGTACTTAAATACTGTAAACTTGCAACGCCCTGGTCATATATAGGACCGATGGGCTTATGACATGGCATGGCGTCCGGCATCCATCCGTCTGTCCGTCTATTCGTCTTTTCACTTTTTCGACTTCTTCTCCAGAACCAATGACTCTAGAAAGCTGAAATTTTATTTGCACACTCCTTGGCAAATGGAGTTTCTAAATTTTAAATTTTGAGAGCCTGTAAAACCTATTTTCATCTTATTCTCTAGTTTCAAAAGTTCTTGATAGCTGAAAAGTTGTGTGCAGACTCATTGGCCCGTGATCCCAAATAGGGGCTTTTATCGATGTAATAAAGCAATCTCATAAATTTGATATCCTAATCTGATAATTGTCAAAGGTCAAATACTCCTGTAGCAAAATTCTATACATCTCATGCAAATCCTAAAACTGTTAACCAAAGATTGAAAACCGCCGTCGCGAGTTTACGGATGTATTTCCCTTTGAGTGAATATTCAAAAACAATAATCTAATATTGTACAGTTCGTTTATGTTAACAAGGTCATGATAACTGTCGATTTGTTCCAACATCATGCACAAATTCAGTGTACAAGTGACACAGCGGGAAGCATCGATTGTCTGTGTACAACAATTCATTAAGATTTTACCTTATTTTGATGCCTACCTTTTATTTCCTAAGTACATTAGTTATCCGTTGTTAAAATTAAGAATTTCTAATCACTGTTTAGCTGTCGAGATAGGACGTTGGAATAATACCAAAATTGAAAAAATGGAACATGTAGATTATGCGACTCACCTTCAATAGCAGATGAATTTTACTATATTTTCGTTGTCCTACTTTCCATGAAACCAGAAAAGTTTATGTTCCAGCAATACTACTTAACTTCGCAAATATTTCATCTTATAGACAACTCTTCACCACACTAGACTTTATTGTTTTAAGAAACCTAGCTAAGTTCATGAACATTATAATTTCTACAATTTCAAAAGCTAAGAAACCTGACCAATAATGTGCTTAGATCATTTAAACTTGTTTCGTTTTTGTAGATATGACTGTACTTAAAAATACTTTTGACATATTGTATTTTATATGATTTATTATGAATATATACTCTTATACCACCAATGTGTTTTTTTGAGAATAAAATGAAGTTGATACCGATACCACTAACCAGTATTGAGGGATGAACTAACATCATTTGGTACATTAATAGGTACGTATTGTCATGGACAAAGAAAACAACCCTGCATCGCAAGTAATTACCGTGTTATAGTCTGAAAGCCGAATGAGCCAAGCAGCACAGCATTTTAAACTAGAGGGATGTATGAGTACTATTGAAAAGCCCCGACTAAGTGGACTGTGGAGTATTGTTAACATTAGAAAAGCTCAAATCTGTCAAGATTACGGTCACGATTTAGTCTTTGGCATGCTTTTTGTGAATATGCCTTATTTTAACCATTAACACGTTGAAACATTACATGATTGCTATACACAATGAAACGTGATCTTAGATTATTGATGGTCAAAGGTCAAGGTCACGAGAGATAGTCAAGGTCACGAGTTGTAAAACCTCTAAACACCTTGTAAACAGGAGAACTTGAAAAGTTTATGTGCTGTGAGGCTCTTATTTGGTATTTATTACCTACGAGGGCAATAATATTGAGGCTAACATTTTTCACACAAGAAAGGGCAAAAAATAACTTTGTCATGGTGACGTGACGTCATAAACATTGCTATTACGTCAAGCTGTGTCTATTACGTTGTATTCAAATGACGTGTGTCCGTCAGCCTATGGTAGACAGTTAATTTTAGCATATTTTCAGGAATTTCATGACTTCGGTAATAAATATAATATTATATTCGTGTATATGTCATACTATATTTACGACATTTGTGCCTGAATATCAGTGTATCCCTCGCTCTCGTTACTGATGGTCATGGCACTCGTGTCGTTAATGTTATGACGTGAAAGGTCAAGGTCATACCGAGGTCATGACTCAGGCATCAACAATTAAACTTCGTTGGTCAGGTGACAGTTCTCGGTTGACAGCCCGGCATCCCATAATAGCAGACGGCAACAGTAAAAACAAAGGGAGATAATTCAGAATTAACGGTGTAACACAAATGTGTGACCTGTGAAAATGTGTACCCAAGATTGTATTTTGATTGTTAGCCTAGTTGCACGGCGAAACGCATTCAAGTTTAACCTAGGGCTCCAAACAGCAGGGACGTCACACGTTTTGCGAACGGACTTTTGGCAACTGACAGTATAGAAATGAACTGGGTATCCTAGTTTGATGTTATAAGCTTTTTGGTATCATACAAAATATTCACATTTCGTATTTATTTTGAAATAGTGTATACATCTTAAGAATTCGAACTAACCATACATTTGTAAATGTCTGAATGCTCACGGATAGTGACTCCAGGATAAATCCAGCTGTTTGGTAAAGTAATATATACCAAACTGATTTTAACACGTTATTACTGATTTATTGATTACAAAGAATTGAACGCCTCTAGCAATCGTTAGTGATGCCATCAGATATGATTGTAACTTTCATGTGATGTAATTATATAGAAAACCATTTTGCCAATAACTTAGTTTATTTTATAGATGTCATATACATAAATATTATTACGATCATCATTTAAACATGCATTTGACGTCAGAATAAATAAAGTTAATACAAATCACCAAATAGATTTCAGTTATTGAAATAAACATATTTATGTCACAACTTTTTGAATTTTTAAAAGTACAATGACAAGGTTATGGTATTTAATACAAATGAAAACAAAAAGAGAGAATAGTAAAGTAGGCCAAAAATGAATTTTCCTCATAAGGCTTGACATAATCATCGAGTATAAATTTCAATAAATATGCCTCTCCTAAATACTGATGGAGATATAAAATGCAGACAAAATTCGACACATTAGTATTCACATTAAGTAATTAATCAATTCATTCAAAAGGCTAAATTAGGCCATGTGAATGCAGTCTATGAATATCAAATGTCTAATAAAAACATATTCATACAATGTCTCATGGTTACTATTTGTTTATCAAAGGTCTTTTGTAAATATTAAGATATGCTATGTAGAAAACTATTTGAAACATTTACATAAAATATGCACATTACGTCAGTTGATAAATTTCTTCAAAAAAGAACAACTAGACCATTAGGTGTATACAGTTTGTAGGTAGCTAAATATATTAAAATTAATGCAAACACAAGTTTTATATTTTTATATTTTTGAAAATGTATGTAAATTTATAATTAGTCCAGGATAATAAAATTCTTCAAAAGGCAAACTCGATAATACATATTAAACATAATCTGCAAAATCACAAAGTGATTGAAACATACAAGGCTAAAACATCCTTGGACAGACGGAGAGACGGAGAGACAGGTTGAGATTTTTGGTTCTAATATCTTCGAAGTGCGACTAAGTCAAGCGTGTCTCTGGCTATTTTGTACCACTTAAAATGCCCTGGATACCTTTACAGAACTGAATTTGAACTTTTCCCAGCATATTATATTTTGTTATAGTGGCAAACAGTCCCACATAATACAAGACTAAAAACCACATGGTAGAATAACTCATACCCAATTCGGACACCACCTTATGGGTACAGACAATGGGCCTCATTGTCATTAGAGAGAATCATTAGCCTTTCACATACAGATTGGGTGTGGTCTGTAGTTCGACCTGATAAATATACTTAGAGGCCAGTTAATTTTACATGCAAGGTATTTCTTTCTCAACAATGGATATCCTTGGACATTTCGTTTTGGATCTCCAAATAAGAGATACACTTTTCGGAGCATTACACCGTAAATAACAAGTGTTAGCATACTTCTTTACAAGCAAAATCAAGCAAACGTTTAAGTTCTGCAGGGTACTTAAAGAAGTGATGAATGGTGTGGTCCTTGATTGTGGATTTTGTCTTCTTTAAAGAGTTTATTGAGTGGTCTCTTCGATGTAGATGCTGCAACATTTTCAGCTGATGTTGAAAACTACACCTGTGGCTTTAATCATTTTAGTAAGTAAATATAATTTGAAGAAGCTTTAAAAAGGGGAACTTAATAAATAAACAGTGACTCAATCTATGAATATACCTCATGATATGGTAAACTGTAGGATACCTTGTATATTTCGTGTTTATCTACCACACTGTCAAGTTATTGTCCTCGTTACAATGAATTTGGAAATTCGATTTGTGCCAGTGACACCCGGCAGCCACAGTGTTGTTCTATCCTTATAATGCTGAACGCCAAGTTAGGAAGCAATAACTCCGATATTTTAACGTATTTTAGAATGACACAGGTTGATTAGCGGAAACTCTACCAACTGAGCTACATCCCCGGCCATGTGGTTACACTCATCAACCTTATCCACCCTTTGAAATTGTAAAATGTATTGTACTACAAAACAGTGTGTTATTTGGGATAAACAAACATGAACTACTTTCAAATGCCATTCAATCTCACTTTAAAGATGTTTGCGAACGTGGAATCGAAACCATCACCACCTTGCCTGTAAGTGAAGGAGAAACAAGGACTTTATGGTATTTTGTGTATTAGACAACTCTGAAGGGAGATCAATTCTAGTTATAGGAACATAATCTGGTCTTACGTTTAAAGATATCTTACATCAGGTCTTACATAAAAAAGAAACACCTCAACAGAGATTACTTCAGTAGCAAAAACAAATTCCAGAAAAAAAGAATCCTAAAAAAATATACAGAAAACCGACTAATCATAGTCTAATGATCTTTACAGAAAGGTTATGTATGGTTTACAAAAGTTCATCAGACGTTTTAACAATGGTTTGACCTTTTGACATTTATTTTATGACATTTTACACAATTTATTCATGTCATTGATTGTTGTTTTAGCAAGAATTAAATAGCGTTTACAACATCCTGTTTATGAAATGATATTAGATATTAAACAACAAACGTTTTCTAACCTGAAAGTTATTTAAGAGGTAATGTGTAATCAAAATAAGTGTATTCACGGAGAGTGTCGTCAGAATACAATACAATTTTTGCAATCTGTTGATCGAGTGAAACTGAATTCTCTCATTTCTTCATCATGTTATATTCATTTTCTTATTTTCTTCTCTTAATGAACTTATATCATAATATACCTATTAAACATGTGTGTTGAGATCTGTCATATGTCTGAACTGAAGCGCAATAGTCTTTTGTTTCCAAATGCCATTATTTGTCAACACACTCCGTTTAATAAAGGAATGATAGACCTACACAGAGCCTTTATAAAGGATATATGTTTATAATCGTCATGCAGATTGAGTTTTTTTTATATCACCACTATCTAGATATAAAAATACGAAGTACACAAGAATGAGTTTATTTCCTGATAAGTTCAGCAAGGACGCTCTTATGAAAAATGGCCATCAAAGAATGGTAAACTCTGTTGACAGCGTCAATGTTTAGTGTTAAGATTTAGGGCAATTTTGTTGACATACTGTATTAAAAAAACATGTTTTAATGTGTTATCTGAAGTACAAACTAACAGCAACCTAACATGAATCTACTTTGCACCCCCATTTCATTGAGCTGCGAATTCCAAAAGTCTTCACGACAATTACCGACTCTTCCACACTTTTCGCCCACGACTTTGTCAGCATGAGTCCGGGAACACTTGGCTGAAATTGTCAAACTTGATATTTCTGTGAGTTACTTACGAACTACTTACGGTCTGGTGAGGAAGAACTACTGACCCATTCACGACTACATGTAACTGTCAACTCTTTCCCAACACTAATCCGCCACAACGACTCTGACAATGACTCATTTCCGACCAACTCATGACTAATAACGACTATTTTACGATTCGTTCACGACCATGGCGACTCATCACAACCCAGATATACCCTTCCAAAAAAGAAACGCATAGGTGGGCATATTTTTTAAAGAACGAGCATTAAAAATCTATTGTAAATAATTCCACTTTTTGTTGATAAAATTATATCCGGGTATATGAAAACCTAACAAAACACCAAAACGCACCGATACATTCATCATGTGAGCAAATACGGATAATTTGCAGAAAATGCATGAAAAGGTCGCTCTAAGTTCCGAATTCGCGTAATGCACGTGAAAATCAAGAAAAAAACCTCTGAAATATCATGACTATATAAGATACAAGGCCATCAGAAGACTGAAGGCGGCCAGTCACAGTTACATTTTGCTCGACACCTTGGGGCTCATCAAACCACTATTTGCCGTCTTTGGGACCGTTACACAAAAGATTGTCCTAAAAGTTGTCGTCCTTGAGTGACCACTGGACATCAGGACCACTTTATCATGACAAGCTCACATGGGGGATCGGCATCTGACGTTAATAGACACCATGGCCAGCTGCAGACTGCCCAAATTGAGGAGGCTGTCTGACCAGAACCTCAGAAACTGACTGCGAGCAGCTTGTTTGCGGGCATGAAGACCTCTGGTTTTACCTATTCTGACGCTACGTCATCGACGTCAACTGGTCAGATGGTGCAGACATGTGAGAGTTTGCTAATTGGCTAATTGGCTAAGGGTTTGGTTCAGCGATGAATCAAGATTCATGCTGAATTCAAAGGACTGTAGACACAGGGTGTATAGCCGTCAAAATTGTCCCGAAATTGTATCCTTGAGTTTCAAAAATTCGGCGGTGGGAGCATCATGGTGTGGGGAGCGATCTCCTACAAGCAAAGGTCCGAGCTTGTGGTGGTCTGAGGCAATTTGAATGTTAATGGATACATAGACCAAATCCTACGTCCTCACCTGTGTCATGTTATCAACCGACGTCGGGAAATATTCAAGCAGAACAATGCCAGGCCCCACACTTCCTCACCAATGAGAACATCAACGTCTTCCCATGTCCCTAAAAATCGCCGGATTTGAACCCAATAGAGCACGTCTGGGATGAGCTGAATAGAGGTCGGCCGTCAAAATCCACTGCAAACGTTACAGGACCTTGGACCAGGGTTGCAGCAAGAGTTGCAAAACATACCACAGGAAGCAATCCGTCGAGTTATTCGGCCCATGCCACGGAGGTGCCAGGATGTTTTGACAGCCAGGGGTGGTCATAACAGATACTGAGAGTAGCGCCCAATATCAGAGACACTATCATTCTGAATAAAATTTCGTTTTCATAAAACTGTGAAGACATGTATGGACTATTACTGTACTAATTTTCACCTATTTACAAGACTTCACTATGTCTACAGGCTTGTTTGAAAACTCTGATTAAAGATTTCAAAATATCACCTATGCGTTTCTTTTTTTGAATAGTTTATAACTCACTTACGAGTCACATATGAGTTGCTCTGCCTTTGAGTATTGGTTAGTCGTACGTAAGTTGCCATTAGTCCTACTACCTATTCCCGACTCACACATGACCACCATGACTCAATAGGACTGGATACGAGTAAATACGACTGACAAAACGACTAAATACGACCCAATAAGAAACAGATACGAGCCACTTATGACTAGATCACGACTGAATACGACTTCTGGAATTTCGGTTTGAAAAGTACGACCATCGCCCGACTTAAAAAGTCAGAAGTGAGTTTGTGAACATGTTAAAAAAACAGTGCTGACTAAATTTGACCTCCCGACCCTGAAAAACTCTTGGAGACTCATCTACGCTTCTAGCCAACTTATGGGGACTCAGACACGTCTCACTTACTGACTATTCAAGGAAACGGCAACAACAACGACTCGTAGCTCAGTGAAATGGAGTTATTAACGTTACATATGTGGATTTAGCTCAGTTCTGTCACACATAGGTTGGAGGTTGTTTCATAGGAATAGTATGTTCAGTGGTGCATGTAATACCATACAGCAGCAGCAAGGATCGTGTCCAAAACAAAGACGTTACCGCACATAACGCCCGTGCTTATCAATTTACATTGGCTCCAAGTATCAGCATGGATTCAGTTCAAAGACCCCGTCGTACTTGGCCGAGCTTACTGAAGTGAACCAACAGTCCAGAATCCTTTGCTCAGCAAACCAGCATCTCTTCAATATTCCTAAAACTAACTTGAAACGATTGGCCAAAGATCCTTCATTTATAATGCCACTGTTCCAACCGAACTCAAAGAACTCAAAACACCCTCGTTTTCAAGTTAAAAACATATCTCTTCAGGAAGTCTTATTCTAACTAGAATCTTTCACCCTGATACTTTTTGCACTGTGGACTTATGGACTTATTATTATTATATATCTAAAAATTCATGAGCGGTGAATATACAACGCTACATGCATCACAGGCGCTTGACTTCTATCCCGGCATGCATCCTGACGAGCACACAGGAGTCTCCAGTCTCCAGTTGCACGGCTTGTCAGCACAGTGACACTCGGACTCACAGGTCACTTATTTACTCAAATAAACATCTAAACATCAACAATACTTATATTCATACGCCTAACGTATAGAGCATACTCTAGAACCGATCGCTTGTTATGTTGACGTAACTGTTGGTTCTTAGCTATCCGTGACGTCATATTCAATTGGTGTCAACTGGGTTGACAACAATGCCCCTATGAAAGATGGCAAGGCCACTACCGTAGAACTACTTGGAGGGAGAGCGCTCTGACTTGGAGCTTGCACTGAGCCAGGCCATGTCTCTTGCAATGCATGGAAGGCTTAGTCCCAGTCGTTCTGTTGTCACCATCAACCACCCTTTCCGGTGTAGATTCAGGGTAATAGGAGTTTGCAGATACACTCTTTCGCCAAGAGTTGACAATGTCACCTGTCGTAAAGGATTTACAAAGAACCTTCTATGATGAATTAACTTACTACATGCAACAACAAAAAGGATACACTACGTAACTGTCATAACGTGGAATACTTATGCTGTTTGGATATTCAATGCTCCCGATTTCTGTCTAATTTATCTTTTGAACATATTGTGATTCCAAAGATATATGCTACATTTTGGAACCAAAGAAATGGATTTTGATTCATTGTACAAATATTTTGTCTGGGGAGATAAGATGGAAGTCGACACAAAGCAGATTCTCTAGACGTTTGTTAACGTGACTGCTGATTGTTATGACCTTTTGAGAATATAAACTGTCAGGCAAAAGAAAGTACTCACCTCGATTGGTTTCGATTAATTCAATATTTAAAAGAAATCAGATGAATTTGACTATGACACGATACAATAATACTTATCTGCAGTAGTTTGAATGAATTAATTGGTCAATGTGGGTAAATTTTAGTTGCAATATCATTGTTTAACGAAGACTGAGATAAGAAATTAAATGTACACCAACATGACCCTACAATGTTTAAAATGTTGTAATTGTGTGCAGAATCAGGCAGATTTATTAATTCACAAAGAAATGTCTTAAATGTCGATGAACGTTGAAGAAATTTAAAATTTTAAATTTAAAATTTTATTAAAAAAAAACTTAAAACCATGTAGAAGCATTCTTTGACTGCTGACTAAACACCTGTACACGAAATGTTAAGATGTTTGTTTGAAAAGAAAATGTCTTAAATGTCGATGAACGTTGAAGAAATTTAAAATTAAAAATTTTATTCAAAAAAACTTAAAACCATTTAGAAGCATTCTTTGACTGCTGACTAAACACCTGTACACTTCAGTTTTAGACAAACTTTGCAATAGAAAATCATACATATGATTAAATCAACTGAGTATTTTCTTTTGCCTGACAGTTCATTTTTGTAATATTATAATATCTATGTTGTAATACCAAGGACGACACAATCATTTTCAGTAAGCACAACTTCACAGGAGGACTAATTCAGCTCATCAAAAATTTGAAATCTGAAATCTGAAAAGTTTTCTTCCCCGGTTATGTGTTATTTTGTAACAATAATTGATGGCGTTAAACTTTAGGCTAAGCATACTAGATTTTGAAATGAACAATATACTAACCAATTTTTATCATTGAACTGAATGTAAACAGTAAACAGGCTAAATTGGTGGCTCTATTCACTGTTTCACTCCTTAACACACCTGCATAGGCCTGACAGCATTGTGAAGGACTCTCACCTCTGGACTATTGACTCCGATACAGTCTACAGTACATCAACATGGAATATGTACTGTACACCATAAACACTCCAGATATTCATAGTTCAAGTAATAGAAATCTTGAAAAATGTATTAACCTGACCGAATCCAAACTATGCAGTAATCATCATGGGGCCTTAAAAGACAATATGACATTTCAATATATACAACTATTTGTTGTGAACTTGTGGGTTATTGAGTATGTACATGTTGTGTTGGTAGTCTGCATACACCTTCCTTCGCCAGGAAATCCTCAACTATGTACGATGCTGATATCCTGACTTCCACGTGATTGCTATAACACGGCGAACAAGACAAGGCATGTCCCTGGGTCCAATATTCTTCTGCAGAACCAGTAACTCATTATATAGAATGGCATGAATGTCTCCCTCACACAAATCCTTGACCACTGTTATCCATGGACGTTTCTCCTTCGTACTTGTACCCGCATATACATTCTGTGTATCAAGAAAGGTGAGGTGAGTTGGGGTTTAACGTCACTTTCAAGATTATTTCACTTATATCACGGCTGCTAGTATTATAGCAGGGAGAAAGCCCGCAATGTAATGTGGCTATACATTGCGGTCACACCTACGAGCATCGACTAGAACTAGCGTACCATTGGTGGTACTACACTGAAATTCAATGTGGCGAGTTCGGCTTCGGATCAAGAGGTCCGGGGTTCGAATCCCGCCAGGGGCACGGCAACTTTGTCTTCAGTAGAACTATTCTACACGCAGTAAGGTTTGGGTGCAATGCTACACTGAGTTTCAGCGTAGATTCACTGAATAGTTTGTGGTCACTGATTTGGCAATGTAATTAAAACATATATAAGAAGAGAAAGAATAAAAAAGAATTGTTTTTATCAAAGTGTCAACCAACACAAGTATAAGATACAACATAAAATGCAGAGTAAAACATCGCTTGACGAACTATGGCCTTTTTGACACTGACTAAATTCTATACAAAAGCATCATATGGTGCGAAAAGGTAATAGTACATAAAACAGTTTATAAGTAGAATATATATATATATATATATATATATATATATATATATATATATATATATATATATATATATATATATATATATATATATATATAATTTAAGTAATGTATGGAGAAATGTAGAAATGTAAAGTCGGATATTTGTCAAATTGAAATCTTTTAATGAATCCCGAAAGTGCCCCTCGGGCATTTCAGTCGGTTTTAATACAGAATGGCAGGTAAATGAACTATATATATATATATATATATATATATATACAATATATACATGGGGGCTTCTCGGTTGCTATTATGAAAATTGTCCTGCTCACTAGAGGGATTGGTATCCTGCGGACATGAGGAAGTGGAAGTGCATCCTGCGGATGGCACGGTAAATTGTGATGTCCTGTGGACAAGTGGAAAAGCGAAGAGCTTGATACCCTCTCGGTAAGGGGTTGGATTACACTGGAGGCTGCGCCCACCAGTTGGATATGGAATGTTTGGGGGCGGGACATATAATGGTTTGACGCCCTTGCTGTAAGAAACCGAGAAGCCCCAAGGTGGAGAATGGGGTGGATGGTGGGGTTAAGATTTCAGCCTGCCACCACAAAGTGAAAGTGAAAGTGAAACCGAGGCTTCCCCGAATTTCCATAAATACATCGACAAGTGACGTCACCAAAGCATGATGGTTACAAGATATATTTTGTTAAAAGAATGAATACTGACATATAATATTAAAAAAGGCTGTTGAAAATTATACAAGAATAAAAAGTAGTATGTAGAATAAAAATAAAATATTAAGTTAGGCAAACACTTGAGAAATGACGTCACCGGAAGTAACTTACGCAGCATCGATACAAGCAACATTCATGAAGTAAATAAGTGGGATGAAGATGATAACTGAATGAATTATTATTATAAAAATATTTAAAGAGTAATTGGTACAAGATTAGAAATGACATATAATGAAAAAGTTAAATTAGTGGTAAGAAAAATGTAATAGAGGCTTTGTCATCTCTGCACAAACAAAAATAATAAATTTACATATAAAAACGAATGATAAAACATGACATACATATTTTTTTTTTAAATATCCATAATTACATGTATATATGAATAATGATATATATGTAAATGCAAATCCATTGTGCCAAAATATTTAGTGAAATTGTCCTCGAATTCCCTGTCAACTCGGTAGAGTAAGCATTAGTAAGTCGGTCTCAATCCTTATAATTCAGAAAATGACTTTGATCAAACAAGACATCAATAAAATGAACTAATTGCAAGATAAATGAAGAGTGAAATTAATCTATGAAAATACCATATATCTGAAATGGTAAAATATATGATATATGTTGGTGTATGTCTAAAATTGTGTCTTTAAGTGTTCTTCCTCCACATGTCACGTGACTCAGCAGGTCCTGAACTGCCTGTTCTCCACAGAGTGCAAGTTGGGTTTGTGTATTCAGCAGCCATACACAGGATCAGACGGTAGCATTTCTGTATACATTCAACTCGCGATTCTTCACTGAAGACTTCCATCTCAATCAGTGTCTCCTGAGCGACGGGTCCAAGGGTGAAAGTGACGTTGGTGTTGCATGATTGAAAATATGTAAGTTCAGATGCGGATATCACTGAAACAGAGAGAAGATCAAAATTTCTAAATATTCTAAAAGAATATTGGAAAAGAGAATAACTATTGCAGTGGTAACACTCATAAATCGTATCCTACTTTTAAAGGTGTGTAGCAGTGTATACTCCAAAACGATGTGTTCCGTGCGAAAAGCACAAGTAAAGAGAATTTAAAACACAATTTAATCTCATTTAACCCACTTTAAGGCTTCTTAATAATGATGATAAATAACACTTATAGAACGCATACTCTGTTAACAAAGACTCAATTCGCTTTTGAGAAAAAACCCACACAGATAAAATGTACACAGGACTGGACTGCCATGGGAATGCTTGTTTAAAAAAAGTAAGTTCGCGTTTGAACTGTTCTAGTGTTGATGAGCTCCTGAGGTAGCAGGGAAGAGAGCTCGCCAGAGAAGGGCAACGTATGTCGCTGAAGGATCATCCTGTCTCAGGGTATAACGTACGCTAATGCAACTTTCATACCCTGGTTGCAAAGGCCGCTCATAACTTCTCGAAGTGACGTATGTTTCAGCCAATCAAATAGTTTTCTCGCTCTGTTGAAAAAAAAAGCCAATCACAGAGAGCTTTTCAAAATGCGCTTGGCTTTCGAACATCTGCAAAATGGCGACCTCCTTAGATTAGCGAGCTGAAATCAAAGTTTTTCCCCGTCATGGTCTCAGACGCAGACCATGGAATGGGACAGCAGTTTATTGAGGAAGGTGTGGGTCAACGTTTGATGACTCAGTTTTGAGGGATCGTTATGATTTCTGCAGTGATAAACCACAAATGACGCAGACGGAAGCCGACTCGCCTTTCAAGTGATGTAATTGGTTGGCTATATTTAGATTAGTCCTCTATCATACGTCACCTCGAGAAGTTATAAGCTGCCTTTGCACCCAGGGTATAAAAGTTGCATTAGCGTACCTTATACCATGAGACAGGATGCTGAAGGATTATCACCAGCTGTTTTCAGGTTTTACTTGGGGATCCTGAGTAGATTTTAACCAGAAGACCATAGAATACGCGAGATCTCGTACATCGTCAGTTTGTCTGAGAGATAGGATGGAAGTGTTCCCTCAAAATAACGATATGTCATAACTACAATCTTAGACTGGCAGTATTACAACGTGCGGCCTTCTCCAGGTTTCTGTCTTTGTATTTTTGATTAATTCTGTTGTGCATGCCATGGTTGTTTCAAAGGACGTTCAGTTTCCCATGTAATTCAAAGATCATCTACTTGTAAACCATGAGTGGTGAATAAATCAGGACAAAATTCATTATTCACTAGCTTTCGTTCGTAAATAAATGAACACAATGAAACGCTTCGTTGATAAATTTTCGATATTTCACCCAATGCATTATATTATCTGTATTTATGTTTGATTACATGTATGTGTTCCAACTAAAAAATAAACATACCACTATATGACCGAATATGGACAAACTTACATGTATCACAGGCACTCGACTTCCATCCCGGCATGCATCCCGAAGAACATACAGGAGTCTCCAGTCTCCAGTCGCAGGGCTCGTCAGCACAGTGACATTCGGACTCACAGGTCGACCCAAACGTATATTGGGAACAGGCTGAAAGAAAATAAAAAGTGGTGAGCAAAAATGACTCTATCAAACAAAATTAAAGCACTTGTTTAAGGTTATCTCCCATATCGCCTACACTTCCAAACCGGGTACCTAATTATATTGCTGAGGCACGCTTTGAATAAAGTCACTTGTCCAAGGTAACACCGCAAGTTTCACAACTCATGTCTCTATGTGGGACAGGAATTGAACCCTTCAAACTAACTGTTTACCAAGAAATAAAATGACCCCTCCACCCTTTCGACGAACAACGCCGGTTCTTGCTGAACATTACTGTCAACTGCGCTATGCACAGGAACACATGCCAACATGATAGAAAACAGGGAAATACCTCAAAGGTACATGCATTGTGTTGTTGGGGGTCACATATTCCAAACGTTATAAATGGTGTTTCTTTATTGAGAAGTACCGACTGTACCACCATTTTGATGATAGTCGACTTAGTTTATTGACGACATGAAGTTAAAAGTAGTGATTTGTGATCGAAACCGTACAATACATCGCGATTGACGCACGCCAATGAGTCAAACGTCAATTTGAATTTTATTTATAACAGACAAAATGATAACTTTGGGTTGATCATGTTTAAAAGGTCATATAACTACTGTGCAGGTAAATGGACGTGCAGTTTCGGTTTCTGTACATGTATAATGATGTTACTCGGTTTTAATTGGAAACTAGTATTTATGATATATTTGGCAATTTTGGATACTTTATTTGCACTGTAAACTGCACATATGGTGAGTTGGAACGTATTAAAGTCTAATCAAATGTTATGAAACACAATAGATGCACCTTTAACCATTTCATGACTACTTTAATGAAAGTATCCATAAACTTGAAAACCTCATCTAAAGCTTTATTGAACTGCGATCCAACCAATATAATTTTGAAAAGTAGTCATTTTGACAATTATAGAAAGATATTGCATCTTGTAGATAATTGTATTCATCAATATATATTTCACAAAATTACTTATCTTCATAATATTGAAATCAGAGAGTGTTGATGAGACTGGCATACCAATGGTGTAATGTCTATAATTGTATTTTTTACAAATTATATGGAGTATTTGGACTACTTGATAGAACACATTTATAACTATATGACGATAGTTGAATAAAACACCTCCATTTAGGGACAACGAAAGCAACTGCCATTATGACAAAAGGTCACTTATTATAAACCTTCACCATCATATGTTTGTGTCAACAATGATGTACTTCTTTGACAATTTCACGAATTGGTACTGTCCCGTTCGTTGTAAGAAATATTTTTGTCCAACTTTTCTTCACCAATGACTTTTTTTATGATTATAATTGCTTTAAATCCTTCTCCTAAACTTGCACATGCTTTTAATATACATTGGTGATACGCATGTGTTTTTGTGAGTGAATCGGATAAATATATGCACAGTTATGGCTCTTGATTTACCAGTTTCAGACTGAGGTTGGCTATATGGCTGAGGTCAGGACCTTTGACCTTATGACCTTGGTGTAGGATAAATTTTCTGAAAGATTTATTCATGACCATAATGATTGATCAGTGATAGACGTTCGATATTTGAACTGTTTATTCACCATGTTTGTGCTCTGTGAACATTGCTATATTTACCATGAACTTCAACTTCATTAAAGTCCAGAACTATCCCGAATCCATCATTGTTTGTAACAGTCGATATGGTGAGATAACGGCCTTTTGCTGCACATGCAAACTTGTAGACATCCGCAATGTCAGATCCATGTGCATTTCCGGTAACAATCTCACAGAAATCTGTGGTACTGGCCTCCACATTTGAGAGTGAAATTCGAACTCCATTTCTCCTTCTTGTGTCTGGGAATAAATACAATCAATTAAAGGCACTTATATAAACATCAATAGATTACGTTACGGCATCTCTCATATTTTCTCTCGAATAAATCACACAATTTAATCATAAATTATTAACCTTGTATGTGTAAATGCAACTACACGCCCACATCTTGTCTCATTAAAGGATCTGTAGCACGTTTTGCCTACTGAAATAAAGTGATAAAGTGTATTCACATTACATGGCCGCCCGAAGGTAGTTCAAGTGATCTGACTGATAAAGCAATACCTAAACAGAGTGATTATTAATTAGGGCACAATGAAGTTGGTGGAGTATAAATTTACATCAGTCCGTCCGTTCATCCAACCGTCCGTTAATGCTTCTGTGAATTCGTATTGGGTTTCAGGCACAGAACCCAAAAAGGCATAGCTCAATGAAACTTTGTATGTTGAAAATCATCCTGTGTTGATGATTTTGTGTGTTTTCTACTCCTTTGAAATTATATTTTTTGCCATTTGCATTGAAATAAACTTATCACTGCGTTAACGGACCAGAACTAAAGAAGTGTAAGGTCTATCGAAATGCAACTAAGTATGTGGATTTTTCCTAACGAACAGATACACCTTTTGAATTTCGTTGAGATTTTATTTTAGCCTATTGAATGGAAAACATTCTCAATGTTTTTTTCCTGGGCAACCTTCACAACGCTATTTGGATGTGCCTGTAAGGACAAGTCATTTTCTTTAGATTGAGATTTTCCAGAGAGGTAGTGCGCATGCGTCACCAGTGAACGTGGGTAAAAATTGTATCCGATAATTATGTCAATTATGTCAATTATAACATTAAAAAGTAATGATGTACGATAAAACGTGTCTGTGAGAAGATGGGAGAAACCTTAGAACAGTGGAGAGCAAGGACAGGGGTATTCCGCCAACCACGAGGGCTAAAACAAATTCGGAAAGTCTGTCCAAAATCGACCGCCATTAGGACCGCCATTAGGATCCCTAAAAAGTGTTTGTTTCTGGTTTCCACCCGCATCAGTTTCAAATCCACGCCTCAGGTCTTTTTGTTCTAGGGTTAAACAAAAGTAAGGGGCAGATAACTATAATTCTTTAGCCTCAGAAAACATTGGACAGGTCAAAATGAAAATTAAAATGTCACTCGTTTCTGTTGAGATGGAGTGTAGGGGTGAGATTATTGACTATTTGGAATAGTAACACATATTTATGAGGTTTGTGCTTTATTTATATACATAATTGTATAAATTTTGTTTGTTTATCTCTTCATTCCAGGAAAAATAAATTCAAAATCAAAATCAAAATCAAAATCGTAGGCACAGCGTATCGGCTGTTGCTGACATTCACAGTTTTGTCGGCGGTGTGGACGCTAGGTAACTGTCTTGCAAACTCATGCGACTCATTTAATGGAAATATAAATGAACATTCTGAATGTGGATATACGAACATACAACTAAGTAACCTGATCTGTGAACATGTTGTGCTTCTAAAAATCATCACTTGGTCATGCCTGGATTGTTGGAGAGAAGCGATCGTAAAATGACATCAGATTACGACAGCACTGTCGTTGAGTATTCTGTGCCTATGACTTAATTGATTACTGATCTACTGGTACATGCTCGTGTTGAACCAAACCCAGACACTGAAACACGTCAGCAGCACTTAGAAGAAGAAGAACTTAAACTGACAGGAGCAAGTGACAATAACCACGATGATAATTTCGAGTTCGACATATGGATGAACTGCAGAAGATAAACACCAAAGGTGACAATGAACAAATCACTCTCTCCCGACGTCTAAATAAACTCACGGATTGTGTGAGTACAATTACGAAATGTAATGGTAACTTTGTAGAAAATGAATTTTAGTTCCTATTTGAATGTAAAGTTTATCATGATTTGCTCTGTAAATATTTCAAAACATCACCTATCGTATTGATCAGAAGTACCTTTTAAATACTTTACAATGTACTAAAATTTCAACAACAACAGGCTGTTCTCGATATTGTCCTCATGAGCACATCTTCCTCTTTGTACTGTTTTGCACAGGTAACTTTTTCACATGCACCGTTTCTTGCGGGTAACCTTTTGTGGTAGCACCTTTTTCGTGCCTCTTGTTTTGAAACTTTCGCTAGGGCAAAGCCGCATGGCCAGGACTCTCTCCCTTTTTCGGGCTTCAAACCCACAAAGTTTTTACCCTAAATCTTCGTGTACCTGCACTTATGAGGAGATCCAATAAACACTGAACGACATCCCATCTGTTTTTATTTGGAAAAGGGTGAATGCTAGGACAGCATACTCTTGTTTATAATCTCAGCTGAATAGTTTGTTAGATTATTGCAATGTCTGGGGGCTTTCTGTGAATATACACAATACTAAAGTAGTTACTTTCCAGAAGTCATACATTTTACCAAAGCAGGTTTACTATTATGGTTCAATCCAATTTGAAAGTCTTACACAGTTTAATTATCTTGGTTTATCATTTAAATTTAATGGAAATGTGTCACAAGCTATTAATTTACTGGCGGATAAGTGACTCAAGGCCTTTAAAATCTTTATTAAAAGAAATTAGAGAAAAAAAAGATTAATGTTAAAACATCATTTGAGTTGTTTGATGCCTGTGTTGTACCGGTATTGCATTATGGGAGTGAGATATGGGGCTGGAGTGATTGTATACAGCGAGTTCATCATAGATGTTGTAAACATATGATCAGTGTTAAGAATTGTAAAGTAATCTACTAGTTTATGGAGAACTTGTAAGATGTCCCCTTGCAAGATTTACAATTGGTTAAATTTTGGTTTAAAGTTGTCAGGTCAGAAAATTGTATGTTTAGGGAATTGTATTCTAATCTAGATGAAAGTTCTTGTTGGTTTCGCCATGTCAAGGATATTCTTACTGTAAACGGGCTGCTCTATGCATGGTTGTCTCCCTTTGACCCGTAAAAATGTTCCAGTTTTCTTGCCATTTTTTAAGTAGCAACTCCAGGACAAATGTATTACTTATTGGTACCAGGAAATGAAGAAATCTACCACATATCAGTTACATAAGCAATCTAAGGACATTTTTGGATTGGGAAGATATTTAGTTAATGTTTTGAATTTCAAAAAAGGAAATTAAGGCTATCGTCTCACACATTATTAATTGAAACAGGTAAATATAGTAACAGTAAAATTCCAAGAGACCGACGATTATGTATACATTGCCATACGAAGACGAATACCACCTTTTACTACATGTCCATTGTAGCCTCATTTGAGATCTGTTCACTTAAAGAACTATTACTGTAAGCGATATTCCATTTATAAATGAACATAATTATTGTCATCAGAAAATATCAACATTCAGCACTCCTTGAGTAAATTTGTGTATGAAGCTTTTCAACTAAGAACAACAATTAATACATCATTTTCGATTGTTTACCTCACCACCGTATCATGTATTATTAACAATGTATGGCCAGAGGCCAAACTTAGCTTGCGCTAATAGAATATGTCTGTCTGTCTAATTACATAAAGGAAGCATTGTTGCTGCGAACTGAGTACCCATGACTGTCAATTGCCATTACCACGTAATCACATGTTTTTTTATTGTCTTTTACGAAATAAACTTGATTGATTTAAATTTACAATTTCACTTCCAGAACAGATCATGAAAACTGTAAGACTGAGATTAATACAGTTTAATATAGAACAATCATCTTAACATGGTTATATTTGGGATAACACTACCTTCAATAGTACAAATTCTTGTACTTTTTCGGGCCGAGTCCCATGCGGTATTCGAACCCACGCCCTCAGAGTTAGGCAACTATCGCCAGCATTGATTGTACCAACAGCTTACCATACGACCAATTCACCTCGACTATTGAAGGTAGTGTAATCCCAAACATAACCATGTTATATTTCTCTCTATCTAAATGGTAAATATTTCTAAATCAATATTCTTGAGTAGCATGAATTTCTTACAAAGGATGTGAATAACTCAAGAAAAATATGATTGGTTAAGAAAGTAATGAGCTTTAAAATTATCGTTCAATATATTTTAAACATTGGCAGGGGATAAACCCGACTCGTCTTGTTGATTTTAAAAGCAATACTTACAATCTGTTCTGAAGTAGATGGTAACATCAGGGGAGATAACCTCTTCTTCGAGATCCACTGTGAACCAGGTCGTTGATGTCTCTGTAGTCAATGAATGAAAGATACCGTCCACGGTGTTACCATCGACCGCCCTTTCCGGTGGGTGGCCAGGGAAAACGGAGCTTGCAGATACACTCTTCCGCAACGAGTTGACAATGTGACCTGTCATCAATGATTTACAAAGAAAAACCCTCTAGGTCTTTGAAGGGCATTTAGAAGTGGTATACATAAGGATATGAAGTTTTTCTGGATAACAACTTCTTTAATGTGAAAATACACGACGTTTCGGAGTACATACTCACTCCTTCATCAGGTTCACCTGATGAAGGAGTGATGAAGGAGTGAGTATGTATTCCGAAACATCGTGTATTTTCACATTAAAGAAGTTGTTATCCAGAAAATCTTCATGTTCTTAAAAACCCTATATAAAGAATACAGAAAGGATACGTTACCTCCATTGCCATTACATTGCTGTAAATGGTAAAACTGTTCGGATGTTCAATGTTGCGTGGAATCGAATACAAAATTGAAGATATTGTATTTCAGCTACTTATGTTACATTTATTTATTGCTGCCCATGCACACCGTTTTAAAGACATTCCCAACAATAATCAAAATAAATGAACAAATGTTGTAAATTGGCATGGTGCAAGCCGAATTTGTATTATTCAAGTATATGCGTGTCACGGACCTTTTTCTGCAAAACGATGTTTATGGTTATGTCTAAAAAAATGCTCTTGTTTTATTTTGTTTAAGTTACTTTTCAAAATTGATGATTATCATTCAGAGTTATATTGTTGTTTTCTTTCATCAATGGAATGTTATTAGAATAGAAAAGTGATTTCTGCAATTTGTATTTGCCTTTTTTCATTAACCTTATATGATAAATTTACAATGTTAACAATGTATGAGTTATATATGGAAAAATGGTCAGATTCAAAGTCAGATATTATTGTTTTTAGTTTTTGGTAGAATTTTTGACAGTCCGTGTTGGGTCCATAAATGGTTATGAGTGTTAATGTCGCATCAGTTAGTTTTATTTTCAACGCAAAGTAATTTCCGAACTCGTCATCTTGTGCTAGCACTTGGTTGTCATTCATGATTCGAATCCCGAATCTGGTGCTGGCACCGGGTTCGTTATTCAAATCCCGAACCCAGTGCTGGCAATGAGTTAGTTATTCAACTTTCCACTTTCATAATGGTGACTGCAATCCATCCAGTTTCACACTACCAATAATAAATAAATACTAACATATAAAATCCAGATTATTTTCTCACAAATTATTAGTTAAATTATAAAAGTAAATAATTTATTAAACATCGTTTTTTTTAGTAAAGTCAAGAGTAGTTAAATCTGTGGCCCGTTTTACTTTTGCAATAACAGCTATCGATAAGTATCAGCAATTTATTCAGTTTCTCACTACCTATAGTATATTTGTAGTAGACTATAACATCAAGAATATTTGCTTACTAAATAAGAGTTTAATGTATTAGAAATAGAATAGTTTAAACTGAACTTCACTGACAGCTATGCATAGGACCACATGTCCCATCTACTACCCACAGCAATCTTTACATGTTATCAAAAATGAATACCGCTTTGACATAGTTCATTTTCCAGTGCAAACACACAAACTGACATTCAATTCTTATAATTTCTTACGTTATTTTTCGTCATTACCTGCTTGATGAAACCTGTGACATTCATCATGCTGAGTGAAGAGTAATCTAATATGTCAGGGACACGAGATCAGAGTTATCCGCCCTATGAATGACGTCATGGCATGGAGGCCGCCATGCATATGTTGTTGTATCCTCGTCAATATTATGTAAACAACATTCGGAAAAGAAATATTTCATTATCACGACTGCTAAAATCCGAATCCCGTTAGTTCATAATGGTTAGATTGTGAGTTTTTGCTTATCTAGATTGCATAATTTGTATGCAGTCAGGTATCGTGAATGTCTTTCAGTTCTAGAATAGGCCTGGTGACTTGAGTTCAACAGCAAACAGTTATGCGCGATATTTTATTGAAATGTTTTATTCATTTTAACAATTAAGAAGATATAGTATCACTTTGAGATTATGTTTTTCAACCAAATAAGTCGGTAAATGGTATCCGTTTGAAATTTGCTAACAAAAGCACGCTCAATAAGGAAAGAACGCTAGGCCAACAATACCCTCGAACGTTCACACGACCTGAAAGCGTTCACACGAGGATGAACGATTTTCCAAGAGTTCATGGATAATGAACCTTGAAATTTTGATCACATGACCGCGCTCTCAACCAACCAACGTTCGGGAATCCGTGTAAACTTCAAAGTAAGAAAATATTGATAACTTTTAATAATAAGAAACTCTATTGCCTTCTATAGTATACGTTACTTACACTTTCCTCTTGTTCATAAACGTTCTGAGCATCACATAACGTCTTTTCACTTGGTTCCAAGTTTACAAGTTTGTTCAGTAACTTAATGTAATAGTTACATGAAAAAGTAAAGAATAATGGGTTACAATAAATTTATTGATTAAACCTGTATGAAATGCTATGAAATGGTATTTATTAACAGGTAAATAGAACTAATAACTAACTCATTGCAAGCAATGGGTGCGGGATTTGAATAACGAACTCGGTGCCAGCACTGGATTCGGGATTTGAATAACGAACTCGGTGTAAGCACTTGATTCGGGATTTGAATAACTTATTCATTGCAAGCAATGGGTTCGGGATTTGAATAACGAACTCGGTGCCAGCACTGGATTCGGGATTTGAATAACTAACTCGGTGCCAGCACTGGGTTTGGGATTTGAATAACGAACTCATTGCAAGCACTGGGTTCGGGATTTGAATAACGAACTCGGTGCCAGCACTGGATTCGGGATTTGAATAACTAACTCGGTGCCAGCACTGGGTTTGGGATTTGAATAACTAACTCATTGCCAGCACTGGGTTTGGGATTTGAATAACGAACTCATTGCAAGCACTGGGTTTGGGATTTGAATAACGAACTCATTGCAAGCACTGGGTTCGGGATTTGAATAACGAACTCGGTGCCAGCACTGGATTCGGGATTTGAATAACGAACTCGGTGTAAGCACTTGATTCGGGATTTGAATAACTTACTCATTACGAGCAATGGGTTCGGGATTTGAATAACGAACTCGGTGCCAGCACTGGATTCGGGATTTGAATAACTTACTCATTGCAAGCACTGGGTTTGGGATTTGAATAACGAACTCATTGCAAGCACTGGGTTCGGGATTTGAATAACGAACTCGGTGCCAGCACTGGATTCGGGATTTGAATAACTAACTCGGTGCCAGCACTGGGTTTGGGATTTGAATAACGAACTCATTGCAAGCAATGGGTTCGGGATTTAAATAACGAACTCGGTCCCAGCACTGGATTCGGGATTTGAATAACTTACTCATTGCAAGCACTGGGTTCGGGATTTGAATAACAAACTCGGTGTAAGCACTGGATTCGGGATTTGAATAACTTACTCATTGCAAGCACTGGGTTGGGGATTTGAATAACGAACTCGGTGCCAGCACTGGATTCGGGATTTGAATAACTAACTCATTGCAAGCACTGGGGTTGGGATTTGAATAACGAGCTCGGTGCCAGCACTGGATTCGGGATTTGAATAACTTACTCATTGCAAGCACTCGGTTGGGGATTTGAATAACGAACTCATTGCAAGCAATGGGTTGGGGATTTGAATAACGAACTCGGTGCCAGCACTGGATTCGGGATTTGAATAACGAACTCGGTGTAAGCAGTGGATTCGGGATTTGAATAACTTACTCATTGCAAGCAGTGGGTTCGGCATTTGAATAACGAACTCGGTGCCAGCACTGGATTCGGGATTTGAATAACAAACTCATTGCAAGCACTGGGTTGGGGATTTGAATAGCGAACTCGGTGCCGGCACTGGATTCGGGATTTGAATAACTAACTCATTGCAAGCACTAGGTTCGGGATTTGAACAACGAACTCGGTTCCAGCACTGGATTCGGGATTTGAATAACGAACTCATTGCAAGCAATGGGTGCGGGATTTGAATAACGAACTCGGTGCCAGCACTGGATTCGGGATTTGAATAACGAACTCGGTGTAAGCACTGGATTCGGGATTTGAATAACTTACTCATTGCAAGCAGTGGGTTCGGCATTTGAATAACGAACTCGGTGCCAGCACTGGATTCGGGATTTGAATAACGAACTCATTGCAAGCACTGGGTTCGGGATTTGAATAACGAACTCATTGCAAGCACTGGGTTCGGGATTTGAATAACGAACTCGGTGCCAGCACTGGATTCGGGATTTGAATAACTAACACGGTGCCAGCACTGGGTTGGGGATTTGAATAACGAACTCGGTTCCAGCAATGAATTCGGGATTTGAATAACTTACTCATTGCAAGCACTGGGTTCGGGATTTGAATAACGAACTCGGTGTAAGCACTGGATTCGGGATTTGAATAACTAACTCATTGCAAGCAATTGGTTCGGGATTTGAATAACGAACTCGGTGCCAGCACTGGATTCGGGATTTGAATAACAAACTCATTGCAAGCACTGGGTTGGGGATTTGAATAACGAACTCGGTGCCGGCACTGGATTCGGGATTTGAATAACAAACTCATTGCAAGCACTGGGTTGGGGATTTGAATAGCGAACTCGGTGCCGGCACTGGATTCGGGATTTAAATTACTAACTCATTGCAAGCACTAGGTTCGGGATTTGAACAACGAACTCGGTTCCAGCACTGGATTCGGGATTTGAATAACTAACTCATTGCAAGCACTTGGTTCGGGATTTGAACAACGAACTCGGTTCCAGCACTGGATTCGGGGTTTGAATAACTAACTCATTGCAAGCAATGGGTGCGGGATTTGAATAACGAACTCGGTGCCAGCACTGGATTCGGGATTTGAATAACGAACTCGGTGTAAGCACTGGATTCGGGATTTGAATAACTTACTCATTGCAAGCACTGGGTTCGGGATTTGAATAACAAACTCGGTGTAAGCACTGGATTCGGGATTTGAATAACTTACTCATTGCAAGCACTGGGTTGGGGATTTGAATAACGAACTCGGTGCCAGCACTGGATTCGGGATTTGAATAACTAACTCATTGCAAGCACTGGGGTTGGGATTTTAATAACGAGCTCGGTGCCAGCACTGGATTCGGGATTTGAATAACTTACTCATTGCAAGCACTCGGTTGGGGATTTGAATAACGAACTCATTGCAAGCAATGGGTTGGGGATTTGAATAACGAACTCGGTGCCAGCACTGGATTCGGGATTTGAATAACGAACTCGGTGTAAGCAGTGGATTCGGGATTTGAATAACTTACTCATTGCAAGCAGTGGGTTCGGCATTTGAATAACGAACTCGGTGCCAGCACTGGATTCGGGATTTGAATAACAAACTCATTGCAAGCACTGGGTTGGGGATTTGAATAGCGAACTCGGTGCCGGCACTGGATTCGGGATTTGAATAACTAACTCATTGCAAGCAGTAGGTTCGGGATTTGAACAACGAACTCGGTTCCAGCACTGGATTCGGGATTTGAATAACGAACTCATTGCAAGCAATGGGTGCGGGATTTGAATAACGAACTCGGTGCCAGCACTGGATTCGGGATTTGAATAACGAACTCGGTGTAAGCACTGGATTCGGGATTTGAATAACTTACTCATTGCAAGCAGTGGGTTCGGCATTTGAATAACGAACTCGGTGCCAGCACTGGATTCGGGATTTGAATAACAAACTCATTGCAAGCACTGGGTTCGGGATTTGAATAACGAACTCATTGCAAGCACTGGGTTCGGGATTTGAATAACGAACTCGGTCCCAGCACTGGATTCGGGATTTGAATAACTAACACGGTGCCAGCACTGGGTTGGGGATTTGAGTAACGAACTCGGTTCCAGCAATGGATTCGGGATTTGAATAACTTACTCATTGCAAGCACTGGGTTCGGGATTTGAATAACGAACTCGGTGTAAGCACTGGATTCGGGATTTGAATAACTAACTCATTGCAAGCACTTGGTTCGGGATTTGAATAACGAACTCGGTGCCAGCACTGGATTCGGGATTTGAATAACAAACTCATTGCAAGCACTGGGTTGGGGATTTGAATAGCGAACTCGGTGCCGGCACTGGATTCGGGATTTAAATTACTAACTCATTGCAAGCACTAGGTTCGGGATTTGAACAACGAACTCGGTTCCAGCACTGGATTCGGGATTTGAATAACTAACTCATTGCAAGCACTAGGTGCGGGATTTGAATAACGAACTCGGTTCCAGCACTGGATTCGGGATTTGAATAACTAACTCATTGCAAGCAATGGGTGCGGGATTTGAATAACGAACTCGGTGCCAGCACTGGATTCGGGATTTGAATAACGAACTCATTGCAAGCACTGGGTTCGGGATTTGAATAACGAACTCGGTCCCAGCACTGGATTCGGGATTTGAATAACTAACACGGTGCCAGCACTGGGTTGGGGATTTGAGTAACGAACTCGGTTCCAGCAATGGATTCGGGATTTGAATAACTTACTCATTGCAAGCACTGGGTTCGGGATTTGAATAACGAACTCGGTGTAAGCACTGGATTCGGGATTTGAATAACTAACTCATTGCAAGCAATTGGATCGGGATTTGAATAACGAACTCGGTGCCAGCACTGGATTCGGGATTTGAATAACAAACTCATTGCAAGCACTGGGTTGGGGATTTGAATAGCGAACTCGGTGCCGGCACTGGATTCGGGATTTAAATTACTAACTCATTGCAAGCACTAGGTTCGGGATTTGAACAACGAACTCGGTTCCAGCACTGGATTCGGGATTTGAATAACTAACTCATTGCAAGCACTAGGTGCGGGATTTGAATAACGAACTCGGTTCCAGCACTGGATTCGGGATTTGAATAACTAACTCATTGCAAGCACTGGGTGCGGGATTTGAATAACGAACTCGGTGCCAGCACTGGATTCGGGATTTGAATAACGAACTCGGTGTAAGCACTGGATTCGGGATTTGAATAACTTACTCATTGCAAGCATTGGGTTCGGCATTTGAATAACGAACTCGGTGCCAGCACTGGATTCGGGATTTGAATAACTTACTCATTGCAAGCACTGGGTTCGGGATTTGAATAACGAACTCGGTGCCAGCACTGGATTCGGGATTTGAATAACTAACTCGGTGCCAGCACTGGGTTGGGGATTTGAATAACGAACTCGGTTCCAGCAATGGATTCGGGATTTGAATAACTTACTCATTGCAAGCACTGGGTTCGGGATTTGAATAACGAACTCGGTGTAAGCACTGGATTCGGGATTTGAATAACTAACTCATTGCAAGCAATTGGTTCGGGATTTGAATAACGAACTCGGTGCCAGCACTGGATTCGGGATTTGAATAACAAACTCATTGCAAGCACTGGGTTGGGGATTTGAATAACGAACTCGGTGCCGGCACTGGATTCGGGATTTGAATAACAAACTCATTGCAAGCACTGGGTTCGGGATTTGAATAGCGAACTCGGTGCCGGCACTGGATTCGGGATTTAAATTACTAACTCATTGCAAGCACTAGGTTCGGGATTTGAACAACGAACTCGGTTCCAGCACTGGATTCGGGATTTGAATAACTAACTCATTGCAAGCACTAGGTTCGGGATTTGAACAACGAACTCGGTTCCAGCACTGGATTCGGGATTTGAATAACTAACTCACTGCAAGCAATGGGGGCGGGATTTGAATAACGAACTCGGTGCCAGCACTGGATTCGGGATTTGAATAACGAACTCGGTGTAAGCCCTGGATTCGGGATTTGAATAACTTACTCATTGCAAGCACTGGGTTCGGGATTTGAATAACAAACTCGGTGTAAGCACTGGATTCGGGATTTGAATAACTTACTCATTGCAAGCACTGGGTTGGGGATTTGAATAACGAACTCGGTGCCAGCACTGGATTCGGGATTTGAATAACTAACTCATTGCAAGCACTGGGGTTGGGATTTTAATAACGAGCTCGGTGCCAGCACTGGATTCGGGATTTGAATAACTTACTCATTGCAAGCACTCGGTTGGGGATTTGAATAACGAACTCATTGCAAGCAATGGGTTGGGGATTTGAATAACGAACTCGGTGCCAGCACTGGATTCGGGATTTGAATAACGAACTCGGTGTAAGCAGTGGATTCGGGATTTGAATAACTTACTCATTGCAAGCAGTGGGTTCGGCATTTGAATAACGAACTCGGTGCCAGCACTGGATTCGGGATTTGAATAACAAACTCATTGCAAGCACTGGGTTGGGGATTTGAATAGCGAACTCGGTGCCGGCACTGGATTCGGGATTTGAATAACTAACTCATTGCAAGCAGTAGGTTCGGGATTTGAACAACGAACTCGGTTCCAGCACTGGATTCGGGATTTGAATAACGAACTCATTGCAAGCAATGGGTGCGGGATTTGAATAACGAACTCGGTGCCAGCACTGGATTCGGGATTTGAATAACGAACTCGGTGTAAGCACTGGATTCGGGATTTGAATAACTTACTCATTGCAAGCAGTGGGTTCGGCATTTGAATAACGAACTCGGTGCCAGCACTGGATTCGGGATTTGAATAACAAACTCATTGCAAGCACTGGGTTCGGGATTTGAATAACGAACTCATTGCAAGCACTGGGTTCGGGATTTGAATAACGAACTCGGTCCCAGCACTGGATTCGGGATTTGAATAACTAACACGGTGCCAGCACTGGGTTGGGGATTTGAATAACGAACTCGGTTCCAGCAATGGATTCGGGATTTGAATAACTTACTCATTGCAAGCACTGGGTTCGGGATTTGAATAACGAACTCGGTGTAAGCACTGGATTCGGGATTTGAATAACTAACTCATTGCAAGCAATTGGTTCGGGATTTGAATAACGAACTCGGTGCCAGCACTGGATTCGGGATTTGAATAACAAACTCATTGCAAGCACTGGGTTGGGGATTTGAATAACGAACTCGGTGCCGGCACTGGATTCGGGATTTGAATAACAAACTCATTGCAAGCACTGGGTTGGGGATTTGAATAGCGAACTCGGTGCCGGCACTGGATTCGGGATTTAAATTACTAACTCATTGCAAGCACTGGGTTCGGGATTTGAACAACGAACTCGGTTCCAGCACTGGATTCGGGATTTGAATAACTAACTCATTGCAAGCACTAGGTTCGGGATTTGAACAACGAACTCGGTTCCAGCACTGGATTCGGGATTTGAATAACTAACTCACTGCAAGCAATGGGTGCGGGATTTGAATAACGAACTCGGTGCCAGCACTGGATTCGGGATTTGAATAACGAACTCGGTGTAAGCACTGGATTCGGGATTTGAATAACGAACTCGGTGTAAGCACTGGATTCGGGATTTGAATAACTTACTCATTGCAAGCATTTGGTTCGGCATTTGAATAACGAACTCGGTGCCAGCACTGGATTCGGGATTTGAATAACTTACTCATTGCAAGCACTGGGTTCGGGATTTGAATAACGAACTCGGTGCCAGCACTGGATTCGGGATTTGAATAACTAACTCGGTGCCAGCACTGGGTTGGGGATTTGAATAACGAACTCGGTTCCAGCAATGGATTCGGGATTTGAATAACTTACTTATTGCAAGCACTGGGTTCGGGATTTGAATAACGAACTCGGTGTAAGCACTGGATTCGGGATTTGAATAACTAACTCATTGCAAGCAATTGGTTCGGGATTTGAATAACGAACTCGGTGCCAGCACTGGATTCGGGATTTGAATAACAAACTCATTGCAAGCACTGGGTTGGGGATTTGAATAACGAACTCGGTGCCGGCACTGGATTCGGGATTTGAATAACAAACTCATTGCAAGCACTGGGTTGGGGATTTGAATAGCGAACTCGGTGCCGGCACTGGATTCGGGATTTAAATTACTAACTCATTGCAAGCACTAGGTTCGGGATTTGAACAACGAACTCGGTTCCAGCACTGGATTCGGGATTTGAATAACTAGCTCATTGCAAGCACTAGGTTCGGGATTTGAACAACGAACTCGGTTCCAGCACTGGATTCGGGATTTGAATAACTAACTCACTGCAAGCAATGGGTGCGGGATTTGAATAACGAACTCGGTGCCAGCACTGGATTCGGGATTTGAATAACGAACTCGGTGTAAGCACTGGATTCGGGATTTGAATAACTTACTCATTGCAAGCATTGGGTTCGGCATTTGAATAACGAACTCGGTGCCAGCACTGGATTCGGGATTTGAATAACTTACTCATTGCAAGCACTGGGTTCGGGATTTGAATAACGAACTCATTGCAAGCACTGGGTTCGGGATTTGAATAACGAACTCGGTGCCAGCACTGGATTCGGGATTTGAATAACTAACTCGGTGCCAGCACTGGGTTGGGGATTTGAATAACGAACTCGGTTCCAGCAATGGATTCGGGATTTGAATAACTTACTCATTGCAAGCACTGGGTTCGGGATTTGAATAACGAACTCGGTGTAAGCACTGGATTCGGGATTTGAATAACTAACTCATTGCAAGCAATTGGTTCGGGATTTGGATAACGAACTCGGTGCCAGCACTGGATTCGGGATTTGAATAACTAACTCGGTGCCAGCACTGGGTTGGGGATTTGAATAACGAACTCGGTTCCAGCAATGGATTCGGGATTTGAATAACTTACTTATTGCAAGCACTGGGTTCGGGATTTGAATAACGAACTCGGTGTAAGCACTGGATTCGGGATTTGAATAACTAACTCATTGCAAGCAATTGGTTCGGGATTTGAATAACGAACTCATTGCAAGCACTGGGTTCGGGATTTGAATAACGAACTCGGTGCCAGCACTGGATTCGGGATTTGAATAACTAACTCGGTGCCAGCACTGGGTTGGGGATTTGAATAACGAACTCGGTTCCAGCAATGGATTCGGGATTTGAATAACTTACTCATTGCAAGCACTGGGTTCGGGATTTGAATAACGAACTCGGTGTAAGCACTGGATTCGGGATTTGAATAACTAACTCATTGCAAGCAATTGGTTCGGGATTTGGATAACGAACTCGGTGCCAGCACTGGATTCGGGATTTGAATAACAAACTCATTGCAAGCACTGGGTTGGGGATTTGAATAACGAACTCGGTGCCGGCACTGGATTCGGGATTTGAATAACTAACTCATTGCAAGCACTAGGTTCGGGATTTGAACAACGAACTCGGTTCCAGCACTGGATTCGGGATTTGAATAACTAACTCATTGCAAGCAATGGGTGCGGGATTTGAATAACGAACTCGGTGCCAGCACTGGATTCGAGATTTGAATAATGAGTGATGAACTCAGTGCTAGCACTTCGTTTTGGACTCAAAACAGGAGTTGTGAAAACGGAGAAAGAGCCCTCAAATTGAGTCTTTTTACTATTTTACTATGACACATTAAATACAACATAAACTACTTAATGTCTAAAGCCTTTTGCTGGTAATTTGTGTTAAGTATTCTTCATATATAAGCTTGTAAGGATTTACTATGAGCAGAGAGATACTGCATGCAATGCAGTAACTAAACAATTATTTTACCAGGAAGAAATTTGAATAATAAGAACCAAGCTAACTGGTATTTGCTCAGTGCGAGCACTGGATTCGAGATTTGGATAATGAATAATCAGTGACAGTACGGAGTTCATGGTTCAAAACAGTAGTTGTGAAAAACGAGAAAGAGCCCTCAAATCTAGCTTGAAATAAATGATATCACTGAAACTATTAAATTTCTAATGCACTTGACTGGTAATTTGTGTGAAGTATTCTTCATTATATAACCAGGTAAATCTTTACTGTGAGTAGAGAGATACTGCAAGACAGCGCTGGATACGGGATTCGAATCGCGAATAACGAATAACGAATAACGAACTCGATACTAACTTCTGGTTGCCGATTCAAACCCCATTCATTGTGTATGTCTTTTTCCAATTTTTTTGTAAAATGTGTGTCTTGAAGACAATAGATGTCGGCATGCTTTTGTTTCAGATTACGGAACACATCGAGTATTTTCTCCTTATTATTTAATCCTTGGCAATTTGAAGAAAATATTTTCAGGGAGTCAGTCATTTGAAAATTGTGTTAAGACAGATTTGATAATTGTAGTTGGCTGTGTTGGTCTGGTAGTGAATTGGGTCCATGTAAGTGTTTTTGTAGTGAAAGTACACGTTTGTCATAAACATGAAAGAGTTACAGTAGGAGAGAGTGAGTGAGATTGAAAATTAAGTAGAAAGGAAAATATGATGCATTATCTTATTTTAAAGAGCCATTGTTACAGTTTTGTGATTTTTGTTTATTGCAAAAGGTGTATCGAAAGTATCACAATAGAAGCTCTACGTACGTGCAGATGGGACAAAACGGGTCAGCACGTGCTGCATGCTATACCTGTGCGTGTGTGTACGAAGTGTCGATTTCAGTGGCTGTTAGATTGCTGCTAAATGTTTCGAGTGGAGGAGTTTTATGCAGTTATTGTGAGTAAATTTAAGATTAGAAAGTATATTAAATTATAATAATGTAATTTTGAATGCTGCAAATTGTTGACTGATATGATTTTTTTTACCGCCAGTGCTTATTGTAAATAGTAGTTTGTGTGATACAATTTGTACAGCATGATGTACATGTATGCATGAAACAGTATTGTAATTTTAATTTTACATATTCCAATCTTTTAATGTTTAGACTTTTCTTTAAAAATAATTACATTGATGTCTTTTATCTATTTAATTATTTTTGCATTTGGTCAACGTAAATTCAACAAGAAGAACACACAAAGTATAATCATATTTCACCTGATGAAGGAGTGAATATGTACTCCGAAACATCGTTTATTTTCACATTAAAGAAGTTGTTATCCAGAAAATCTTCATGTTCTTAAAAACCCTATATAAAGAATACAGAAAGGATACGTTACCTCCATTGCAATTTCGTTGCTGTAAATGGTAAAACTGTTCGGATGTTCAATGTTGCAAGGAATCGAATACAAAATTGAAGATATTGTATTTCAGCTACTTATGTTACATTTATTTATTGCTGCCCATGCACACCGTTTTAAAGACGTTCCCAACAATAATCAAAATAAATGAACAAATGTTGTAAATTGGCATGATGCAATCTGAATAAGTATTATTCAAGTATATGCGTGTCACGGACCTTTTCCTGCAAAACGATGTTTTTTTATGGTTATGTCTAAAAAATGCTCTTGTTTTATTTTGTTTAAGTTACTTTTCAAAATTGATGATTATCATTCAGAGTTATATTATTGTTTTCTTTCATCAATGGAATGTTATTAGAATAGAAAAGTGATTTCTGCAATTTGTATTTGCCTTTTTTCATTAACCTTATATGATAAATTTACAATGTTAACAATGTATTCTGCAGAAATAACTTCATATTTAAGAATGAAAATAAAATAGTAATATGATAAAATGTGTGGAAAAAATAAAACTGAAGAATAATAAAAACTAAAAAATATATATCACGGACCTATTTGCTGAGTTATTTGATACTGAAGTCGAATATTTATTAAATGTATTGGCAAAGGGAGATAACTCTTCACTTCTTACAAACAAATATATTTAAAACAGGTTGTTAGTTCCAGTGTACAGTCAGTATATATTAAAATGGTCGTTAAATGATTAACTAACCTTCTACATGTTTCAACTTTGAAACAGGTAGGAGGAAATAGGCGTTAGTTATTATATTAACTTTCCATTTGAATATATATATATATATGACATGAGTTGCTATAGAAAAGAGTGAACATACTTGAAGAGATCAATAAACCGGTCGAAATGAGCTCACCGGATTGTATTGTATCGTATCGTATCTCTCTCTCTTAAAATTCAATGCAATACGCCTTATCAGTAAAGATTAACGATGTATTTACAACAACTTACAATTATTAACACAAACAAACAGCTATATATTAATAATTAATGATTGACGCACTTTTCTTTATCTCCAGTAGTATCTCCGAAGAAAATACCCATTGAAGCATGGGGAAAGTAACTTTTTGTAACCCTAGGCGACGTTGTTCATGTTTGATGCTGTCAACTTTTCAGAATAAGAGTCACATAAAATATGTCGTCAGATGTTGTTCATATTTGATGCTGTCAACGTTTTCATAATAAGAGTCACATAAATATATGGAACATCATACTTGTTTATTTGTATCGTTTGTATTAAACAGGAAACTGTCATGGAATTGGAGGAACAACGAGCTCGAAGAACGAGAAAGGTGATTTCTGCAGTGTCCCAACACTCACACAGAATGTGTTTAACGGATAGGGGACAATGACAAGGTATACACTCCGGGGGATCTTCCACCTTTTAGCTCCTGAGGTGAACATGTTGTCAGGAGGAACTATTGGTGTTATCTCAAACTATGATGTGTACACTGAGATGCTTTTAATGGGGACATAATTTGTTAAGAGGTACCCGCAATTCCACACAGCAAAATACAACACTTTTATTTCTATATCTGTTCAAGAACATTTGGGTTGATGGAGTCGCTTTTTCAAAACGGTTTTGGCCCAGAATATTTGGCATTTACCATTAAAATTCATAAAATGTAGAATTTGATTAATGAAAGATGCTGTCAACATAAATAACCCTCTTGGACTTAAATTTGTTGACTCGCCGTTAATGTAGAACACGCCAAAAAGCCATTTTCGGCTCTCCTAAGGATATTTAAAGACGACGAGTTCTTGAAAGGTATGTTTCTCAGGAACATGAACATATACTGTTTTTAAATTTCAAATTTAGTTTTTGTTTGCTTCTGAAGACATGCTGTATCTTATTCAGTCGTGTTTTACCACTCATGAATTGGATTATTTTGTATTTTGTTATGGTAACGTTCCTTTTGTGGTTGATTGCAGTTCGGGACACTAATATGATAATGAAATTGGAAATGTGGATTAATTTATGTCTCTGATCAAGCTTTTTTATTTTTTATTTTTATCAGTTTCCATGAGGACAGTGTTGCAGGTACTGACATAGTGCTGATAACATAGTTTTATATAAACTATAAGAGAATAAACAATGATATAGAGAATTAATGAATCGACAACCACAAATCCAATCACTTACCATTCCACAACAGAAAAGCAGTTGTGATCAACAAAATCAATTAACAACCTGACCATTCGTCCAATAGGCCAGCAACTGATAATCAATTTGACCTCATGACATAGGCTTGAGTTAAATTACCTAAATATTCACAATGTGTGGTAAATGTACAAATTTACATGTATAATCATTAATGTTGTTACAAATCTTGGAAATGTAAGTCACCATAATGGACCACAAAAAAGCTTACCGTGAACAAATGTTATAAGAAGTGGACCCAGGAAAATCAGACTTCCTATCATCGTAGATGTTCAAGAAACCGATTTCAGCGCATTCATATAATTTGTGTAACTACTGCAAAGTATAAGTATATGACTCTTGTTTATCTGTATCTAAGCGTTTCTAGCTGATGTGTCACATGACTGCCGTTTTTATCATCCATTATCGTTGTTTGAAGTTTTGTAAAAGAAGAAGAATGAATAACTCAATCCTCTCTTGACTAAACGCACAAGTAGTCTCCTGTTTCGGACCATCTCGGTGTAATGGGTACATTCCCTTGTTAACTTACTCGATGTAATGCTTTAAAAGACGAGAGATAAATATTTAATTAAATTCTGAAATAAAAGTGTGTGGTAACTAAGTGGCCATTAGCAAAACCATTTATGATGATGTTGCCTGGTTAATTCCAGCCGTTCTTAAAACTTCCGGCAAAAGGTTTTTCTAGCTCTACAATGCCAGAAATGATGTGCTATTGATTCAGGTTCTGCTGCACAGAAAGTACATAAATTATTTTCAACAAGGTGCGTTTTGCTCAAATAGGTGTTTACAGGTAGGATTATGTGAAGCAGTCTGATTTGCATCCATCTTAATTTGGGATATAGAGTGGTTTGGAATGTTTTTTAAATGCCTAAGCCAGTTTATATTCATCAAAAACTCCTCTTCCCATTTCTCGATTATTTTTGGTCTTTCATTATTATTACTTAATTGAAAGTAATAGCTTTTTTCATCCTTTTTTTACATGAGAAAAGATTACTAATACATAAGCATGTAAAGTCATCTAGCATAAAATCATATGTTTTTTGTATGCCAAGAGTTTTGCGATATTTATCAACTGTTTTTAAGATTCAATGAATTTCAAGAAAATTTATCTTGAAAAAGACATGACAAAAATGTTCAAACAACATATATTCACCATTATCATCCAACAAGCAAGATATATTAACAATGTCATGTTCATGGAACTTTTTAAGCATTTGTCATCAATAAGAATATTTTTATTAAATAAAAGCGGCTCCCTGAGGAATTCTTCATAAGTGCATGGTTTAGTATTATAACTATATTTTGCAAACGCATTCATTGTATCTTTCCAAAATTTTTTTAGAATTTGTTCTGAAAGACTCACCGGAAATTCACTACCATAGGTTAATATATTTAAGTCCTGTGGGCAATCATTGAAGAGAAGACTCTTCCACTTCCTATCATAACCTCTGCAAAGTAATTTCCTCATCCATGTTATTTTCGAAGCATCAACATAAGCAAATATAGTTATCACTCCAAGTCCTCCTTCAGCAATAGGTTTACAAACCACTGACCCCTTTATTTTGTCCGGCTTGTTATTCCAAGAGGAAGCTAAATAGAATTTTATTAACTGTTTAAGGAAATCTGTTGGTGGGTTGGGAAGGGTGAGAAAAAGGAAATTTAACTTAGAAATAAGCAATGCTTTTACTGTAACAATTTTCCCTAGAGGAGTTATGGTTCTTTTCATCCATCTTTTTATTATTTCTTCTATTTCGTAAATTTTGCTCTCAAAATTAAGTTTCATCATTTTCGTATGATCAATTGAAAATATTATTCCAAGAATCCTGAAGTTCTCTGGGTTCCAACGCAGATTTAAATCTGGTGTAAATTCCACCTTACTATTTCTAGAGCTTCCTATCCAGACTTCTGATTTATCATAATTGATTTTAAGCCCTGAAATGTGTGCATGTAGGTCTAGAGTGTTAATAACAGCTTCAAAAGATTGTTTTGACCAATCTAGAATAAATTCAGTATCATCAGCATATTGGGCAATCAAATATTCAATGTCATCTATCATTATTTCTTTAATATCTTTATTGTTCTTCACTAGCGCTGATAAGATTTCGGCACATAATAGAAATATATATGAGGATAACGGATCACCTTGTCTGCAGCCCCGATAAATAGATATCCATGATGACATTTTTCCTTTTATTATCAGACTTGACTTGATATTTTAATACAATATTGAAACCCATTTAGAGATACTGTCCCAAAATCAAAAAAATTTCAAAGTTTTAAAAATGAAAGACCAAAATATAGAATCAAAGGCCTTTTCAAAGTCTATAAGTAACAGCATACCTTGCTTTTGTTTAGACTCAGTGTGTAAAAGTAAATCATTGAGCATACGGATATTTTCTCCAATATATCTGTCAGACATAAATCCTGTTTGTTCTTCACTAATTATATTAGGGAGTACTTTTTTAAAATCTATTTGCAATAATGGAAGCTAGAAGTTTATATGAAGAGTTCAATAAAGTAATTGGGCGCCAATTTTTCACAAATTGTCTTGGTTTTTCTCCCTTTGGAATGCAGGTTATAATTCCTTGTTTCTGGGTAATATACAAGTTGCCAGTTTCAAAATTAAATTTAGTGATCTTAATAGGAAGTCACCAAGGTCAATCCAGAAGAGCTTTAAAAATTCGTAGAAGAAACCACCAGAGCCTGACCTCTTGTTATTTTTTTTATTTCTTAAGTGTGAATAGGAGTGCTTCTTTAGTTATTGGTCCTTTACATACATCTTGCTCATTAAGAAAAGTAGTAAGATCTATATCTTTTACTAAGTGTTCTTGTGATGAGTACAGATCATGATCATATTTGTAGCTTCGTTCATGATATCATCCTCTAAAGTAATTAGTTTACCATTAGACATTTCAAGTTCTTTCATATTCTTACTGATATAATTTCTTGTTTCTAGGTTACAATAGTTTTTACTGATGCATTCTCCTTCATCGATCCATTTAGCTTTAGATGTACCTAGCATGCCGTCTAATTTCTTTTGACGCAGTTGTTGTAATTCCTGTTTTTTGTTTTCCAGTTCTTCAACAGTTGTATCTCCATAATTACTCTCAAGATATTCTTTTTCTACAGTTAGCCTTTCTTCTTTTTTGTTCATCTCTTTTTTCTTGAAAGAAGCATAGGATATTGACTTTCCTCTAAGTTTCATAAAAGGTGTCTCCAGGAAAAGGTGATCATTAATAGAGAATTCAATATCAGTATTAGAAATGTTATCCAAATTATCTAGATTGTAAACCATGGCAGCATATTCTTTCTTGGTTGAAAGAATAAGATTTTTAATTTCTTCAACATATTTCTTACCCTGTAACAAGGAATTGTTAAACTTCCAGTATGTTGATGTCTTTGTGGATTCTTCCTTACTAAAATTGAAGCTAACCAGTGAATGATCTGTTCTATAACCCCGATTTATTTTAGCTTGGGATGTGTTTCGACAAAGATTTTCTGACATAAGAAAAACGTCTAGCCTAGCTTGTTTAACAGGTTTTGAACGTCGCCATGTGTATTGTCTTACTCCTGGATTACTGTCTCTCTATATGTCAATAAGATTAAGTTCTCCCATTAATTCTAGTAATTGATCTATATCGTCATTAGGTCTTCAAGACTAGGTCTGGAGGACCTATTGTTATCATCGTGTTTTTTTTCTTTTCTTCTTCTTATTTGACCTTTTTTGTCCGAAGGATTCCCGCTTAACCACTTAACATGATTTTTTCAGAGTTTGTAGCTTGTGACATAATCTGGATTTGTGTCGAGACACTTGTTTGATTTTCGACTTCTTTCGCGAGGTATATCCCCTTGAAGTCAAAACTTCAAACCTCAATATCTCGAAAACTAATCAAGATATTTGCACAAAACTTCCACCACTATGTGGGCAAAAACATTCCTCATCGATTAGGACTATGGTTTTCGGCCGTAATAATAGATTTTTTGCTATTTCTCAAAAACTTAATATTTTCGCAGTTTTGAGGGTACAGGTCTTTAAAAATCTTTTTCTAAATCACACCAATACATACAGCTAAGTGTCATAACTTATTTTGAAGATAAATGAATTCCTAAGATGACTGATTAGGCCGAATTTTGAATTTCATTTCACTTTCGTAATCTGCTCTAGAAAATTGTAATTTTTTATGAGGGCGAAATTTGGCAGAATGTTTAAAGGGAAATTACTCTGTCGTGAAATACATTATGTCATAATTATTTATTGCTATCTTTTCATATTGACCAGCTTAACCATTCTAAAACATATCATTATCATATACAAGTTGATAGTTTCGGCACAATTTGGACATTTTCCCATAAAAGTAAAATCTTGTGATTTTGAGACTTGTTGATGGTTACTTTCTTTGTAGAATTGTTGATAGCAAACCACTGACGATACCATTATGTTTGATAGCTGATTTTGATTTACAGATGTTATGTGTTTAAGACAATACATTTCAAGCATGTGTCTGTCATAGGTCACGTGTGACTGGTCATAGAAGATTGTCATTTTTCGAAAATCGCCATTTTCTTCAAAGTTCAAAGGCTCACAACTGCTCAACTAATTAAGATATTGACATTTTATTTTCACATTCGGATGCACAATAACAAAAGGAACAACTTTTTCGTTGAAACCTTTCATATAAAATTGATAGTTTAGCTCGAAACATCGCAAACGTTGTCTAGGGGACATAATTTAAGCATTTTTTTAGTATTTTCTGGAATATTTAGAAGAATATAACGCATTACCTATGTATGCAATCTTAATGATGGTTACATCTACTTAAGTGGAAATTAAAGCACAAGTTTCTCTATGTTACACCTTAGTATGAAAATATTAACCATTTTATCTTAATCGTGAGAAAGATCATGTAGGGGTCCATTAATAAGCGATTGTTACATTTTAAGAGGGTCATTGTCTTTGGATATGTTTGTAAATAAAGAACTAAAGATAGAGACATGCTTGATAACTCATTTTTAAGCAGAGAAACTGATGAATAACAGATAGTGCAACATGGAGTTCAAGGTCAAGCAGAAGTCTTGAAGACCTAAGTATTGCCTTGGCAATCCTAGTTAACATTCTTATAGTTACTTCTATCTTTATCTTGATCAAGAGAGAGGTTGAAATCGCCACCAATGAGACAGGACTCATTGCCAAATTCTTTAAATTTGGTTAATATCATCTTATAAAATCTGGCGAGTCAGAATTTGGGCCATAAATATTACAAACAGACATTCTGCAGCCATTTAGTGTAATATCAATCAGAATAAAGTTACCAGATTCATGTTTATAAAATTGATGTATGTTATATTCAGTTTTTTTTGTTTAAAAGAAAGGCTACTCCTTAAGACTGACTTGAATGACAATTGAGAATAATTTCATGGCCCCACATGGATCTAATAAATGTGTCCTCTTGACAAATAAAGTGTGTGTCTTAAATTAGACATAGTGGACATTCTTTTGCTCGTAAAAAGTTAAAGACATCTCTTCTCTTCTCTAAATTACCAATTCAATGATCCACAGGAGAAATTACTACCCATTTCTACATGATACACAATGTATTTGTTTTACCATAACAAACAGAGACACAGACATACCATACACACTCCTTACATACCTGAAACTGAAATACAAGAATGGAAAATAACACACACACCTAGCGAGTCTCACACAAACTGCCTGGTGATCATATATTAGTGTTTTTGGTAATTTCTCGATCACAACAACATACTAAGAACGTTCACATACCTAGTGAGTCCTAAAACAAACACTTTTGCTGGCTCCTGTCTGGACCGGAAGTAAACAGAAAAACACAGCAACTCCTGGCATCGACATAAAGCAAAAACTCATTGATTGTCTATTATGTGTGCCGAAGCCTGGCTAACCTAAACCACCATAGCATGTGGGAAGAAAGTGCACATGTTTATGCCGTAGTAAGCAGGTAAGTACCAGCTGAAAGTTTAGTTTCTGTAACAGTTTCATCCAGGGAAGGGGTCTTCCAGTTTAATTTTCCTCCATTCAAAGTCCCTCGTCTGTCTATATTGACGAAAGACGTCAATTCCCCACTCCATAATGCGTGTTTGAACTTGATAGGTTTCTCTCAATACCTTGCCCCTAGCCGCCAGTTCACTCCGAAGTTTCTTTAAGATGACTGGAAGGTCTGTATGGATGGACGTTTTCCGACTTCTGAGGGTTGCCCCTTGCTCGAAGCTGCCACTATAGACACGGTTTCTGTCCAACATTTTTATGCATTTAACTATCACCGGGCCGGGGCCAGATGACGGCCATGTTGGGTCGGTCCCGAGCCGGGGCAAACGATGAGCATTCATCAAAAGCATGTTCGATGCATTTTCCACCACTCCTATAGCGTCAAAAAGTTTTCTAGCTGACATTTCGGGGTCTTCAGATGTGGGGGTACCATAAATGAGTAGGTTCATTTTCCGGCTATACAGCACCAGAGTCAGAAAACGACTGTCAAACTCCTTGCATAGGTAAGTCATGTCGTCCTCTATTTTCTTCATAGATTGTTTGTTTTCTTCTATTTGGACAGAATTAAATTCCACACTTTCAATCACATTGTCAGTTTTGGTTCTGAGCTCCGCAATTTCAACTTTGAGTGCACCAATTTCTTTTGTCAGGTCTTCTGTTTGTTGAGCGAGAGCATGTGCAATGAATTTTTTTAATATCTTCCGACATATTGCTTAAAATCACTGTTTACGCTACCTCCAAAATATCTGTATTTTTTAATGGCCCCAAAAAATTCTCCGACCACTTTTCGGGGATCAATTCCTGACGTCTGCTTTACTTATTAAGTCAGTTGGCAGTGTGCCAAAAAAAACCAAAAACTAATTGTCGCACAACTTATCTTACTAAGCCTAAGAAGTCATCTGTTCTTTTGTCACAATGTTCATCGAAATTTAAAAAAAAACTAATTTTGAAATAGGTTGTTTGATAGACAGATTAATGATTATTTAATTGCATGTGCTTTTTATATAGCTATTGGCTATATCTTCACATGGTTTTGTCAGTCAATCAATGTATTAACTTGAAAAACATAAATAATTATCAACTTTGGCTCTAATTTTTCTGAAAATAAATTCATCAAACATTTTATGACCTCTGCAGTAACTAAGTACATTTAATTTTATAAAGTATGCTTTCAATTCTAAAAGAACAACAAATGACCATACTTGACTTAACACATGTCACGGCTTACGGTGAACAGATGTTATAAGAAGTGGACCCAGGAAAATCAGACTTCCCATCATCGTGGATGTTCAAGAAACCGATTTTAGCGCATTCATATCATTTGTGTAACTAATGCAAAGTATAATTACTATTTACTCTTGTTTATCTGTATCTAAGCGTTTCTAGCTGATGTGTCAAATGACTACCGTATTTATCATCCATTATCGTTGTTTTAAGTTTTGTAAAAGAAGAAGAATGAATAATTTAATCCTCTCTTGACTAAACGTGGAAGTAGATGTGTCCTGTTTCGGACCATCTTGGTGTAATGGGTACATTCCCTTGTTAACTCACTCGATGTAATGTTTTAAAAGACGAGAGATAAATACTTAATTAAATTCTGAAATAAAAGTGTGTGGTAACTAAGTGGCCATTAGCACAACCATTTATGATGATGTTGCCTAGTTTCAGATGTATGTGTAAGGGGTACATCGTCTTAAGTCACGTTATGTACATGTAGTGTTTTAAATCGGTATAATCACCCTAAACATAATCAAATACTATATCCGGGTATATGAAAACCTAACAAAACACCAAAGCGCACCGATGCATTCATCATGTGAGTAAATACAGGTAATTTGCGGTGAAAATCAAGAAAAAACCTCTGCAATATCATGACTATATAAGATACAATCCCTGTTCCTCATTTTATGGAAGCTAAGCCATTGTGAAATCGAATTGAAAATGCCGAGAATGTCCGACACTGACCGGAACAACGACATTAGACGACTGAAGGCGACCAGTCACAGTTACATGTTGCTCGACACGTTCAGGTTGATCAAACCACTATTTGCCGTCTTTAGGACCGCTAGACGCAAACCAATTCGACAAAAGTTTGTCATAGAAGTGATCGTCCTTGAGTGACCACTGGATGTCAGGACCGCTACAGTTCACATGGGGAATCGGCATCTGACGGGAATAGACACCATGGCCAGACTGCCCAAATTGAGGAGGCTGTCGGACCAGACCGTCAGAAACTGACTTCGAGCAGCTGGTTTGCGGGCATGAAGACCTCTGCTTTTACCTATTCTGACGCTACGTCATCAACGTCAACGGGTCAGATGGTGCAGAAATGTGAGAGTTTGCAAATTGGCTAATTGGCAAAGGGTTTAGTTCAACGATGAATCACGATTCATGGTGAATTCAAAGGACGGAAGACACAGGTTGTAAAGACGTCAAAATTTTCCCAAAATTGTATTCCTGAGTTTGACAAATTCGGTGTGGTCATGCGTCATGGTGTGGGGAGCGATCTCCTACAACCAAAGGTCCGAGCTTGTGGTGGTCTGAGACAATTTGAACGCTGATGGATACATTGACCAAATCCTACGTCCTCACCTGTGTCACGTTATCAACCAACGTCCGGAAATATTCCAGCAGAACAATGACAGGCCCCACACTGCCTGTGAGACATTTGACTTCCTCACCAATGAGAACATCAACGTCATCCCATGCCCCTAAAATTCGCCGGATTTGAACCCAATAGAGCACGTCTGGGATGAGCTGAATAGAGGTCTGCCATCAAAATCCACTGCAAACGTTACAGGACCTTAGCAAGGGTTGCAGCAAGAGTTGCAAAACATGCCACAGGAAGCAATTCGTCGAGTTATTCGGCCCATGCCACGGAAGTGCCAGTCTGTGTTGGCAGCCAGGGGTAGTCATAAGAGATATTGAGAGCAGCGCCCAATATCGGAGACATTATCAGTCTGAATAAAATTTCTTTTTCGGAAAACTGTGAAGACATGTATGGACTATTACTGTACTAATTTTCAATTATTTACGAGATTTCACTATTTCTACAGACTTGTTTGAAAACTCTGATTAACGATTTCAAAATATCACCTATGCATTTCTTTTTTTGAATAGTTTATAACTCACTTACGAGTCGCATATGAGTTGCTTTGCCTTATTGTCGTGTTTAGTCTGGAATGGGTCGTCACTGGTCGCCTTTGAGTATTGGTTAGTCGTACGTAAGTTGCCATTAGTCCTACTACCTATTCCCGACTCACACATGACCACCATGACTCAATAGGACTAAATACGGCCAGAAGTGAAGTCAGAAGTGAGTTTTTGAAAATGTTAAAAAACAGTGCTGACTAAATTTGACCTCCCGACCCTTAAAGACTCTTGGAGACTCATCTACGCTTCTAGCCAACTTATGGGGACTCAGACACGTCTAACTTACTGACTATTTAAGGAAATGGCAACGACAACGACTCGTAGCTCTCTGAAATGGGGGTATTAATGTTACATATGTGGACTTAGCTCAGTTCTATCATGCATAGGTTGTTCAGTGATGGATGTAATACAATACAGCAGCAGCAAGGATCGTGTCCAAAACAAAGACGTTACCGCACATAACGCCCGTGCTTATCAATTTACATTGGCTCCAAGTATCAGCACGGATTCAGTTGAAAGACCCCGTCGTACTTGGCCGAGCTCACTGAAGTGAACCAACAGTCCATAATCCTTTGCTCAGCAAACCATCTCGTCAATATTCCTAAAACTAACTTGAAACGATTGGCCAAAGATCCTTCATTTATAATGCCACTGTTCCAACACAACTCAAAGAACTCAAAACACCCTCGTTTTTCAAGTCACAGTTGAAAACATATCTCTTCAGGAAGTCTTATTCCAACTAGAATCTTTCACCCTGTGTTGAACAGGATAAACTGATACGTTTGGCACTGTGACCATATACTTAGTGTATGGAGGTGTCCCCATACAAATGGACTTATTATTATTATTTATCTAAATATTCATGAGTGGTGAATATACAACGCTACATGCATCACAGGCGCTCGACTTCCATCCCGGCATGCATCCTGACGAGCACACAGGAGTCTCCAGTCTCCAGTTGCACGGCTTGTCAGCACAGTGACACTCGGACTCACAGGTCGCGCCAAATGTGTATTGAGTAAACTGGATCAGCGTTACAACGTTACTTATTTACTCAAACAAAAATCTTAACATCAAGACTATAGTAAGTTCATTATGGGAAGACAAACGAGTTGGACAGACAATTACAAAAAATGCAAAACTTTCAAAGATCAACCTTCAATATTGTGGTATTAAGAATCCTATGTCATATGCTAAGTCATTTATCTGACTTTGCAACTCCGTCTAGGCGAGTTCTAATTGTTTCTATTGCATATTCTCCAATTGTTGTGCCATGACAGTGGCAAAAACGTTTGTAAAACCTTACTTAACAATAATAAGGCATTTTTATTGCAATAACGTAAGACAATAGCTTTATATATATTACCATGAACTTCAACTTCTGCAAAGTCAAGAAGTTTCTTGTGGCCAGGATATGCTGTTACAGTTGATATGGTGAGATAATGTCCTGTTGCATCACACGATAACGTGTAGATATCAGCAATGTCGGATCCATATGCATCTCCGGTAACAGTCTCACAAAAATCTGTGGTGCTGGCCTCCTCATTTGACAGTGAAATCCGAACTCCATTCCTTCTTTCTTTGTCTAAAACAGATCCACTATGGCTTTTCTAGATCATATCTTTATTGGAAAATGTTATCAGACTGCTTACATCAAGACCTGAATTCAATTTCTGCTGTTAATAAGGCTGTTTGACACAAGCAAACTTTTGGACTCACACTCGAAGACACTGTTAGTGTGAATTTTAAAAACAATACATACAATCTGTTGTGAAGTAAATGGTAACATCAGGGGAAATAACCTCTTCTTCTAGATCCACACTGAGCCCTTGCTCCAGACAGCGAGCAACCGCTCCGTGACGTCACTAATATACTCGCTGCCATCAGAAGGTCTTCGGACAAGAAAGCTCCAATACAGTGCGTGCAGCCGTTGAGTGCTGTCACGCTCCAATCATAAACTTCTAACTCGTAGGATTGGCAATACAGCTCCGCACAGCGACAAGAAAAGAGGCTGTCAAACTAATATTGTTGTGATTGTATTACGTTTTCCATCGCGTACTTGAAACAAATATATTTTCTTCAATTACCGAGGTCATTAGACATGATATATTCAACCAAAAACATCAACAATACATATATTCATACGCCTAACGCATAGAACATACTCTCGAACCGATCGCTTGGTATGTTGACAAAACTGTTGGTTCTTAGCTATCCGTGACGTCATATTCAATTGTTGTCAACTTGGTTGACAACAATGCCCCTATGAAAGATGGCAGGGCCACTACCGTAGAACTACTTGGAGGGAGAGCGCTCAGACTTGGAGGTTGCACTGAGCCAGGCCATGTCTCTTGCAATGCATGGAAGGCTTAGTCCCAGTCGTTCTGTTGTCACCATCAACCACCCTTTCCGGTGTAGATTCAGGGTAATAGGAGTTTGCAGATACACTCTTTCGCCAAGAGTTGACAATGTCACCTGTCATAAAGGATTTACAAAGAACCTTCTATGATGAATAAACTTACTACATGCAACAACAAAAAGGATACACTACGTAACTGTCATAACGTGGAATACTTATGCTGTTTGGATATTCAATGCTCCCGATTTCTGTCTAATTTATCTTTTGAACATATTGTGATTCCAAAGATATATGCTACATTTTGGAATCAAAGAAATGGATTTTGATTCATTGTACAAATATTTTGTCTGGGGAGATAAGATGGAAGTCGACACAAAGCAGATTCTCTAGACGTTTGTTAACGTGACTGCTGATTGTTATGACCTTTTGAGAATATAAACTGTCAGGCAAAAGAAAGTACTCACCTCGGTTGGTTTCGATTAATTCAATATTTAAAAGAAATCAGATGAATTTGACTATGGCACGATACAATAATACTTATCTGCAGTAGTTTGAATGAATTAATTAGTCAATGTGGGTAAATTTTAGTTGCAATATCATTGTTTAACGAAGACTGAGATAAGAAATGAAATGTACACCAACATGACCCTACATTGTTAAAAATGTTGTAATTGTGTGCAGAATCAGGCAGGCATATTTATTAATTCACAAAGAAAATGTCTTAAATGTCGATGAACGTTGAAGAAATTTAAAATTAAAAATTTTATTCAAAAAAACTTAAAACCATTTAGAAGCATTCTTTGACTGCTGACTGAACACCTGTACACTTCAGTTTTAGACAAACTTTGCAATAGAAAAGCATACATATGATAAAATCAACTGAGTATTTTCTTTTGCCTGACAATTTATTTTTGTAATATTATAATATAAATGTTGTAATACCAAGGACGACACAATCATTTTCAGTAACCGTGGGCTTGCACAACTTCACAGGAGGACTAATTCAGCTCATCAAAAATTTGAAATCTGAAATCTGAAAAGTTTTCTTCCCGGGTTATGTGTTGTTTTGTTACAATAATTGATGCCGTTAAACTTTAGGCTAGGCATACTAGATTTTGAAATGAACAATCTACTAACCAATTTTTATCACTGAACTGAGTGTAAACAGTAAACAGGCTAAATTGCTGGCTCTATTCACTGTTTCACACCATAACACATCTGCATAAGCCTGACAGCATTGTGAAGGACTCTCATCTCTGGACTATGACTCCGATACAGTCTACAGTACATCAACATGGAATATGTACTGTACACCATAAACACTCCAGATATTCATAGTTCAAGTAATAGAAATCTTGAAAAATGTATTAACCTGACCGATTTCAAACTATGCAGTAATCATCATGGGGCCTTAAAAGACAATATGACATTTCAATATATACAACTATTTGTTGTGAACTTGTGGGTTATTGAGTATGTACATGTTGTGTTGGTAGTCTGCATACACCTTCCTTCGCCAGGAAATCATCAACTATGTACGATGCTGTTATCCTGACTTCCACGTGATTGCTATAACACGGCGAACAAGACAAGGCATGTCCCTGGGTCCAATATTCTTCTGCAGAACCAGTAACTCATTATATAGAATGGCATGAATGTCTCCCTCACACAAATCCTTGACAACTGTTATCCAAGGACGTTTCTCCTACGTACTTGTACCCGCATATAAATTCTGTGTATCAAGAAAGGTGAGGTGATTTGGGGTTTAACGTCACTTTCAAGATTATTTCACTTATATCACGGCTGCTAGTATTATAGCAGGGAGTAAGCCCGCAATGTAATGTGGCTATACATTGCGGTGACACCTACGAGCATCGACTAGAACTAGCGTACCATTGGTGGTACTACACTGAAATTCAATGTGGCGAGTTCGGCTTCGGATCAAGAGGTCCGGGGTTCGAATCCCGCAAGGGGCACGGCAACTTTGTCTTCATTGGAACTATTCTACACGCAGTAAGGTTTGGGTGCAATGCTACACTGAGTTTCAGCGTAGATTCACTGAATAGTTTGTGGTCACTGATTTGGCAATGTAATTAAAACATATATAAGAAGAGAAAGAATAAACAAGAATTGTTTTTATCAAAGTGTCAACCAACACAAGTATAAGATACAATATAAAATGCAGAGTAAAACATCGCTTGGCGAACTATGGCCTTTTTGACACTGACTAAATTATATACAAAAGCATCATATGGTGCGAAAAGGTAATAGTACATAAAAACAGTTTATAAGTAGAATATATATATATATATATATAATTTAAGTAATGTATGGAGAAATGTAGAAATGTAAAGTCGGATATTTGTCAAATTGAAATCTTTTAATGAATCCCGAAAGTGCCCCTCGTGCATTTCAGTCGGTTTTAATACAGAATGGCAGGTAAATGAACTATATATATATATATATATATATATATATATATATGGGGGCTTCTCGGTTGCTATTATGAAAATTGTCCTGCTCACTAGAGGGATTGGTATCCTGCGGACATGAGGAAGTGGAAGTGCATCCTGCGGATGGCACGGTAAATTGTGATGTCCTGCGGACAAGTGGAAAAGCGAAGAGCTTGATACCCTCTGGGTAAGGGGTTGGATTACACTGGAGGCTGCGCCCACCAGTTGGATATGGAATGTTTGGGGGCGGGACATATAATGGTTTGAAGCCCTTGCTGTAAGAAACCGAGAAGCCCCAAGGTGGAGAATGGGGTGGATGGTGGGGTTAAGATTTCAGCCTGCCACCACAAAATGAAAGTGAAAGTGAAACCGAGGCTTCCCCGCATTTCCATAAATACAACGACAAGTGACGTCACCAAAGCATGATGGTTACAAGAGATATTTTGTTAAAAGAATGAATACTGACATATAATATTAAAAAAAGGCTGTTGAAAATTATACAAGAATAAAAAGTAGTATGTAGAATAAAAATAAAATATTAAGTTAGGCAAACACTTGAGAAATGACGTCACCCGAAGTAGCTTACGCAGCATGGATACAAGCACCATTCATGAAGTAAATAAGTGGGATGAAGATGATAACTGAGTGAATTATTATTATGAAAATATTTAAAGAGTAATTGGTACAAGATTAGAAATGACATATAATGAAAAAGTTAAATAAGTGGTAAGAAAAATGTAATAGAGGCTTTGTCATCTCTGCACAAACAAAAATAATAAATTTACATATAAAAACCAATGATAAAACATGACATACATATTTTTTTTTAAAAATATCCATAATTATATATGAATAATGATATATATGTATATGCAAATCCATTGTGCCAAAATATTTAGTGAAATTGTCCTCGAATTCCCTGTCAACTCGGTAGAGTAAGCATTAGTAAGTCGGTCTCAATCCTTATAATTAAGAAAATGACTTTGATCAAACAAGACATCAATAAAATGAACTAATTGCAAGATAAATGAAGAGTGAAATTAATCTATGAAAATACCATATATCTGAAATGGTAAAATATATGATATATGTTGGTGTATGTCTAAAATTGTGTCTTTAAGTGTTCTTCCTCCACATGTCACGTGACTCAGCAGGTCCTGAACTGCCTGTTCTCCACAGAGTGCAAGTTGGGTTCGTGTATTCAGCAGCCATACACAGGATCAGACGGTAGCATTTCTGTATACATTCAACTCGCGATTCTTCACTGAAGACTTCCATTTCAATCAGTGTCTCCTGAGCGACGGGTCCAAGGGTGAAAGTGACGTTGGTGTTGCATGATTGGAAATATGTAAGTTCAGATGCGGATATCACTGAAACAGAGAGAAGATCAAAATTTCTAAATATTCTAAAAGAATATTGGAAAAGAGAATAACTATTGCAATGGTAACACTCATAAATCGTATCCTACTTTTAAAGGTGTGTAGCAGTGTATACTCCAAAACGATGTGTTCCGTGCGAAAAGCACAAGTAAAGAGAATTTAAAACACAATTTAATCTCATTTAACCCACTTTAAGGCTTCTTAATAATGATGATAAATAACACTTATAGAACGCGTACTCTGTTAACAAAGACTCAATTCGCTTTTGAGAAAAAACCCACACAGATAAAATGTACACAGGACTGGACTACCATGGGAATGCTTGATTCAAAAAAGTAAGTTCGCGTTTGAACTGTTCTAGTGTTGATGAGCTCCTGAGGTAGCAGGGAAGAGAGCTCGCCAGAGAAGGGCAACGTATGTAGCTGAAGGATCATCCTGTCTCAGGGTATAACGTACGCTAATGCAACTTTCATACCCTGGTTGCAAAGGCCGCTCATAACTTCTCGAAGTGACGTATGTTTCAGCCAATCAAATAGTTTTCTCGCTCTGTTGAAAAAAAAAGCCAATCACAGAGAGCTTTTCAAAATGCGCTTGGCTTTCGAACATCTGCAAAATGGCGACTTCCTTAGATTAGCGAGCTGAAATCGAAGTTTTTCCCCGTCATGGTCTCAGACGCAGACCATGGAATGGGACAGCAGTTTATTGAGGAAGGTGTGGGTCAACGTTTGATGACTCAGTTTTGAGGGATCGTTATGATTTCTGCAGTGATGAACCACAAATGACGCAGACGGAAGCTGACTCGCCTTTCAAGTGATGTAATTGGTTGGCTATATTTAGATTAGTCCTCTATCATACGTCACCTCGAGAAGTTATAAGCTGCCTTTGCACCCAGGGTATAAAAGTTGCATTAGCGTACCTTATACCATGAGACAGTATGCTGAAGGATCATCACCAGCTGTTTTCAGGTTTTACTTGGGGATCCTGAGTAGATTTTAACCAGAAGACCATAGAATACGCGAGATCTCGTACATCGTCAGTTTGTCTGAGAGATAGGATGGAAGTGTTCCCTCAAAATAACGATATGTCATAACTACAATCTTATACTGGCAGTATTACAACGTGCGGCCTTCTCCAGGTTTCTGTCTTTGTATTTTTGATTAATTCTGTTGTGCATGCCATGGTTGTTTCAAAGGACGTTCAGTTTCCCATGTAATTCAAAGATCATCTACTTGTAAACCATGAGTGGTGAATAAATCAGGACATAATTCATTATTCACTAGCTTTCGTTCGTGAATAAATGAACACAATGAAACGCTTCGTTGATAAATTTTCGATATTTCACCCAATGCATTATATTATCTGTATTTATGTTTAATTACATTTATGTGTTCCAACTAAAAAATAAACATACCATTATATATGACCGAATATGGACAAACTTACATGTATCACAGGCACTCGACTTCCATCCCGGCATGCATCCCGAAGAACATACAGGAGTCTCCAGTCTCCAGTCGCAGGGCTCGTCAGCACAGTGACATTCGGACTCACAGGTCGACCCAAACGTATATTGGGAACAGGCTGAAAGAAAATAAAAAGTGGTGAGCAAAAATGACTCTATCAAACAAAATTAAAGCACTTGTTTAAGGTTATCTCCCATATCGCCTACACTTCCAAACCGGGTACCCAATTATATTGCTGAGGCACGCTTTGAATAAAGTCACTTGTCCAAGGTAACACCGCAAGTTTCACAACTCATGTCTCTATGTGGGACAGGAATTGAACCCTTCAAACTAACCGTTTACCAAGAAATAAAATGACCCCTCCACCCTTTCGACGAACAACGCCGGTTCTTGCTGAACATTACTGTCAACTGCGCTATGCACAGGAACACGTGCCAACATGATAGCAAACAGGGAAATACCTCAAAGGTACATGCATTGTGTTGTTGGGGGTCACATATTCCAACGTTATATATGGTGTTTCTTTATTGAGAAGTACCGACTGTACCACCATTTTGATGATAGTCGAGTTAGTTTATTGACGACATGAAGTTAAAAGTAGTGATTTGTGATCGAAACCGTACAATACATCGCGATTGACGCACGCCAATGAGTCAAACGTCAATTTGAATCTTATTTATAACAGACAAAATGATAACTTTGGGTTGATCATGTTTAAAAGGTCATATAACTACTTTGCAGGTAAATGGACGTGCAGTTTCGGTTTCTGTACATGTATAATGATGTTACTCGATTTTAATTGGAAACTAGTATTTATGATATATTTGGCAATTTTGGATACTTTATTTGCACTGTAAACTGCACATATGGTGAGTTGGAACGTATTAAAGTCTAATCAAATGTTATGAAACACAATAGATGCACCTTTAACCATTTCATGACTACTTTAATGAAAGTATCCATAAACTTGAAAACCTCATCTAAAGCTTTATTGAACTGCGATCCAACCAATATAATTTTGAAAAGTAGTCATTTTGACAATTATAGAAATATATTGCATCTTGTAGATAATTGTATTCATCAATATATATTTCACAAAATTACTTATCTTCATAATATTGAAATCAGAGAGTGTTGATGAGACTGGCATACCAATGGTGTAATGTCTATAATTATATTTTTTACAAATTATATGGAGTATTTGGACTACTTGATAGAACACATTTATAACTATATGACGATAGTTGAATAAAACACCTCCATTTAGGGATAACGAAAGCAACTGCCATTATGTCAAAAGGTCACATATTATAAACCTTCACCATCATATGTTTGTGTCAACAATGATGTACTTCTTTGACAATTTACCGAATTGGTACTGTCCCTTTCGTTGTAAGAAATATTTTTTTCCAACTTTTCTGCACCAATGACTTTTTTATGTTTATAATAGCTTTAAATCCTCCTCCTAAACTTGCACATGCTTTTAATATACATTGGTGATACGTATGTGCTTTTGTGGGTGAATCGGATAAATATATGCACAGGTATGGCTCTTGATTTACCAGTTTCAGACTGAGGGTGGCTATATGGCTGAGGTCAGGATCTTTGACCTTATGACCTTGGTGTAGGATAAATTTTCTGAAAGATTTATTCATTACCATAATGATTGATCAGTGATAGACGTTCGATATTTGAACTGTTTATTCACCATGTTTGTGCTCTGTGAACATTGCTATATTTACCATGAACTTCAACTTCATTAAAGTCCAGAACTATCCCGAATCCATCATTGTTTGTAACAGTCGATATGGTGAGATAACGGCCTTTTGCTGCACATGGAAACTTGTAGACATCCGCAATGTCAGATCCATGTGTATTTCCGGTAACAATCTCACAGAAATCTGTGGTACTGGCCTCCACATTTGAGAGTGAAATTCGAACTCCATTTCTCCTTTTTGTGTCTGGGAATAAATACAATCAATTAAAGGCACTTATATAAACATCAATAGATTACGTTACGGCATCTCTCATATTTTCTTTCGAATAAATCACACAATTTAATCATAAATTATTAACCGTGTATGTGTAAATGCAACTACACGCCCATATCTTGTCTCTTTAAACGTTTTGCCTACTGAAATAAAGTGAGAAAGAGTATTCACATTACATGGCCGCCCGAAGGTAGTTCAAGTGATCTGACTGATATAGCAATACCTAAACAGAGTGATTATTAATTAGGGCACAATGAAGTTGGTGGAGTATAAATTTACATCAGTCCGTCTGATCATCCAACCGTCTGTTAATGCTTCTGTGAATTCGTATTGGGTTTCAGGCACAGAACCCAAAAAGGCATAGCTCAATGAAACTTTGTATGTTGAAAATCATCCTGTGTTGATGATTTTGTGTGTGTTTTCTACTCCTTTGAAATTATATTTTTTGCCATTTGCAGTGAAATAAACTTATCACTGCGTTAACGGACCAGAACTAAAGAAGTGTAAGGTCTATCGAAATGCAACTAGGTATGTGGATTTTTCTTAACGAACAGATACACCTTTTGAATTTCGTTGAGATTTTATTTTAGCCTATTGAATGGAAAACATTCTCAATGTTTTTTTCCTTGGCAACCTTCACAACGCTATTTGGATGTGCCTGTAAGGACAAGTCATTTTCTTTAGATTGAGATTTTCCAGAGAGGTAGTGCGCATGCGTCACCAGTGAACGTGGGTAAAAATTTTATCCGACAATTATGTCAATTATGTCAATTAAAACATTACAAAGTAATGATGTACGATAAAACGTGTCTGTGAGAAGATGGGAGAAACCTTAGAACAGTGGAGAGCAAGGACAGGGGTATTCCGCCAACCACGAGGGCTAAAACAAATTCGGAAAGTCTGTCCAAAATCGACCGCCATTAGGACCGCCATTAGGATCCCTAAAAAGTATTTGTTTCTGGTTTCCACCCGCATCAGTTTCAAATCCACGCCTCAGGTCTTTTTGTTCTAGGGTATAACAAAAGTAAGGGGCAGATAAATTGTTTAACCTCAGAAAACATTGGACAGGTCAAAATGAAAATGAAAATGTCACTCGTTTCTGTTGAGATGGAGTGTAGGGGTGAGATTATTGACTATTTGGAATAGTAACACATATTTATGAGGTTTGTGCTTTATTTATATACATAATTGTATAAATTTTGTTTGTTTATCTCTTCGTTCCAGACAAAATAAATTCAAAATCAAAATCAAAATCAAAATCGCGTCATCGCATCATTTTTGTCAGCCTGTAATGACCAGAAACATTTATTTTTATTTTTTAGACCTTACAGGCACAGCGTATCGGCTGTTGCTGACATTCACAGTTTTGTCGGCGGTGTGGACGCTAGGTAACTGTCTTGCAAACTCATGCGACTCATTTAATGGAAATATAAATGAACATTCTGAATGTGGATATACGAACATACAACTAAGTAACCTGATCTGTGAACATGTTGTGCTTCTAAAAATCATCACTTGGTCATGCCTGGATTGTTGGAGAGAAGCGATCGTAAAATGACATCAGATTACGACAGCACTGTCGTTGAGTATTCTGTGCCTATGACTTAATTGATTACTGATCTACTGGTACATGCTCGTGTTGAACCAAACCCAGACCCTGAAACACGTCAGCAGCACTTAGAAGAAGAATAACTTAAACTGACAGGAGCAAGTGACAATAACCACGATGATAAGTTCGAGGTCGACATATGAATGAACTGCAGAAGATAAACAGCAACGTTGACAATGAACAAACCACTCTCTCCCGACGTCTAAATAAACTCACGGATTGTGTGAGTACAATTACGAAATGTAATGGTAACGTTGTAGAAAATGAATTTCAGTTCCTATTTGAATGTAAAGTTTATCATGATTTGCTCTGTAAATATTTCAAAACATCACCTATCGTATTGATCAGCAATACCTTTTAAATACTTTACAATGTACTAAAATTTCAACAACAACAGGCTGTTCTCGTCGCTGACGATATTGTCCTCATGAGCACATCCTCCTCTTGTTTATAATCTCAGCTGAATAGTTTGTTAGATTATTGCAATGTCTGGGGGCTTTCTGTGAATATACACAATACAAAAGCAGTCATACATTTTACCAAAGCAGGTTTACTATTATGGTTCAATCCAATTTGAAAGTCTTACACAGTTTAATTATCTTGGTTTATCATTTAAATTTAATGGAAATGTGTCACAAGCTATTAATTTACTGGCGGATAAGTGACTCAAGGCCTGTAAAATCTTTATTAAAAGAAATTAGAAAAAAATAAGATTAATGTTAAAACATCATTTGAGTTGTTTGATGCCTGTGTTGTACCGGTATTGCATTATGGGTGTGAGATATGGGGCTGGAGTGATTGTATACAGCGAGTTCATCATAGATGTTGTAAAAATATGATCAGTGTTAAGAATTGTAAAGTAATCTACTTGTTTATGGAGAACTTGTAAGATGTCCCCTTGCAAGATTTACAATTGGTTAAAGTTTGGTTTAAAGTAATCAGGTCAGAAAATTGTATGTTTAGGGAATTGTATTCTAATCTAGATGAAAGTTCTTGTTGGTTTCGCCATGTCAAGGATATTCTTACTGTAAACGGGCTGCTCTATGCATGGTTGTCTCCCTTTGACGTAAAAATGTTCCAGTTTTCTTGCCATTTTTTAAGTAGCAACTCCAGGACAAATGTATTACTTATTGGTACCAGGAAATGAAGAAATCTACCACATATCAGTTACATAAGCAATCTAAGGACATTTTTGGATTGGGAAGATATTTAGTTAATGTTTTGAATTTCAAAAAAGGAAATTAAGGCTATCGTCTCACACATTATTAATTGAAACAGGTAAATATAGTAACAGTAAAATTCCAAGAGACCGACGATTATGTATACATTGCCATACGAAGACGAATACCACCTTTTACTACATGTCCATTGTAGCCTCATTTGAGATCTGTTCACTTAAAGAACTATTACTGTAAGCGATATTCCATTTATAAATGAACATAATTATTGTCATCAGAAAATATCAACATTCAGCACTCCTTGAGTAAATTTGTGTATGAAGCTTTTCAACTAAGAACAACAATTAATACATCATTGTCGATTGTTTACCTCACCACCGTATCATGTATTATTAACAATGTATGGCCAGAGGCCAAACTTAGCTTGCGCTAATAGAATATGTCTGTCTGTCTAATTACATAAAGGAAGCATTGTTGCTGCGAACTGAGTACCCATGACTGTCAATTGCCATTACCACGTAATCACATGTTTTTTTATTGTCTTTTACGAAATAAACTTGATTGATTTAAATTTACAATTTCACTTCCAGAACAGATCATGAAAACTGTAAGACTGAGATTAATACAGTTTAATATAGAACAATCATCTTAACATGGTTATATTTGGGATAACACTACCTTCAATAGTACACATTCTTGTACTTTTTCGGGCCGAGTCCCATGCGGTATTCGAACCCACGCCCTCAGAGTTAGGCAACTATCGCCAGCATTGATTGTACCAACAGCTTACCATACGACCAATTCACCTCGACTATTGAAGGTAGTGTAATCCCAAACATAACCATGTTATATTTCTCTCTATCTAAATGGTAAATATTTCTAAATCAATATTCTTGAGTAGCATGAATTTCTTACAAAGGATGTGAATAACTCAAGAAAAATATGATTGGTTAAGAAAGAAATGAGCTTTATAATTATCGTTCAATATATTTTAAACATTGGCAGGGGATAAACCCGACTCGTCTTGTTGATTTTAAAAGCAATACTTACAATCTGTTCTGAAGTAGATGGTAACATCAGGGGAGATAACCTCTTCTTCGAGATCCACTGTGAACCAGGTCGTTGATGTCTCTGTATTCAATGAATGAAAGATACCGTCCACGGTGTTACCATCGACCGCCCTTTCCGGTGGGTGGCCAGGGAGAACGGAGCTTGCAGATACACTCTTCCGCAACGAGTTGACAATGTGACCTGTCATCAATGATTTACAAAGAAAAACCCTCTAGGTCTTTGAAGGGCATTTAGAAGTGGTATACATAAGGATATGAAGTTTTTCTGGATAACAACTTCTTTAATGTGAAAATACACGACGTTACGGAGTACATACTCACTCCTTCATCAGGTTCACCTGATGAAGGAGTGATGAAGGAGTGAGTATGTATTCCGAAACATCGTGTATTTTCACATTAAAGAAGTTGTTATCCAGAAAATCTTCATGTTCTTAAAAACCCTATATAAAGAATACAGAAAGGATACGTTACCTCCATTGCCATTACATTGCTGTAAATGGTAAAACTGTTCGGATGTTCAATGTTGCGTGGAATCGAATACAAAATTGAAGATATTGTATTTCAGCTACTTATGTTACATTTATTTATTGCTGCCCATGCACACCGTTTTAAAGACATTCCCAACAATAATCAAAATAAATGAACAAATGTTGTAAATTGGCATGGTGCAAGCCGAATTTGTATTATTCAAGTATATGCGTGTCACGGACCTTTTTCTGCAAAACGATGTTTATGGTTATGTCTAAAAAAATGCTCTTGTTTTATTTTGTTTAAGTTACTTTTCAAAATTGATGATTATCATTCAGAGTTATATTGTTGTTTTCTTTCATCAATGGAATGTTATTAGAATAGGAAAGTGATTCCTGCAATTTGTATTTGCCTTTTTTCATTAACCTTATATGATAAATTTACAATGTTAACAATGTATGAGTTATATATGGAAAAAATGGTCAGATTCAAAGTCAGATATTATTGTTTTTAGTTTTTGGTAGAATTTTTGACAGTCCGTGTTGGGTCCATAAATGGTTATGAGTGTTAATGTCGCATCAGTTAGTTTTATTTTCAACGCAAAGTAATTTCCGAACTCGTCATCTTGTGCTAGCACTTGGTTGTCATTCATGATTCGAATCCCGAATCTGGTGCTGGCACCGGGTTCGTTATTCAAATCCCGAACCCAGTGCTGGCAATGAGTTAGTTATTCAACTTTCCACTTTCATAATGGTGACTGCAATCCATCCAGTTTCACACTACCAATAATAAATAAATACTAACATATAAAATCCAGATTATTTTCTCACAAATTATTAGTTAAATTATAAAAGTAAATAATTTATTAAACATCGTTTTTTTAGTAAAGTCAAGAGTAGTTAAATCTGTGGCCCGTTTTACTTTTGCAATAACAGCTATCGATAAGTATCAGCAATTTATTCAGTTTCTCACTACCTATAGTATATTTGTAGTAGACTATAACATCAAGAATATTTGCTTACTAAATAAGAGTTTAATGTATTAGAAATAGAATAGTTTAAACTGAACTTCACTGACAGCTATGCATAGGACCACATGTCCCATCTACTACCCACAGCAATCTTTACATGTTATCAAAAATGAATACCGCTTTGACATAGTTCATTTTCCAGTGCAAACACACAAACTGACATTCAATTCTTATAATTTCTTACGTTATTTTTCGTCATTACCTGCTTGATGAAACCTGTGACATTCATCATGCTGAGTGAAGAGTAATCTAATATGTCAGGGACACGAGATTAGAGTTATCCGCCCTATGAATGACGTCATGGCATGGAGGCCGCCATGCATATGTTGTTGTATCCTCGTCAATATTATGTAAACAACATTCGGAACAGAAATATTTCATTATCACGACTGCTAAAATCCGAATCCCGTTAGTTCATAATGGTTAGATTGTGAGTTTTTGCTTATCTAGATTGCATAATTTGTATGCAGTCAGGTATCGTGAATGTCTTTCAGTTCTAGAATAGGCCTGGTGACTTGAGTTCAACAGCAAACAGTTATGCGCGATATTTTATTGAAATGTTTTATTCATTTTAACAATTAAGAAGATATAGTATCACTTTGAGATTATGTTTTTCAACCAAATAAGTCGGTAAATGGTATCCGTTTGAAATTTGCTAACAAAAGCACGCTCAATAAGGAAAGAACGCTAGGCCAACAATACCCTCGAACGTTCACACGACCTGAAAGCGTTCACACGAGGATGAACGATTTTCCAAGAGTTCATGGATAATGAACCTTGAAATTTTGATCACATGACCGCGCTCTCAACCAACCAACGTTCGGGAATCCGTGTAAACTTCAAAGTAAGAAAATATTGATAACTTTTAATAATAAGAAACTCTATTGCCTTCTATAGTATACGTTACTTACACTTTCCTCTTGTTCATAAACGTTCTGAGCATCACATAACGTCTTTTAACTTGGTTCCAAGTTTACAAGTTTGTTCAGTAACTTAATGTAATAGTTACATGAAAAAGTAAAGAATAATGGGTTACAATAAATTTATTGATTAAACCTGTATGAAATGCTATGAAATGGTATTTATTAACAGGTAAATAGAACTAATAACTAACTCATTGCAAGCAATGGGTGCGGGATTTGAATAACGAACTCGGTGCCAGCACTGGATTCGGGATTTGAATAACGAACTCGGTGTAAGCACTTGATTCGGGATTTGAATAACTTATTCATTGCAAGCAATGGGTTCGGGATTTGAATAACGAACTCGGTGCCAGCACTGGATTCGGGATTTGAATAACTAACTCGGTGCCAGCACTGGGTTTGGGATTTGAATAACGAACTCATTGCAAGCACTGGGTTCGGGATTTGAATAACGAACTCGGTGCCAGCACTGGATTCGGGATTTGAATAACTAACTCATTGCAAGCACTGGGTTTGGGATTTGAATAACGAACTCATTGCAAGCACTGGGTTCGGGATTTGAATAACGAACTCGGTGCCAGCACTGGATTCGGGATTTGAATAACGAACTCGGTGTAAGCACTTGATTCGGGATTTGAATAACTTACTCATTACGAGCAATGGGTTCGGGATTTGAATAACGAACTCGGTGCCAGCACTGGATTCGGGATTTGAATAACTTACTCATTGCAAGCACTGGGTTTGGGATTTGAATAACGAACTCATTGCAAGCACTGGGTTCGGGATTTGAACAACGAACTCGGTGCCAGCACTGGATTCGGGATTTGAATAACTAACTCGGTGCCAGCACTGGGTTGGGGATTTGAATAACGAACTCATTGCAAGCAATGGGTTCGGGATTTAAATAACGAACTCGGTCCCAGCACTGGATTCGGGATTTGAATAACTTACTCATTGCAAGCACTGGGTTCGGGATTTGAATAACAAACTCGGTGTAAGCACTGGATTCGGGATTTGAATAACTTACTCATTGCAAGCACTGGGTTGGGGATTTGAATAACGAACTCGGTGCCAGCACTGGATTCGGGATTTGAATAACTAACTCATTGCAAGCACTGGGGTTGGGATTTTAATAACGAGCTCGGTGCCAGCACTGGATTCGGGATTTGAATAACTTACTCATTGCAAGCACTCGGTTGGGGATTTGAATAACGAACTCATTGCAAGCAATGGGTTGGGGATTTGAATAACGAACTCGGTGCCAGCACTGGATTCGGGATTTGAATAACGAACTCGGTGTAAGCAGTGGATTCGGGATTTGAATAACTTACTCATTGCAAGCAGTGGGTTCGGGATTTGAATAACGAACTCGGTGCCAGCACTGGATTCGGGATTTGAATAACAAACTCATTGCAAGCACTGGGTTGGGGATTTGAATAGCGAACTCGGTGCCGGCACTGGATTCGGGATTTGAATAACTAACTCATTGCAAGCACTAGGTTCGGGATTTGAACAACGAACTCGGTTCCAGCACTGGATTCGGGATTTGAATAACGAACTCATTGCAAGCAATGGGTGCGGGATTTGAATAACGAACTCGGTGCCAGCACTGGATTCGGGATTTGAATAACGAACTCGGTGTAAGCACTGGATTCGGGATTTGAATAACTTACTCATTGCAAGCAGTGGGTTCGGCATTTGAATAACGAACTCGGTGCCAGCACTGGATTCGGGATTTGAATAACGAACTCATTGCAAGCACTGGGTTCGGGATTTGAATAACGAACTCATTGCAAGCACTGGGTTCGGGATTTGAATAACGAACTCGGTGCCAGCACTGGATTCGGGATTTGAATAACTAACACGGTGCCAGCACTGGGTTGGGGATTTGAATAACGAACTCGGTTCCAGCAATGAATTCGGGATTTGAATAACTTACTCATTGCAAGCACTGGGTTCGGGATTTGAATAACGAACTCGGTGTAAGCACTGGATTCGGGATTTGAATAACTAACTCATTGCAAGCAATTGGTTCGGGATTTGAATAACGAACTCGGTGCCAGCACTGGATTCGGGATTTGAATAACTAACTCATTGCAAGCAATTGGTTCGGGATTTGAATAACGAACTCGGTGCCAGCACTGGATTCGGGATTTGAATAACAAACTCATTGCAAGCACTGGGTTGGGGATTTGAATAACGAACTCGGTGCCGGCACTGGATTCGGGATTTGAATAACAAACTCATTGCAAGCACTGGGTTGGGGATTTGAATAGCGAACTCGGTTCCAGCACTGGATTCGGGATTTGAATAACTAACTCATTGCAAGCACTAGGTTCGGGATTTGAACAACGAACTCGGTTCCAGCACTGGATTCGGGATTTGAATAACTAACTCATTGCAAGCACTAGGTTCGGGATTTGAACAACGAACTCGGTTCCAGCACTGGATTCGGGATTTGAATAACTAACTCATTGCAAGCAATGGGTGCGGGATTTGAATAACGAACTCGGTGCCAGCACTGGATTCGGGATTTGAATAACGAACTCGGTGTAAGCACTGGATTCGGGATTTGAATAACTTACTCATTGCAAGCACTGGGTTCGGGATTTGAATAACAAACTCGGTGTAAGTACTGGATTCGGGATTTGAATAACTTACTCATTGCAAGCACTGGGTTGGGGATTTGAATAACGAACTCGGTGCCAGCACTGGATTCGGGATTTGAATAACTAACTCATTGCAAGCACTGGGGTTGGGATTTTAATAACGAGCTCGGTGCCAGCACTGGATTCGGGATTTGAATAACTTACTCATTGCAAGCACTCGGTTGGGGATTTGAATAACGAACTCATTGCAAGCAATGGGTTGGGGATTTGAATAACGAACTCGGTGCCAGCACTGGATTCGGGATTTGAATAACGAACTCGGTGTAAGCAGTGGATTCGGGATTTGAATAACTTACTCATTGCAAGCAGTGGGTTCGGCATTTGAATAACGAACTCGGTGCCAGCACTGGATTCGGGATTTGAATAACAAACTCATTGCAAGCACTGGGTTGGGGATTTGAATAGCGAACTCGGTGCCGGCACTGGATTCGGGATTTGAATAACTAACTCATTGCAAGCAGTAGGTTCGGGATTTGAACAACGAACTCGGTTCCAGCACTGGATTCGGGATTTGAATAACGAACTCATTGCAAGCAATGGGTGCGGGATTTGAATAACGAACTCGGTGCCAGCATTGGATTCGGGATTTGAATAACGAACTCGGTGTAAGCACTGGATTCGGGATTTGAATAACTTACTCATTGCAAGCAGTGGGTTCGGCATTTGAATAACGAACTCGGTGCCAGCACTGGATTCGGGATTTGAATAACAAACTCATTGCAAGCACTGGGTTCGGGATTTGAATAACGAACTCATTGCAAGCACTGGGTTCGGGATTTGAATAACGAACTCGGTCCCAGCACTGGATTCGGGATTTGAATAACTAACACGGTGCCAGCACTGGGTTGGGGATTTGAATAACGAACTCGGTTCCAGCAATGGATTCGGGATTTGAATAACTTACTCATTGCAAGCACTGGGTTCGGGATTTGAATAACGAACTCGGTGTAAGCACTGGATTCGGGATTTGAATAACTAACTCATTGCAAGCACTGGGTTCGGGATTTGAATAACGAACTCGGTGCCAGCACTGGATTCGGGATTTGAATAACTAACTCATTGCAAGCACTGGGTTGGGGATTTGAATAACGAACTCGGTGCCGGCACTGGATTCGGGATTTGAATAACAAACTCATTGCAAGCACTGGGTTGGGGATTTGAATAGCGAACTCGGTGCCGGCACTGGATTCGGGATTTAAATTACTAACTCATTGCAAGCACTAGGTTCGGGATTTGAACAACGAACTCGGTTCCAGCACTGGATTCGGGATTTGAATAACTAACTCATTGCAAGCACTAGGTTCGGGATTTGAACAACGAACTCGGTTCCAGCACTGGATTCGGGATTTGAATAACTAACTCACTGCAAGCAATGGGTGCGGGATTTGAATAACGAACTCGGTGCCAGCACTGGATTCGGGATTTGAATAACGAACTCGGTGTAAGCACTGGATTCGGGATTTGAATAACTTACTCATTGCAAGCATTGGGTTCGGCATTTGAATAACGAACTCGGTGCCAGCACTGGATTCGGGATTTGAATAACTTACTCATTGCAAGCACTGGGTTCGGGATTTGAATAACGAACTCGGTGCCAGCACTGGATTCGGGATTTGAATAACTAACTCGGTGCCAGCACTGGGTTGGGGATTTGAATAACGAACTCGGTTCCAGCAATGGATTCGGGATTTGAATAACTTACTCATTGCAAGCACTGGGTTCGGGATTTGAATAACGAACTCGGTGTAAGCACTGGATCCGGGATTTGAATAACTAACTCATTGCAAGCAATTGGTTCGGGATTTGAATAACGAACTCGGTGCCAGCACTGGATTCGGGATTTGAATAACAAACTCATTGCAAGCACTGGGTTGGGGATTTGAATAACGAACTCGGTGCCGGCACTGGATTCGGGATTTGAATAACAAACTCATTGCAAGCACTGGGTTGGGGATTTGAATAGCGAACTCGGTGCCGGCACTGGATTCGGGATTTAAATTACTAACTCATTGCAAGCACTAGGTTCGGGATTTGAACAACGAACTCGGTTCCAGCACAGGATTCGGGATTTGAATAACTAACTCATTGCAAGCACTAGGTTCGGGATTTGAACAACGAACTCGGTTCCAGCACTGGATTCGGGATTTGAATAACTAACTCACTGCAAGCAATGGGTGCGGGATTTGAATAACGAACTCGGTGCCAGCACTGGATTCGGGATTTGAATAACGAACTCGGTGTAAGCACTGGATTCGGGATTTGAATAACTTACTCATTGCAAGCATTGGGTTCGGCATTTGAATAACGAACTCGGTGCCAGCACTGGATTCGGGATTTGAATAACTTACTCATTGCAAGCACTGGGTTCGGGATTTGAATAACGAACTCATTGCAAGCACTGGGTTCGGGATTTGAATAACGAACTCGGTGCCAGCACTGGATTCGGGATTTGAATAACTAACTCGGTGCCAGCACTGGGTTGGGGATTTGAATAACGAACTCGGTTCCAGCAATGGATTCGGGATTTGAATAACTTACTCATTGCAAGCACTGGGTTCGGGATTTGAATAACGAACTCGGTGCCAGCACTGGATTCGGGATTTGAATAACTTACTCATTGCAAGCACTGGGTTCGGGATTTGAATAACGAACTCGGTGCCAGCACTGGATTCGGGATTTGAATAACTAACTCGGTGCCAGCACTGGGTTGGGGATTTGAATAACGAACTCGGTTCCAGCAATGGATTCGGGATTTGAATAACTTACTCATTGCAAGCACTGGGTTCGGGATTTGAATAACGAACTCGGTGTAAGCACTGGATTCGGGATTTGAATAACTAACTCATTGCAAGCAATTGGTTCGGGATTTGAATAACGAACTCGGTGCCAGCACTGGATTCGGGATTTGAATAACAAACTCATTGCAAGCACTGGGTTGGGGATTTGAATAACGAACTCGGTGCCGGCACTGGATTCGGGATTTGAATAACAAACTCATTGCAAGCACTGGGTTGGGGATTTGAATAGCGAACTCGGTGCCGGCACTGGATTCGGGATTTAAATTACTAACTCATTGCAAGCACTAGGTTCGGGATTTGAACAACGAACTCGGTTCCAGCACTGGATTCGGGATTTGAATAACTAACTCATTGCAAGCACTAGGTTCGGGATTTGAACAACGAACTCGGTTCCAGCACTGGATTCGGGATTTGAATAACTAACTCACTGCAAGCAATGGGTGCGGGATTTGAATAACGAACTCGGTGCCAGCACTGGATTCGGGATTTGAATAACGAACTCGGTGTAAGCACTGGATTCGGGATTTGAATAACTTACTCATTGCAAGCATTGGGTTCGGCATTTGAATAACGAACTCGGTGCCAGCACTGGATTCGGGATTTGAATAACTTACTCATTGCAAGCACTGGGTTCGGGATTTGAATAACGAACTCATTGCAAGCACTGGGTTCGGGATTTGAATAACGAACTCGGTGCCAGCACTGGATTCGGGATTTGAATAACTAACTCGGTGCCAGCACTGGGTTGGGGATTTGAATAACGAACTCGGTTCCAGCAATGGATTCGGGATTTGAATAACTTACTCATTGCAAGCACTGGGTTCGGGATTTGAATAACGAACTCGGTGTAAGCACTGGATTCGGGATTTGAATAACTAACTCATTGCAAGCAATTGGTTCGGGATTTGAATAACGAACTCGGTGCCAGCACTGGATTCGGGATTTGAATAACAAACTCATTGCAAGCACTGGGTTGGGGATTTGAATAACGAACTCGGTGCCGGCACTGGATTCGGGATTTGAATAACAAACTCATTGCAAGCACTGAGTTGGGGATTTGAATAGCGAACTCGGTGCCGGCACTGGATTCGGGATTTGAATAACTAACTCATTGCAAGCACTAGGTTCGGGATTTGAACAACGAACTCGGTTCCAGCACTGGATTCGGGATTTGAATAACTAACTCATTGCAAGCAATGGGTGCGGGATTTGAATAACGAACTCGGTGCCAGCACTGGATTCGAGATTTGAATAATGAGTGATGAACTCAGTGCTAGCACTTCGTTTTGGACTCAAAACAGGAGTTGTGAAAACGGAGAAAGAGCCCTCAAATTGAGTCTTTTTACTATTTTACTATGACACATTAAATACAACATAAACTACTTAATGTCTAAAGCCTTTTACTGGTAATTTGTGTTAAGTATTCTTCATATATAAGCTTGTAAAGATTTACTATGAGCAGAGAGATACTGCATGCAATGCAGTAACTAAACAATTATTTTACCAGGAAGAAATTTGAATATTAAGAACCAAGCTAACTGGTATTTGCTCAGTGCGAGCACTGGATTCGAGATTTGGATAATGAATAATCAGTGACAGTACGGAGTTCATGGTTCAAAACAGTAGTTGTGAAAAACGAGAAAGAGCCCTCAAATCTAGCTTGAAATAAATGATATCACTGAAACTATTAAATTTCTAATGCACTTGACTGGTAATTTGTGTGAAGTATTCTTAATTATATAACCAGGTAAATCTTTACTGTGAGTAGAGAGATACTGCAAGACAGCGCTGGATACGGGATTCGAATCGCGAATAACGAATAACGAATAACCAACTCGATACTAACTTCTGGTTGCCGATTCAAACCCCATTCATTGTGTATGTCTTTTTCCAATTTTTCTGTAAAATGTGTGTCTTGAAGACAATAGATGTCGGCATGCTTTTGTTTCAGATTACGGAACACATCGAGTATTTTCTCCTTATTATTTAATCCTTGGCAATTTGAAGAAAATATTTTCAGGGAGTCAGTCATTTGAAAATTGTGTTAAGACAGATTTGATAATTGCAGTTGGCTGTGTTGGTCTGGTAGTGAATTGGGTCCATGTAAGTGTTTTTGTGGTGAAAGTACACGTTTGTCATAAACATGAAAGAGTTACAGTAGGAGAGAGTGAGTGAGATTGAAAATTAAGTAGAAAGGAAAATATGATGCATTATCTTATTTTAAAGAGCCTATTCATTGTTACAGTTTTGTGATTTTTGTTTATTGCAAAAGGTGTATCGAAAGTATCACAATAGAAGCTCTACGTACGTGCAGATGGGACAAAACGGGTCAGCACGTGCTGCATGCTATACCTGTGCGTGTGTGTACGAAGTGTCGATTTCAGTGGCTGTTAGATTGCTGCTAAATGTTTCGAGTGGAGGAGTTTTATGCAGTTATTGTGAGTAAATTTAACATTAGAAAGTATATTAAATTATAATAATGTAATTTTGAATGCTGCAAATTGTTGACTGATATGATTTTTTTTACCGCCAGTGCTTTTTGTAAATAGTAGTTTGTGTGATACAATTTGTACAGCATGATGTACATGTATGCATGAAACAGTATTGTAATTTTAATTTTACATATTCCAATCTTCTAATGTTTAGACTTTTCTTTAAAAATAATTACATTGATGTCTTTTATCTATTTAATTATTTTTGCATTTGGTCAACGTAAATTCAACAAGAAGAACACACAAAGTATAATCATATTTCACCTGATGAAGGAGTGAATATGTACTCCGAAACATCGTTTATTTTCACATTAAAGAAGTTGTTATCCAGAAAATCTTCATGTTCTTAAAAACCCTATATAAAGAATACAGAAAGGATACGTTACCTCCATTGCAATTTCGTTGCTGTAAATGGTAAAACTGTTCGGATGTTCAATGTTGCGTGGAATCGAATCCAATATTGAAGATATTGTATTTCAGCTACTTATGTTACATTTATTTATTGCTGCCCATGCATACCGTTTTAAAGACGTTCCCAACAATAATCAAAATAAATGAACAAATGTTGTAAATTGGCATGATGCAATCTGAATAAGTATTATTCAAGTATATGCGTGTCACGGACCTTTTCCTGCAAAACGATGTTTTTTTATGGTTATGTCTAAAAAAATGCTCTTGTTTTATTTTGTTTAAGTTACTTTTCAAAATTGATGATTATCATTCAGAGTTATATTATTGTTTTCTTTCATCAATGGAATGTTATCAGAATAGAAAAGTGATTTCTGCTATTTGTATTACCCTTTTTTATTAACCTTATATGATAAATTTACAATGTTAACAATGTATTCTGCAGAAATAACTTCATATTTAAGAATGAAAATAAAATAATAATATGATAAAATGTGTGGAAAAAATAAAACTGAAGAATAATAAAAACTAAAAAATATATGTCACGGACCTATTTGCTGAGTTATTTGATACTGAAGTCGAATATTTATTAAATGTATTGGCAAAGGGAGATAACTCTTCACTTCTTACAAAAAATTATATTAAAACAGGTTGTTAGTTCCAGTGTACAGTCAGTATATATTAAAATGGTCGTTAAATGATTAACTAACGTGAGTACCTTCTACATGTTTCAACTTTGAAACAGGTAGGAGGAAATAGGCGTTAGTTATTATATTAACTTTCCATTTTAATATATATATATATATATATATATATATATATATATATATATATATATATGACATGAGTTGCTATAGAAAAGAGTGAACATACTTGAAGAGATCAATAAACCGGTCGAAATGAGCTCACCGGATTGTATTGTATCGTATCGTATCTCTATCTCTCTTAAAATTCAATGCAATACGCCTTATCAGTAAAGATTAACGATGTATTTACAACAACATACAACTATTAACAAAAACAAACAGCTATATATTAATAATTAATGATTGACGCACTTTTCTATATCTCCAGTAGTATCTCCGAAGAAAATACCCCTTGAACCATGGGGAAAGAAACTTTTTGTAACCCTAGACGACGTTGTTCATGTTTGATGCTGTCAACTTTTCAGAATAAGAGTCACATAAAATATGTCGTCAGACGTTGTTCATATTTGATGCTGTCAACGTTTTCATAATAAGAGATCACATGAATATATGGAACATCATACTTGTATATTTGTATCGTTTGTATTAAACGAGAAACTGTCATGGAATTGGAGGAACAACGAGCTCGAACATTGGGTCAGGAGGAACTACTGGTGTTATCTTAAACTATGATGTGTACACTGAGATGCTTTTAATGGGGACATAATTTGTTAAGAGGTACCCGCAATTCCACACAGCAAAATACAACACTTTTATTTCTATATCTGTTCAAGAACATTTGGGGTGATGAAGTCGCTTTTTCAAAACGATTTTGGCCCAGAATATTTGGCATTTACCATTAAAATTCATAAAATGTAGAATTTGATTAATGAAAGATGCTGTCAACATAAATAACCCTCTTGGACTTAAATTTGTTGACTCGCCGTTAATGTAGAACACGCCAAAAAGCCATTTTCGGCTCTCCTAAGGACGAAGACGACGACGAGTTCTTGAAAGGTATGTTTCTCATGAACATGAACATATACCGTTTTTAAATTTCAAATTTAGTTTTTGTTTGCTTCTGAAGACATGCTGTATCTTATTCAGTCGTGTTTTACCACTCATGAATTTGATTATTTTGTATTTTGTTATGGTAACGTTCCTTTTGTGGTTGAGTGCAGTTCGGGACACTAATATGATAATGAAATTGGAAATGTGGATTAATTTATGTATCTGATCAAGCTTTTTTATTTTTTATTTTTATTCACCTGATACAGTTTCCATGAGGACAGTGTTGCAGGTACTGACATAGTGCTGATAACATAGTTTTATATAAACTATAAGAGAATAAACAATGATATAGAGAATTGATGAATCGACAACCACAAATCCAATCACTGACCATTCCACAACTGAAAAGCAGTTGAAATCAACAAAATCAATTAACAACCTGGCGTCTCTGACCATTCTTCCAATAGGCCAGCAACTGATAATCAATTTGACCTCATGACATAGACTTGAGGTAAAGTACTTAATCATTCACAATGTGTGGTACATGTACAAATTTACATGTATAATCATTAATGTTGTTACAAATCTTGGAAATGTAAGTCACCATAATGGACCACAAAAAAGCTTACTGTGAACAGATGTTATAAGAAGTGGACCCAGGAAAATCAGACTTCCTATCATCGTGGATGTTCAAGAAACCAATTTTAGCGCATTCATATCATTTGTGTAACTACTGCAAAGTATAATTATATGACTCTTGTTTATCTGTATCTAAGCGTTTCTAGCTGATGTGTCACATGACTGCCGTTTTTATCATCCATTATCGTTGTTTGAAATTTTGTAAAAGAAGAAGAATGAATAACTCAATCCTCTCTTGACTAAACGCACAAGTAGTCTCCTGTTTCGGACCATCTCGGTGTAATGGGTACATTCCCTTGTTAACTTACTCGATGTAATGCTTTAAAAGACGAGAGATAAATATTTAATTAAATTCTGAAATAAAATTGTGTGGTAACTAAGTGGCCATTAGCAAAACCATTGATGATGATGTTGCCTGGTTAATTCCAGCCGTTCTTAAAACTACCGGCAAAAGGTCTTTCTAGCTCTACAATGCCAGAAATGATGTGCTATTGATTCAGGTTCTGCTGCACAGAAAGTACATAAATTATTTTCAACAAGGTGCATTTTGCTCAAATAGGTGTTTACAGGTAGGATTATGTGAAGCAGTCTGATTTGCATCCATCTTAATTTGGGATATAGAGTGGTTTGGAATGTTTTTTAAATGCCTAAGCCAGTTTATATTCATCAAAAACTCCTCTTCCCATTTCTCGATTATTTTTGGTCTTTCATTATTATTACTTAATTGAAAGTAATAGTTTTTTTCATCCTTTTTTTACATGAGAAAAGATTACTAATACATAAGCATGTAAAGTCATCTAGTATAAAATCATATGTTTTTTGTATGCCAAGAGTTTTGCGATATTTATCAACTGTTTTTAAGATTCAATGAATTTCAAGAAAATTTATCTTGAAAAAGACATGACAAAAATGTTCAAACAACATATATTCACCATTATCATCCAACAAGCAAGATATATTAACAATGTCATGTTCATGGAACTTTTTAAGCATTTGTCATCAATAAGAATATTTTTATTAAATAAAAGCGGCTCCCTGAGGAATTCTTCATATGTGCATGGTTTAGTATTATAACTATATTTTGCAAACGCATTCATTGTATCTTTCCAAAATTTTTTTAGAATTTGTTCTGAAAGACTCACCGGAAATTCACTACCATAGGTTAATATATTTAAGTCCTGTGGGCAATCATTGAAGAGAAGACTCTTCCACTTCCTATCATAACCTCTGCAAAGTAATTTCCTCATCCATGTTATTTTCAAAGCATCAACATAAGCAAATATAGTTATCACTCCAAGTCCTCCTTCAGCAATAGGTTTACAAACCACTGACCCCTTTATTTTGTCCGGCTTGTTATTCCAAGAGGAAGCTAAATAGAATTTTATTAACTGTTTAAGGAAATCTGTTGGTGGGTTGGGAAGGGTGAGAAAAAGGAAATTTAACTTAGAAATGAGCAATGCTTTTATTGTAACAATTTTCCCAAGAGGAGTTATGGTTCTTTTCATCCATCTTTTTATTATTTCTTCTATTTCGTAAATTTTGCTCTCAAAATTAAGTTTGATCATTTTAGTATGATCAATTGAAAATATTATTCCAAGAATCCTGAAGTTCTCTGGGTTCCAACGCAGATTTAAATCTGGTCTAAATTCCACCTTACTATTTTAGAGCTTCCTATCCAGACTTCTGATTTATCATAATTGATTTTAAGCCCTGAAATGTGTGCATGTAGGTCTAGAGTGTTAATAACGCTTCAAAAGATTGTTTTGACCAATCTAGAATAAATTCAGTATCATCAGCATATTGGGCAATCAAATATTCAATGTCATCTATCATTATTTCTTTAATATCTTTATTGTTCTTCACTAGCGCTGATAAGATTTCTGCACATAATAGAAATATATATGGGGATAACGGATCACCTTGTCTGCAGCCCCGATAAATAGATATCCATGATGACATTTTCCCGTTTATTATCAGACTGGACTTGATATCTTTATACAATATTGAAACCCATTTAGAGATACTGTCCCCAAATCTAAAAAATTCAAAGTTTTAAAAATGAAAGACCAAGATATAGAATCAACGGCCTTTTCAAAGTCGATAAGTAATAGCATACCTGGATTTTGTTTAGACTCAGTGTGTAGAAGTAAATCATAGAGCATACGGATATTTTCTCCAATATATCTGTCAGACATAAATCCTGTTTGTTCTTCACTAATTATATTACTTTTTTAAAATCTATTTGGAATAATGGAAGCTAGAAGTTTATATGAAGAGTTCAATAAAGTAATTGGGCGCCAATTTTTCATAAATTGTCTTGGTTTTTCTCCCTTTGGAATGCAGGTTATAATTCCTTGTTTCTGGGTAATGGACAAGTTGCCAGTTTCAAAATTAAATTTAGTGATCTTAATAGGAAGTCACCAAGGTCAATCCAGAAGAGCTTTAAAAATTCGTAGTAGAAACCACCAGAGCCTAACCTCTTGTTATTTTTTTTATTTCTTAAGTGTGAATAGGAGTGCTTCTTTAGTTATTGGTCCTTTACATACATCTTGCTCATTAAGAAAAGTAGTAAGATCTATATCTTTTACTAAGTGTTCTTGTGATGAGTACAGATCATGATCATATTTGTAGCTTCGTTCATGATATCATCCTCTAAAGTAATTAGTTTACCATTAGACATTTCAAGTTCTTTCATATTCTTACTGATATAATTTCTTGTTTCTAGGTTACAATAGTTTTTACTGATGCATTCTCCTTCATCGATCCATTTAGCTTTAAATGTACCTAGCATGCCGTCTAATTTCTTTTGAGGCAGTTGTTGTAATTCCTGTTTTTTGTTTTCCAGTTCTTCAACAGTTGTATCTCCATAATTACTCTCAAGATATTCTTTTTCTACATTTAGCCTTTCTTCTTTTTTGTTCATCTCTTTTTTCTTGAAAGAAGCATAGGATATTGACTTTCCTCTAATTTTCATAAAAGGTGTCTCCAGGAAAAGGTGATCATTAATAAAGAATTCAATATCAGTATTAGAAATGTTATCCAAATTATCTAGATTGTAAACCATGGCAGCATATTCTTTCTTGGTTGAAAGAATAAGATTTTTAATTTCTTCCACATATTTCTTATCCTGTAACAAGGAATTGTTAAACTTCCAGTATGTTGATCTCTTTGTGGATTCTTCCTTACTAAAATTGAAGCTAACCAGTGAATGATCTGTTCTATAACCCCGATTTATTTTAGCTTGGGATGTGTTTCGACAAAGATTTTCTGACATAAGAAAAAAGTCTAGCCTAGCTTGTTTAACAGGTTTTGAACGTCGCCATATGAATTGTCTTACTCCTGGATTACTGTCTCTCTATATGTCAATAAGATTAAGTTCTCCCATTAATTCTAGTAATTGATCTCTATCGTTATTAGGTGTTCAAGACTAGGTCTGGAGGACCTATTGTTATCATCGTGTTTTTTTTCTTTTCTTCTTATTATTTGACCTTTTTTGTCCGAAGGATTCCCGCTTAACCACTTGATTTTTTCAGAGTTTGTAGCTTGTGACATAATCTGGATTTGTGTCGAGACACTTGTTTGATTTTCGACTTCTTTCGCGAGGTATCTCCCCTTGAAGTCAAAACTTCAAACCTCAATATCTCGAAAACTAATCAAGATATTTGCACAAAACTTTCACCACTATGTGGGCAAAAACATTCCTCATCGATTAGGACTATAGTGGTTTTCGGCCGTAATAATATATTTTTTGCTATTTCTCAAAAACTTAATAATTTCGCAGTTTTGAGGGTACAGGTCTTTAAAAATCTTTTTCTAAGTCACGGCAATACATACAGCTAAGTGTGATAACTTATTTTGAAGATAAATGAATTCCTAAGATGACTAGGCCGAATTTTGAATTTCGTTTCACTTTCGTAATCTGCTCTAGAAAATAGTAATTTTTTATGTGGGCGAAATTTGGCAGAATGTTTAAAGGGAAATTACTCTGTCGTGAAATACATTATGTCATAATTATTTATTGCTATCTTTTCATAATGACCAGCTTAACCATTCTATAACATATCCTTATCGTATACAAGTTGATAGTTTCGGCACAATTTGGACATATTCCCAAAAAAGTAAAATCTTGTGATTTTGAGACTTTTTGATGGTTACTTTCTTTGTAGAATTGTTGATAGCAAACCACTGACGATACCATTATGTTTGATAGCTGATCTTGATTTACAGATGTCATGTGTTTAAGACAATAAATTTCAATCATGTGTCTGTCATAGGTCACGTGTGACTGGTCATAGAAGATTGTCATTTTTCGAAAATCGCCATTTTCATCAAAGTTCAAAGGCTCACAACTGCTCAACTAATTAAGATATTGACATTTTATTTTCACATTCGGACGCACAATAACAAGAGAAACAACTTTTTCGTTGAAACTTTTCATAAAAAAAATTATAGTTTAGCTCCAAACATCGCAAACGTTGTCTAGGGGACCAAATTGAAGCATTTTTGAGTATTTTCTTGAATATTCAGAAGAATATAACGCATTACCTATGTATGCAATCTTAATGATGGTTACATCTACTTAAGTGGAAATTAAAGCACAAGTTTCTCTATGTTACACCTTAGTATGAAAATATTAACCATTTTATCTTAATCGTGAGAAAGATCATGTAGGGGTCCATTAATAAGCGATTGTTACATTTTAAGAGGGTCATTGTCTTTGGATATTTTTGTAAATAAAGAACTAAAGATAGAGACATGCTTGATAACTCATTTTTAAGCAGAGAAACTGATGAATAACAGATAGTGCAACATGGAGTTCAAGGTCAAGCAGAAGTCTTGAAGACCTTAGTATTGCCTTGGCAATCCTAGTTAACATTCTTATAGTTACTTCTATCTTTATCTTGATCAAAAGAGAGGTTGAAATCGCCACCAATGAGACAGGACTCATTGCCAAATTCTTTAAATTTGGTTAATATCATCTTATAAAATCTGGCGAGTCAGAATTTGGGCCATAAATATTACAAACAGACATTCTGCAGCCATTTAGTGTAATATCAATCAGAATAAAGTTACCAGATTCATGTTTATAAACTTGATGTATGTTATTTTCAGTTTCTTTTGTTTAAAAGAAAGGCTACTCCTTTAGACTGATTTGAATGACAATTGAGAATAATTTCATGGCCCCACATGGATCTAATAAATGTGTCCTCTTGACAAATAAAGTGTGTGTCTTAAATTAGACATAGTGGAAATTCTTTTGCTCGTAAAAAGTTAAAGACATCTCTTCTCTTCTCTAAATTACCAATTCAATGATCCACAGGAGAAATTACTACCCATTTCTACATGATACACAATGTATTTGTTTTACCATAACAAACAGAGACACAGACATACCATACACACTCCTAACATACCTGAAACTGAAATACAAGAATGGAAAATTTTGGTAATTTCTCAATCACAACAACATACTAAGAACGTTCACATACCTAGTGAGTCCTAAAACAAACAATTTTGCTGGCTCCTGTCTCGACCGGAAGTAAACAGAAAAACACAGTAACTCCTGGCATCGACATAAAGCAAAAACTCATTGCATTGTCTATTATGTGTGCCGAAGCCTGGCTAACCTAAACCACCATAGCATTCGGGAAGAAAGTGCAGGTGTTTACGCCGTAGTAAGCAGGTAAGTACCAGCTGAAAGTTTAGTTTCTGTAACAGTTTCATCCAGGGATGGGGTCTTCCAGTTTAATTTTCCTCCATTCAGAGTCCCTCGTCTGTCTATATTGAAGAAAGACGTCAATTCACCGCTCCATAATGCGTGTTTGAACTTGATAGGTTTCTCTCAATACCTTGCCCCTAGCCGCCAGTTCACTCCGAAGTTTCTTTAAGATGACTGGAAGGTCTGTATGGATGGACGTTTTCCGACTTCTGAGGGTTGCCCCTTGCTCGAACCTGGCACTATAGACACAGTTTCTGTCCAACATTTTTATGAATTTAACTATCACCGGGCCGGGACCAGATGGCGGCCATGTTGGGTCGGTCCCGAGCCGTGGCAAACGTTGAGCATTCATCAAAAGCATGTTCGATGCATTTTCCACCACTCCTATAGCGTCGAAAAGTTTTCTAGCTGACATTTCGGGGTCTTCTGATGTGGGGGTACCATAAATGAGTAGGTTCATTTTCCGGCTATACAGCACCAGAGTCAGAAAACGACGGTCAAACTACTTGCATAGGTAAGTCATGTCGTCCTCTATTTTCTTCATAGCTTGTTTGTTTTCTTCTATTTGGACAGAATTAAATTCCACACTTTCAATCACATTGTCAGTTTTGGTTCTGAGCTCCGCAATTTCAACTTTGAGTGCACCAGTTTCTCTTGTCAGGTCTTCTGTTTGTTGAGCGAGAGCATGTGCAATGAATTGTTTTTATATATTCCGACATATTGCTTAAAATCACTGTTTACGCTACCTCCAAAATATCTGTATTTTTTAATGGCCCCAAAAATTTCTCGGACCACTTTTCAGGGATCAATTCCTGACGTCTGCTTTGCTAATTAAGTCAGTTGGCAGTGTGCCAAAAAAACAAAAACTAATTGTCGCACAACTTATCTTACTAAGCCTAAGAAGTCATCTGTTCTTTTGTCACAATGTTCATAGAAATTTAAAAAAATACTAATTTTGAAATAGGTTGTTTGATAGACAGATTAATGAATATTTAATTGCATGTGCTTTTTATATAGGTATTGGCTATATCTTCACATGGTTTTGTCAGTCAATCAATGTATTAACTTGAAAAACATAAATAATTATCAACTTTTGGTCTAATTTTTCTGAAAATAAATTAATCAAGCATTTTATGACCTCTGCAGTAACTAAGTACATTTAATTTTATAAAGTATGCTTTCAATTCTAAAAGAACAACAAATGACCATTCTTGACTTAACACATGTCACGGCTTACGGTGAACAGATGTTATAAGAAGTGGACCCAGGGAAATCAGACTTCCTATCATCGTGGATGTACAAGAAACCGATTTTAGCGCATTCATATCATTTGTGTAACTAATGCAAAGTATAATTAATATTTACTCTTGTTTATCTGTGTCTAAGCGTTTCTAGCTGATGTGTCAAATGACTGCCGTATTTATCATCCATTATCGTTTTTTTAAGTTTTGTAAAAGAAGAAGAATGAATAATTTAATCCTCTCTTGACTAAACGTGGAAGTAGATGTGTCCTGTTTCGGACCATCTTGGTGTAATGGGTACATTCCCTTGTTAACTCACTCGATGTAATGTTTTAAAAGACGAGAGATAAATACTTAATTAAATTCTGAAATAAAAGTGTGTGGTAACTAAGTGGCCATTAGCACAACCATTTATGATGATGTTGCCTAGTTTCAGATGTATGTGTAAGGGGTACATCGTCTTAAGTCACGTTATGTACATGTAGTGTTTTAAATCGGTATAATCACCCGAAACATAACTGCAAATACTATATCCGGGTATATGAAAACCTAACAAAACACCAAAGCGCACCGATGCATTCATCATGTGAGTAAATACAGGTAATTTGCGGTGAAAATCAAGAAAAAACCTCTGCAATATCATGACTATATAAGATACAATCCCTGTTCCTCATTTTATGGAAGCTAAGCCATTGTGAAATCGAATTGAAAATGCCGAGAATGTCCGACACTGACCGGAACAACGACATTAGACGACTGAAGGCGACCAGTCACAGTTACATGTTGCTCGACACGTTCAGGTTGATCAAACCACTATTTGCCGTCTTTAGGACCGCTAGACGCAAACCAATACGACAAAAGTTTGTCATAGAAGTGATCGTCCTTGAGTGACCACTGGATGTCAGGACCGCTACAGTTCACATGGGGAATCGGCATCTGACGGGAATAGACACCATGGCCAGACTGCCCAAATTGAGGAGGCTGTCGGACCAGACCGTCAGAAACTGACTTCGAGCAGCTGGTTTGCGGGCATGAAGACATCTGCTTTTACCTATTCTGACGCTACGTCATCAACGTCAACGGGTCAGATGGTGCAGAAATGTGAGAGTTTGCTTATTGGCTAATTGGCAAAGGGTTTAGTTCAACGATGAATCACGATTCATGGTGAATTCAAAGGACGGAAGACACAGGTTGTAAAGACGTCAAAATTTTCCCAAAATTGTATCCCTGAGTTTGACAAATTCGGTGTGGTCATGCGTCATGGTGTGGGGAGCGATCTCCTACAACCAAAGGTCCGAGCTTGTGGTGGTCTGAGACAATTTGAACGCTGATGGATACATTGACCAAATCCTACGTCCTCACCTGTGTCACGTTATCAACCAACGTCCGGAAATATTCCAGCAGAACAATGACAGGCCCCACACTGCCTGTGAGACATTTGACTTCCTCACCAATGAGAACATCAACGTCATCCCATGCCCCTAAAATTCGCCGGATTTGAACCCAATAGAGCACGTCTGGGATGAGCTGAATAGAGGTCTGCCATCAAAATCCACTGCAAACGTTACAGGACCTTAGCTAGTGTTGCAGCAAGAGTTGCAAAACATGCCACAGGAAGCAATTCGTCGAGTTATTCGGCCCATGCCACTGAAGTGCCAGTCTGTGTTGGCAGCCAGGGGTAGTCATAAGAGATACTGAGAGCAGCGCCCAATATCGGAGACATTATCAGTCTGAATAAAATTTCTTTTTCGGAAAACTGTGAAGACATGTATGGACTATTACTGTACTAATTTTCAATTATTTACGAGATTTCACTATTTCTACAGACTTGTTTGAAAAGTCTGATTAACGATTTCAAAATATCACCTATGCATTTCTTTTTTTGAATAGTTTATAACTCACTTACGAGTCGCATATGAGTTGCTTTGCCTTATTGTCGTGTTTAGTCTGGAATGGGTCGTCACTGGTCGCCTTTGAGTATTGGTTAGTCGTACGTAAGTTGCCATTAGTCCTACTACCTATTCCCGACTCACACATGACCACCATGACTCAATAGGACTAAATACGGCCCAATAAGAAACAGATACGACTTATGACTAGATCCCGACTGAATACGACTTCTGGAATTTCGGGTCGAAAAGTACGACCATCGCCCGACTTAAAAAGTCAGAAGTGAGTTTTTGAACATGTTAAAAAACAGTGCTGACTAAATATGACCTCCCGACCCTTAAAGACTCTTGGAGACTCATCTACGCTTCTAGCCAACTTATGGGGACTCAGACACGTCTCACTTACTGACTATTTAAGGAAATGGCAACGACAACGACTCGTAGCTCTCTGAAATGGGGGTATTAATGTTACATATGTGGACTTAGCTCAGTTCTATCATGCATAGGTTGTTCAGTGATGGATGTAATACAATACAGCAGCAGCAAGGATCGTGTCCAAAACAAAGACGTTACCGCACATAACGCCCGTGCTTATCAATTTACATTGGCTCCAAGTATCAGCACGGATTCAGTTGAAAGACCCCGTCGTACTTGGCCGAGCTCACTGAAGTGAACCAACAGTCCATAATCCTTTGCTCAGCAAACCATCTCGTCAATATTCCTAAAACTAACTTGAAACGATTGGCCAAAGATCCTTCATTTATAATGCCACTGTTCCAACCAAACTCAAAGAACTCAAAACACCCTCGTTTTTCAAGTCACAGTTGAAAACATATCTCTTCAGGAAGTCTTATTCCAACTAGAATCTTTCACCCTGTGTTGAACAGGATAAACTGATACGTTTGACACTGTGACCATATACTTAGTGTATGGAGGTTTCCCCATACAAATGGACTTATTATTATTATTTATCTAAATATTCATGAGTGGTGAATATACAACGCTACATGCATCACAGGCGCTCGACTTCCATCCCGGCATGCATCCTGACGAGCACACAGGAGTCTCCAGTCTCCAGTTGCACGGCTTGTCAGCACAGTGACACTCGGACTCACAGGTCGCGCCAAATGTGTATTGAGAAAAGGCTGGAGGTAAACAGGATCAGCGTTACAACGTTACTTATTTACTCAAACAAACATCTTAACATCAATACTATAGTAAGTTCATTATGGGAAGACAAACGAGTTGGACAGACAATTACAAAAAATGCAAAACTTTCAAAGATCAACCTTCAATATTGTGGTATTAAGAATCCTATGTCATATGCTAAGTCATTTATCTGACTTTGCAACTCCGTCTAGGCGAGTTCTAATTGTTTCTATTGCATATTCTCCAATTGTTGTGCCATGACAGTGGCAAAAACGTTTGTAAAACCTTACTTAACAATAATAAGGCATTTTTATGGCAATAACCTAAGACAATAGCTTTATATATATTACCATGAACTTCAACTTCTGCAAAGTCAAGAAGTTTCTTGTGGCCAGGATATGCTGTTACAGTTGATATGGTGAGATAACGTCCTGTTGCATCACACGATAACGTGTAGATATCAGCAATGTCGGATCCATATGCATCTCCGGTAACAGTCTCACAAAAATCTGTTGTGCTGGCCTCCTCATTTGACAGTGAAATCCGAACTCCATTCCTTCTTTCTTTGTCTAAAACAGATCCACTATGGCTTTTCTAGATCATATCTTTATTGGAAAATGTTATCAGACTGCTTACATCAAGACCTGAATTCAATTTCTGCTGTTAATAAGGCTGTTTGACACAAGCAAACTTTTGGACTCACACTCGAAGACACTGTTAATGTGAATTTTAAAAACAATACATACAATCTGTTGTGAAGTAAATGGTAACATCAGGGGAAATAACCTCTTCTTCTAGATCCACACTGAGCCCTTGCTCCAGACAGCGAGCAACCGCTCCGTGACGTCACTAATATACTCGCTGCCATCAGAAGGTCTTCGGACGAGAAAGCTCCAATACAGTGCGTGCAGCCGTTGAGTGCTTTCACGCTCCAATCATAAACTTCTAACTCGTAGGATTCGCAATACAGCTCCGCACAGCGACAAGAAAAGAGGCTGTCAAACTAATATTGTTGTGATTGTATTACGTTTTCCATCGCGTACTTGAAACAAATATATTTTCTTCAATTACCGAGGTCATTAGACATGATATATTCAACCGAAAACATCAACAATACATATATTCATACGCCTAACGCATAGAACATACTCTCGAACCGATCGCTTGGTATGTTGACAAAACTGTTGGTTCTTAGCTATCCGTGACGTCATATTCAATTGTTGTCAACTTGGTTGACAACAATGCCCCTATGAAAGATGGCAGGGCCACTACCATAGAACTACTTGGAGGGAGAGCGCTCAGACTTGGAGGTTGCACTGAGCCAGGCCATGTCTCTTGCAATGCATGGAAGGCTTAGTCCCAGTCGTTCTGTTGTCACCATCAACCACCCTTTCAGGTGTAGATTCAGGGTAATAGGAGTTTGCAGATACACTCTTTCGCCAAGAGTTGACAATGTCACCTGGCATAAAGGATTTACAAAGAACCTTCTATGATGAATAAACTTACTACATGCAACAACAAAAAGGATACACTACGTAACTGTCATAACGTGGAATACTTATGCTGTTTGGATATTCAATGCTCCCGATTTCTGTCTAATTTATCTTTTGAACATATTGTGATTCCAAAGATATATGCTACATTTTGGAATCAAAGAAATGGATTTTGATTCATTGTACAAATATTTTGTCTGGGGAGATAAGATGGAAGTCGACACAAAGCAGATTCTCTAGACGTTTGTTAACGTGACTGCTGATTGTTATGACCTTTTGAGAATATAAACTGTCAGGCAAAAGAAAGTACTCACCTCGGTTGGTTTCGATTAATTCAATATTTAAAAGAAATCAGATGAATTTGACTATGGCACGATACAATAATACTTATCTGCAGTAGTTTGAATGAATTAATTGGTCAATGAGGGTAAATTTTAGTTGCAATATCATTGTTTAACGAAGACTGAGATAAGAAATGAAATGTACACCAACATGACCCTACAATGTTTAAAATGTTGTAATTGTGTGCAGAATCAGGCAGGCATATTTATTAATTCACAAAGAAAATGTCTTAAATGTCGATGAACGTTGAAGAAATTTAAAATTAAAAATTTTATTTAAAAAAACTTAAAACCATTTAGAAGCATTCTTTGACTGCTGACTGAACACCTGTACACTTCAGTTTTAGACAAACTTTGCAATAGAAAAGCATACATATGATAAAATCAACTGAGTATTTTCTTTTGCCTGACAATTTATTTTTGTAATTTTATAATATAAATGTTGTAATATCAAGGACGACACAATCATTTTCAGTAACCGTGGGCTTGCACAACTTCACAGGAGGACTAATTCAGCTCATCAAAAATTTGAAATCTGAAATCTGAAAAGTTTTCTTCCCGGGTTATGTGTTGTTTTGTTACAATAATTGATGCCGTTAAACTTTAGGCTAGGCATACTAGATTTTGAAATGAACAATCTACTAAACAATTTTTATCACTGAACTGAGTGTAAACAGTAAACAGGCTAAATTGCTGGCTCTATTCACTGTTTCACACCATAACACATCTGCATAAGCCTGACAGCATTGTGAAGGACTCTCATCTCTGGACTATTGACTCCGATACAGTCTACAGTACATCTACATGGAATATGTACTGTACACCATAAACACTCCAGATATTCATAGTTCAAGTAATAGAAATATTGAAAAATGTATTAACCTGACCGATTTCAAACTATGCAGTAATCATCATGGGGCCTTAAAAGACAATATGACATTTCAATATATACAACTATTTGTTGTGAACTTGTGGGTTATTGAGTATGTACATGTTGTGTTGGTTGTCTGCATACACCTTCCTTCGCCAGGAAATCATCAACTATGTACGATGCTGATATCCTGACTTCCACGTGATTGCTATAACACGGCGAACAAGACAAGGCATGTCCCTGGGTCCAATATTCTTCTGCAGAACCAGTAACTCATTATATAGAATGGCATGAATGTCTCCCTCACACAAATCCTTGACAACTGTTATCCATGGACGTTTCTCCTTCGTACTTGTACCCGCATATAAATTCTGTGTATCAAGAAAGCTGAGGTGATTTGGGGTTTAACGTCACTTTCAAGATTATTTTACTTATATCACGGCTGCTAGTATTATAGCAGGGAGAAAGCCCGCAATGAAATGTGGCTATACATTGCGGTCACACCTGCGAGCATCGACTAGAACTAGCGTACCATTGGTGGTACTACACTGAAATTCAATGTGGCGAGTTCGGCTTCGGATCAAGAGGTCCGGGGTTCGAATCCCGCCAGGGGCACGGCAACTTTGTCTTCAGTAGAACTATTCTACACGCAGTAAGGTTTGGGTGCAATGCTACACTGAGTTTCAGCGTATATTCACTGAATAGTTTGTGGTCACTGAAGTGGCAATGTAATTAAAACATATATAAGAAGAGAAAGAATAAAAAAGAATTGTTTTTATCAAAGTGTCAACCAACACAAGTATAAGATACAATATAAAATGCAGAGTAAAACATTGCTTGGCGAACTATGGCCTTTTTGACACTGACAAAATTATATACAAAAGCATCATATGGTGCGAAAAGGTAATAGTACATAAAACAGTTTATAAGTAGAATATATATATATATAATTTAAGTAATGTATGGAGAAATGTAGAAATGTAAAGTCGGATATTTGTCAAATTGAAATCTTTTAATGAATCCCGAAAGTGCCCCTCGGGCATTTCAGTCGGTTTTAATACAGAATGGCAGGTATATATATATATATATATATATATATATATATATATATATATATATATATATATATATATATATATATACATGGGGGCTTCTCGGTTGCTATTATGAAAATTGTCCTGCTCACTAGAGGGATTGGTATCCTACGGACATGAGGAAGTGGATGGCACGGTAAATTGTGATGTCCTGCGGACAAGTGGAAAAGCGAAGAGCTTGATAACCTCTGGGTAAGGGGTTGGATTACACTGGAGGCTGCGCCCACCAGTTGGATATGGAATGTTTGGGGGCTACAAACCGTGGAATAAGTGCGGGACATATAATGGTTTGAAGCCCTTGCTGTAAGAAACCGAGAAGCCCCAAGGTGGAGAATGGGGTGGATGGTGGGGTTAAGATTTCAGCCTGCCACCACAGAGTGTTAAGATTTCAGCCTGCCACCACAGAGTGAAAGTGAAAGTGAAACCGAGGCTTCTCGGCATTTCCATAAATACATCGACAAGTGACGTCACCAAAGCATGATGGTTACAAGATATATTTTGTTAAAAGAATGAATACTGACATATAATATTAAAAAAAGGCTGTTGAAAATTATACAAGAATAAAAAGTAGTATGTAGAATAAAAATAAAATATTAAGTTAGGCAAACACTTGAGAAATGACGTCACCGGAAGTAGCTTACGCAGCATGGTAAAGTGAGTGAGCAAGTAAATAAGTGGGATGAAGATGATAACTGAGTGAATTATTATTATGAAAATATTTAAAGAGTAATTGGTACAAGATTAGAAATGACATATAATGAAAAAGTTAAATTAGTGGTAAGAAAAATGTAATAGAGGCTTTGTCATCTCTGCACAAACAAAAATAATAAATTTACATATAAAAACGAATGATAAAACATGACATACATATTTTTTTTTTTAAATATCCATAATTATATATGAATAATGATATATATGTATATGCAAATCCATTGTGCCAAAATATTTAGTGAAATTGTCCTCGAATTCCCTGTCAACTCGGTAGAGTAAGCATTAGTAAGTCGGTCTCAATCCTTATAATTCAGAAAATGACTTTGATCAAACAAGACATCAATAAAATGAACTAATTGCAAGATAAATGAAGAGTGAAATTAATCTATGAAAATACCATATATCTGAAATGGTAAAATATATGATATATGTTGGTGTATGTTTAAAATTGTGTCTTTAAGTGGTCTTCCTCCACATGTCACGTGACTCAGCAGGTCCTGAACTGCCTGTTCTCCACAGAGTGCAAGTTGGGTTCGTGTATTCAGCAGCCATACACAGGATCAGACGGTAGCATTTCTGTATACATTCAACTCGCGATTCTTCACTGAAGACTTCCATCTCAATCAGTGTCTCCTGAGCGACGGGTCCAAGGGTGAAAGTGACTTTGGTGTTGCATGATTGGAAATATGTAAGTTCAGATGCGGATATCACTGAAACAGAGAGAAGATCAAAATTTCTAAATATTCTAAAAGAATATTGGAAAAGAGAATAACTATTGCAGTGGTAACACTCATAAATCGTATCCTACTTTTAAAGGTGTGTAGCAGTGTATACTCCAAAACGATGTGTTCCGTGCGAAAAGCACAAGTAAAGAGAATTTAATAACGTACGCTAATGCAACTTTCATACCCTGGCTGCAAAGGCCGCTCATAACTTCTCGAAGTGACGTATGTTTCAGCCAATCAAATAGTTTTCTCGCTCTGTTGAAAAAAAAGCCAATCACAGAGAGCTTTTCAAAATGCGCTTGGCTTTCAAACATCTGCAAAATGGCGACTTCCTTAGATTAGCGAGCTGAAATGAAGTATTTCCCCGTCATGTTGTCTCAGACGCAGACCATGGAATGGGACAGCAGTTTATTGAGGAAGGTGTGGGTCAACGTTTGATGACTCAGTTTTGAGGGATCGTTATGATTTCTGCAGTGATAAACCACAAATGACGCAGATGGAAGCCGACTCGCCTTTCAAGTGATGTAATTGGTTGGCTATATTTAGATTAGTCCTCTATCATACGTCACCTCGAGAAGTTATAAACTGCCTTTGCACCCAGGGTATAAAAGTTGCATTAGCGTACCTTATACCATGAGACAGGATGCTGAAGGATCATCACCAGCTGTTTTCAGGTTTTACTTGGGGATCCTGAGTAGATTTTAACCAGAAGACCATAGAATACGCGAGATCTCGTACATCGTCAGTTTGTCTGAGAGATAGGATGGAAGTGTTCCCTCAAAATAACGATATGTCATAACTACAATCTTATACTGGCAGTACTACAACGTGCGGCCTTCTCCAGGTTTCTGTCTTTGTATTTTTGATTAATTCTGTTGTGCATGCCATGGTTGTTTCAAAGGACGTTCAGTTTCCCATGTAATTCAAAGATCATCTACTTGTAAACCATGAGTGGTGAATAAATCAGGACATAATTCATTATTCACTAGCTTTCGTTCGTGAATAAATGAACACAATGAAACGCTTCGTTGATAAATTTTCGATATTTCACCCAATGCATTATATTATCTGTATTTATGTTTGATTACATTAATGTGTTCCAACTAAAAAATAAACATACCACTATATGACCGAATATGGACAAACTTACATGTATCACAGGCACTCGACTTCCATCCCGGCATGCATCCCGAAGAACATACAGGAGTCTCCAGTCTCCAGTCGCAGGGCTCGTCAGCACAGTGACATTCGGACTCACAGGTCGACCCAAACGTATATTGGGAACAGGCTGAAAGAAAATAAAAAGTGGTGAGCAAAAATGACTCTATCAAACAAAATTAAAGCACTTGTTTAAGGTTATCTCCAATATCGCCTACACTTCCATACTGGGTACCCAATTATATTGCTGAGGCACGCTTTGATCATGTTTAAAAGGTCATATAACTACTGTGCAGGTAAATGGACGTGCAGTTTCGGTTTCTGTACATGTATAATGATGTTACTGCCATTATGTCAAAAGGTCACATATTATAAACCTTCACCATCATATGTTTGTGTCAACAATGATGTACTTCTTTGACAATTTCACGAATTGGTACTGTCCCGTTCGTTGTAAGAAATATTTTTGTCCAACTGTTCTTCACCAATGACTTTTTTATGTTTATAATTGCTTTAAATCCTTCTCCTAAACTTGCACATGCATTTAATATACATTGGTGATACGCATGTGTTTTTGTGAGTGAATCGGATAAATATATGCACAGTTATGGCTCTTGATTTACCAGTTTCAGACTGAGAGTGGCTATATGGCTGAGGTCAGGATCTTTGACCTTATGACCTTGGTGTAGGATAAATTTTCTGAAAGATTTATTCATTACCATAATGATTGATCAGTGATAGACGTTCGATATTTGAACTGTTTATTCACCATGTTTGTGCTCTGTGAACATTGCTATATTTACCATGAACTTCAACTTCATTAAAGTCCAGAATTATCCCGAATCCATCATTGTTTGTAACAGTCGATATGGTGAGATAACGGCCTTTTGCTGCACATGCAAACTTGTAGACATCCGCAATGTCAGATCCATGTGCATTTCCGGTAACAATCTCACAGAAATCTGTGGTACTGGCCTCCACATTTGAGAGTGAAATTCGAACTCCATTTCTCCTTCTTGTGTCTGGGAATAAATACAATCAATTAAAGGCACTTATATAAACATCAATAGATTACGTTAAGGCATCTCTCATATTTTCTCTCGAATAAATCACACAATTTAATCATAAATTATTAACCGTGTATGTGTATATGCAACTACACGCCCACATCTTGTCTCATTAAAGGATCTGTAGCACGTTTTGCCTACTGAAATAAAGTGATAAAGTGTATTCACATTACATGGCCGCCCGAAGGTAGTTCAAGTGATCTGACTGATATAGCAATACCTAAACAGAGTGATTATTAATTAGGGCACAATGAAGTTGGTGGAGGATAAATTTACATCAGTCCGTCCGATCATCCAACCGTCCGTTAATGCTTCTGTGAATTCGTATTGGGTTTCAGGCACAGAACCCAAAGAGGCTTAGCTCAATGAAACTTTGTATGTTGAAAATCATCCTGTGTTGATGATTTTGTGTGTGTTTTCTACTCCTTTGAAATTATATTGTTTGCCATTTGCATTGAAATAAACTTATCACTGCGTTAACGGACCAGAACTAAAGAAGTGTAAGGTCTATCGAAATGCAACTAAGTATGTAGATTTTTCTTAACGAACAGATACACCTTTTGAATTTCGTTGAGATTTTATTTTAGCCTATTGAATGGAAAACATTCTCAATGTTTTTTTCCTGGGCAACCTTCACAACACTATTTGGATGTGCCTGTAAGGACAAGTCATTTTCTTTAGATTGAGATTTTCCAGAGAGGTAGTGCGCATGCGTCACCAGAACGTGGGTAAAAATTGTATCCGACAATTATGTCAATTATGTCAATCATAACATTAAAAAGTAATGATGTACGATAAAACGTGTCTGTGAGAAGATGGGAGAAACCTTAGAACAGTGGAGAGCAAGGACAGGGGTATTCCGCCAACCACGAGGGCTAAAACAAATTCGGAAAGTCTGTCCAAAATCGACCGCCATTAGGACCGCCATTAGGATCCCTAAAAAGTATTTGTTTCTGGTTTCCACCCGCATCAGTTTCAAATCCACGCCTCAGGTCTTTTTGTTCTAGGGTTAAACACAAGTAAGGGGCAGATAACTATAATTGTTTAGCCTCAGAAAACATTGGACAGGTCAAAATGAAAATGAAAATGTCACTCGTTTCTGTTGAGATGGAGTGTAGGGGTGAGATTATTGACTATTTGGAATAGTAACACATATTTATGAGGTTTGTGCTTTATTTATATACATAATTGTATAAATTTTGTTTGTTTATCTCTTCGTTCCAGAAAAAATAAATTCAAAATCAAAATCAAAATCAAAATCGCGTCATCGCATCATTTTTGCCTGCCTGTAATGACCAGAAACATTTATTTTTATTTGTTAGACCTTACAGGCACAGCGTATCGGCTGTTGCTGACATTCACAGTTTTGTCGGCGGTGTGGACGCTAGGTAACTGTCTTACAAACTCATGCGACTCATTTAATGGAAATATAAATGAACATTCTGAATGTGGATATACGAACATACAACTAAGTAACCTGATCTGTGAACATGTTGTGCTTCTAAAAATCATCACTTGGTCATGCCTGGATTGTTGGAGAGAAGCGATCGTAAAATGACATCAGATTACGACAGCACTGTCGTTGAGTATTCTGTGCCTATGACTTAATTGATTACTGATCTACTGGTACATGCTCGTGTTGAACCAAACCCAGACACTGAAACACGTCAGCAGCACTTAGAAGAAGAAGAACTTAAACTGACAGGAGCAAGTGACAATAACCACGATGATAAGTCTGAGTTCGACGTATGGATTAACTGCAGAAGATAAACACCAACGTTGACAATGAACAAATCACTCTCTCCCGACGTCTAAATAAACTCACGGATTGTGTGAGTACAATTAAAATGTAATGGTAACTTTGTAGAAAATGAATTTTAGTTCCTATTTGAATGTAAAGTTTACCATGATTTGCTCTGTAAATATTTCAAAATATCACCTATCGTATTGATCAGCAATACCTTTTCAATACTTTACAATGTAGTAAAATTTCAACAACAAGAGGCTGTTCTCGTCGCTGACGATATTGTCCTCATGAGCACATCTTCCTCTTGTTTATAATCTCAGCTGAATAGTTTGTTAGATTATTGCAATGTCTTGGGGCTTTCTGTGAATAAAGACAATGCTAAAGTAGTTACTTTACAGAAGTCATACATTTTACCAAAGCAAGTTTACTATTATGGTTAAGGGATAAGGGACTCAAGGCCTGTAATGCTTTATCAAACGAAATTTGAAAAAAATAAGATTAATGTTAAATCATCATTTGAGTTGTTTGATGCTTGTGTTGTACCGGTATTGCATTATGGGTGTGAGATATGGGGCTGGAGTGATTGTATACAGCGAGTTCATCGTAGATGTTGTAAAAATATGATCAGTGTTAAGAATTGTACAAGTAATCTACTTGTTTATGGAGAACTTGTAAGATGTCCCCTTGCAAGATTTACAATTGGTTAAATTTTGGTTTAAAGTTGTCAGGTCAGAAAATTGTATGTTTAGGGAATTGTATTCTAATCTAGATTAAAGTTCTTGTTGGTTTCGCCATGTCAAAGATATTCTTACTGTCAACGGGCTGCTCTATGCATGGTTGTCTCCCTTTGACGTAAAACTGTTCCAGTGTTCTTGCCATTTTTTAAGTAGCAACTCCAGGACAAATGTATTACTTATTGGTACCAGGAAATGAAGAAATCTACCACATATCAGTTACATAAGCAATATAAGGACATTTTTGGATTGGGAAGATATTTAGTTAATGTTTTGAATTTCAAAAAAGGAAATTAAGGCTATCGTCTCACACATTATTAATTGAAACAGGTAAATATAGTAGCAGTAAAATTTCAAGAGACCGACGATTATGTATACATTGCCATTTTCACGAATACGTGAATTTTTACCACATGTCCATTGTAGCCTCATTTGAGATCTGTTCACTTAAAGAACTATTATTGTAAGCGATATTCCATTTATAAATGTACATAATTATTGTCATCAGAAAATATCAACATTCAGCACTCCTTGAGTAAATTTGTGTATGAAGCTTTTCAACTAAGAAACAACAATTAATACATCATTGTCGGTTGTTTACCTCAGCACCGTATCATGTATTATTAACAATGTATGGCCAGAGGCCAAACTTAGCTTGCGCTAATAGAATATGTCTGTCTGTCTAATTACATAAAGGAAGCATTGTTACTGCGAACTGAGTACCCATGACTGTCAATTGCCATTACCACGTAATCTCATGTTTTTTATTGTCTTTTACGAAATAAACTTGATTGATTTAAATTTACAATTTCGCTTCCAGAACAGATCATGAAAACTGTAAGACTGAGATTAATACAGTTTAATATAGAACAATCATCTTAACATGGTTATATTTAGGATAACACTACCTTCAATAGTACAAATTCTTGTACTTTTTCGGGCCGAGTCCCATGCGGTATTCGAACCCAAGCCCTCAGAGTAAGGCAACTATCGCCAGCATTGACTGTACCAACAGCTTACCAAACGACCATTTCACCTCGACTATTGAAGGTAGTGTAATCCCAAACATAACCATGTTATCTTTCTCTCTATCTAAATGGTAAGTATTTCTAAATCAATATTCTTGAGTAGCATGAATTTCTTACAAAGGATGTGAATAACTCAAGAAAAATATGATTGGTTAAGAAAGTAATGAGCTTTAAAATTATCGTTCAATATATTTTAAACATTGGCAGGGGATAAACCCGACTCGTCTTGTTGATTTTAAAAGCAATACTTACAATCTGTTCTGAAGTAGATGGTAACATCAGGGGAGATAACCTCTTCTTCGAAATCCACTGTGAACCAGGCTGTTGATGTCTCTGTAGCCAATGAATGAAAACCGTCCCCGGTGTTACCATCGACCACCCTTTCCGGTGGGTGGGCAGGGAGAAAGGAGCTTGCAGATACATTCTTCCGCAACGAGTTGACAATGTGACCTGTCATCAATGATTTACAAAGAAAAACCCTCTAGGTCTTTGAAGGGCATTTAGAAGTGGTATACATAAGAATAAGAAGATTTTCTGGATAACAACTTCTTTAATGTGAAAATACACGACGTTTCGGAGTACATACTCACTCCTTCATCAGGTTCACCTGATGAAGGAGTGATGAAGGAGTGAGTACGAGTATGTACTCCGAAACATCGTGTATTTTCACATTAAAGAAGTTGTTATCCAGAAAATCTTCATGTTCTTAAAAACCCTATATAAAGAATAGAGAAACGATACGTTACCTCCATTGCCATTACATTGCTGTAAATGGTAAAACTGTTCGGATGTTCAATGTTGCGTGGAATCGAATCCAAAATTGAAGATATTGTATTTCAGCTACTTATGTTACATTTATTTATTGCTGCCCATGCACACCGTTTTAAAGACGTTCCCAACTAATCAAAATAAATGAAAAAATGTTGTAAATTGGCATGGTGCAAGCTGAATAAGTATTATTCAAGTATATGCGTGTCACGGACCTTTTTCTGCAAAACAATGTTTTTTTTTATGGTTTCCATGTTTAAGTTACTTTTCAAAATTGATGATTATCATTCAGAGTTATATTGTTGTTTTCTTTCATCAATGGAATGTTATTAGAATAGAAAAGTGAGTTCTGCAATTTGTATTTGCCTTTTTTTATTAACCTTATATGATAAATTTATAATGTTAACAATGTATTCTGCAGAAATAACTTCTTATTTAAGAATGAAAATAAAATAATAATATGATAAAATGTGTGGAAAAAATAAAACTGAAGAATAATAAAAACTAAAAATATATGTCACGGACCTATTTGTTGAGTTATTTGATATTGAAGTTGAATATTTATTAAATGTATAGGCAAAGGGAGATAACTCTTCACTTCTTAAAAAAATAATATGTAAAACAGGGTAATAGTTCAAGTGTACAGTCAGTATATATTAAAATGGTAGTTAAATGAATAACTAACGTGAGTTCCTTCTACATGTTTCATCTTTGAAACAGGTAAGAGGAAATAGGCGTTAGTTATTCTTTTTAACTTTCCATTTGAATATACATGTACACACACACACTCACACACACACACACACACACACACACGCACGCACACACACACACACACACACACACACACACACACACACACACATATATATATATATATATATATATATATATATCAGAAAATATTAACGATGTATTTACAACAACATACTACTATTAACACAAAAAACAGCTGCTACTACTACTACTACTACTACTACTACTAAATAGTATTAATAAGATTGACGCACTTTTCTTTATCTCCAGTAGTATCTCCGAATAAAATACCCCTTGAACCATGGGGAAAGTAACTTTTTGTAACCCTAGACGACGTTGTTCATGTTTGATTCTGTCAACTTTTTCAGAAAAAGAGTCACATAAAATATGTCATCAGACGTTGTTCATGTTTGATGCTGTCAATGTTTTCATAATAAGAGTCACATAAAAATATAGAACATCAAACTTGTTCATTTGTATCGTTTGTATTAAACGAGAAAATGTCATGGAAATGGAGGAACAACGAGCTCGAAGAACGAGAAAGGGGATTTCTGCAGTGTCCCAACACTCACACAGAATGTGTTTAACGGAGAGGGGACAATGACAAGGTATACACTCCGGGAGATCTTTCCCCTTTTAGGTCCTGAGGTGAACATGTTGTCAGGAGGAGCTACTGGTGTTATCTCAAACTATGATGTGTACACTGAGATGCTTTTTATGGGGACATAATTTGTTAAGAGGTACCCGCAATTCCATGTAGCAAAATACAGCACTTTTATTTCTATATCTGTTCGAGAACATTTGGGGTGATGAAGTTGCTTTTTCAAAACGGTTTTGCCCCAGAATATTTGGCATTTACCATTAAAATTCATAAAATGTAGAATTTGATTAAGGAAGATGCCGTCAACATAAATAACCCTCTTGGACTTAAATTTGTTGAATCGCCGTTAATGTAGAACAAGCCAAAAAGCCATTTTCGGCTGTCCTAAGGATATTTGAAGACGACAAGTTCTTGAAGGGTATGTTTCTCAGGAACATGAACATATACCGTTTTCAAATTTCAAATTTAGTTTTTGTTTGCTTCTGAAGACATGCTGAATCTAATTCAGTCGTGTTTTATCACTCATGAATTGGATTATTTTGTATTTTGTTATGGTAACGTTCCTTTTGTGGTTGAGTGCAGTTCGGGACACTGATATGATAATGAAATTGGAAATGTGGATTATTTTATGTATTTGATCAAGCTTTTTTAAAATTTTCAATTATTTTTTATTCACCTGATATCAGTTTCCATGAGGATAGTGTTGCAGGTACTTACAAAGTGTTGATAACAGAGTTTTATATAAACTATAAGAGAATAAACAATGAAATAGAGAATTAATGAATCAACAACCACAAATCCAATCACTGACCATTCCACAACACAAAAGCAGATGTGATCAACAAAATCAATTAACAACCTGGCGTCTCTGACCATTCTTCCAATAAGCCAGCAACTGATAATCAATTTGACCTCATGGCATAGACTTGGGTTAAATTAATTACTTGTTCATTCACAATGTGTGGTACATGTACAAATTTACATGTATAATCATTAATGTTGTTACAAATCTTGGAAATATAAGTCACCATAATGGACCACAAAAAAGCTTACCGTGAACAGATGTTATAAGAAGTGGACCCAGGAAAATCAGACTTCCTATCATCGTGGATGTTCAAGAAACCGATTTTAGCGCATTCATATCATTTGTGTAACTACTGCAAAGTATAAGTATATGACTCTTGTTTATCTGTATCTAAGCGTTTCTAGCTTATGTGTCACATGACTGCCGTATTTATCATCCATTATCGTTGTTTGAAGTTTTGTAAAAGAAAAAGAATGAATAATTTAATCCTCTCTTGACTAAACGTGAAAGTAGATGTGTCCTGTTTCGGACCATCTCGGTGTAATGGGTACATTCCCTTGTTAACTTACTGGATGTAATGTTTTAAAAGACGAGAGATAAATACTTAATTCAATTCTGAAATAAAAGTGTGTGGTAACTAAGTGGCCATTAGCACTACCATTTATGATGATGTTGCCTGGTTTCAGATGTATAGGGTGTAAAGGTGTGAACACAGTGAATTCCAGCCATTTTGAAAACTTCCGCCAAAAGGTCTTAATAGCTCTACAATGCCAGAAAAGATGTGCTATTGATTCAGGTTCTGCTGCACAGAAAGTACATACATTATTTTCAACAAGGTGCATTTTGCCCAAATAGGTGTTTACAGGTAGGATGCTGTGAAGCAGTCTGATTTGCTTCCACCTTAATTTGGGATCTAGAGTTGTTTGGAATGGTTTTTAAATGCCTAAGCCAGTTTATATTCATCAAAAACTCCTCTTCCCATTTCTCGATTATTTTTGGTCTTTCATTATTATTAGTTAACTGAAAGTAATAGCTTTTTTTTATCCTGTTTTTAAATGAGAAAAGATTAATAAAACATAAGCATGTGAAGTCATCTAGTATGAAATCATATGTTTTGCGATATTTATCAACTGCTTTTAAGATTACATGAAATTCAAGAAAATTTATCTTGGAAATAGACATGACAAAAATGTTCAAACGACATAAATTCACCATTATCATCCAACAAGCAAGATATATTAACAATGTCATGTTCATTGAACTTTTTACTATTTAAGCATTTGTCATCAATAAGAATAGTTTTATTATATAAAAGCGGCTCCCTGAGAAATTCTTCATATGTGCATGGTTTAGTATTATAACTATATTTTGCAATAGCATTCATTGTATCTTTCCCAAAACTGTTTAGAATTTGTTTTGAAAGACTCACCGGAAATTCACTACCATAGGTTAATACATTTAAGTACTGTGGGCAACCATTGAGGAAAAGACTCTTCCACTTCCTATCATAACCTCTGCAAAGTAATTTCCTCATGCATGTTATTTTCAAAGCATCAACATAAGCAAATATATCTATCATTCCAAGTCCTCCTTCAGCAATAGGTTTACAAACCACTGACCGCTTTATTTTGTCAGGCTTGTTATCCCAGAGGAAGCTAAATAGAATTTAATTTAATTGTTAAGGAAATCTGTTGGTGGGTTGGGAAGGGTGAGAAAAAGGAAATTTAACTTAGAAATGAGCAATGATTTTATTATAACAATTTTCCCTAGAGGAGTTATGGTTCTGTTCATCCATCTTTTTATGATTTCTTCTATTTCTTAAATTTTACTCTCAAAATTAAGTTTGATCATTTTAGTATGATCAATTGAAAATATTATTCCAAGAATCCTGAAGTTCTCTGGGTTCCAACGCAGATTTAAATCTGGTCTAAATTTCACCTTACTATTTCTAGAGCTTCCTATCCAGACAACTTCTGATTTATCATAATTGATTTTAAGCCCTGAAATTTGTGCATGTAGGTCTAGAGTGTTAATAACAGCTTCAAAAGATTGTTTTGACCCATCTAGAATAAATTCAGTATCATCAGCATATTGGGCAATCAAATATTCAATGTCATCTATCATTATTCCTTTAATATCTTCATTGTTCTTCACTAGCGCTGATAAGATTTCTGCACATAATAGAAATATATATGGGGATAACGGATCACCTTGTCTGCAGCCCCGATAAATAGATATCCATGATGACATTTTTCCGTTTATTATCAGACTTGACTTGATATCTTTATACAATATTGAAACCCATTTAGAGATACTGTCCCCATATCAAAAACATTTCAAAGTTTTAAAAATGAAAGACCAAGATATAGAATCAAAGGCCTTTTCAAAGTTTATAAGAAATAGCATACCTGGCTTTTGTTTAGACTCAGTGTGTAGACGTAAATCATAGAGCATACAGATATTTTCTCCAATGTATCTGTCAGACATAAATCCTGTTTCTTCTTCACTAATTATATAAGGGAGTACTTTTTAAAATCTATTTGCAATAATGGAAACTAGAAGTTTATATGAAGAGTTCAATAAAGTAATTGGGCGCCAATTATTCATAAATTTATCTCCCTTTGGAATGCAGGTTATAATTCCTTGTTTCTGGGTTATAGACAAGTTGCCAGTTTCATAACTAAACTTTAGTGATCTTAATAGGAAATCACCAAGGTCAATCCAGAAGAGCTTTAAAAATTCAAAGAAGAAACCATCAGAGCCTGAACTCTTGTTATTTTTTAATTTCTTAAGTGCAAATAGGAGTTCTTCTTTAGAATTGGTCCTCTGATACTGCCAGGATTGTCAACCTTACATACATCTGGCTCATTAATAAAAGTATTAAGATCTATATCTTTTACTAAGTGTTCTTTTGATGAGTACAGATCATGATAATATTTTGTAGCTTCGTTCATGATATCATCCTCTGAAGTAATTACTTTACCATTAGGCATTTCAAGTTCTTTCATATTCTTACTGATATAATTTGTTGTTTCTAGGTTACAAAAGTATTTACTGATGCATTCTCCTTCATCGATCCATTTAGCTTTTAATCTAACTAGCATGCCATCTAATTTCTTTTGACGCAGTTGTTGTAATTCCTGTTTTTTGTTTTCCAGTTCTTCAACAGTTGTATCTCCATAATTGCTCTCAAGATATTCTTTTCTACATTTAGCCTTTCTTCTTTTTTGTTCATCTCTTTTTTCTTGAAAGAAGCATAGGATATTGATTTTCCTCTAATTTTCATAAAAGGTGTCTCAAGGAAAAGGTGATCATTAATAAAGAATTCACTATCAGTATTAGAATTGTTATCCAAATTATCTAGATTGTAAACCATGGCAGCATTTTCTTTCTTGGTTGAAAGAATAAGATTTTTAATTTCTTCCACATATTTCTTACCCTGTAACAAGGAATTGTTAAACTTACTGTATGTTGATCTCTTTGTGGATTCTTCTTTACTAAAATTGAAGCTAACCAGTGAATGATCTGTTCTATAACCCCGATTTATTTTAGCTTGGGATGTGTTTCGACAAAGATTTTCTGACATAAGAAAAAAGTCTAGCCTAGCTTGTTTAACAGGTTTTGAACGTCGCCATGTGTATTGTCTTACTCCTGGATTACTGTCTCTCTATATGTCAATAAGATTAAGTTCTCCCATTAATTCTAGTTATTGATCTCTAGGGTTATTAGGTCTTCAAGACTAGGTCTGGAGGACCTATTGTTATCCTCGTGTTTTTTTTCTCCTTTTCTTCTTTTTATTTGACCTTTTTTGTCCGAAGGATTCCCGCTTAACCACTTGACCGAGTTTCATGATTTTTTCAGAGTTTGTAGTTTGTGACATAATTTGGATTTGTGTCGAGACACTTGTTTGATTTTCGACTTCTTTCGCGAGTTATCTCCCCTTGAAGTCAAAACTTCAAACATCAATATCCCGAAAACTAATCAAGATATTTGCACAAAACTTTCACAACTATGTGGGCAAAAACATTCCTCATCGATTAGGACTATAGTTTTCGGCCGTAATAAAATAATTTTGCTATTTCGCAAAAACTTAATATTTTGTGAACTTTCGCAATTTTGAGGGTACGCGTCTTTAAAAATCTTCTAAATCACGGCAATACATACAGCTTAGTGTGATAACTTATTTTGAAGATAAATGAATTCCTAAGATGACTGATTAGGCCGAATTTTGAATTTCATTTCACTTTCGTAATCTGCTCTAGAAAATTGTAATTTTTTATGAGGGCGAAATTTGGCAGAATGTTTAAAGGGAAATTACTCTGTCGTGAAATAAATTATGTCATATTTATTTATTGCTATCTTTTCATAATGACCAGCTTAACCATTCTATAACATATCATTATCATATACAAGTTGATAGTTTCGGCACAATTTGGACATATTCCCAAAAAAGTAAAATCTTGTGATTTTGAGACTTTTTGATGGTTACTTTCTTTGTAGAATTGTTGATAGCAAACCACTGACGATACCATTATGTTTGATAGCTGATTTTGATTTACAGATGTCATGTGTTTAAGACAATAAATTTCAATCATGTGTCTGTCTTAGGTCACGTGTGACTGGTCATAGAAGATTGTCATTTTTCGCCATTTTCATCAAAGTTCAAAGGCTCACAACTGCTCAACTAATTAAGATATTGACATTTTATTTTCACATTCGGACGCACAATAACAAGAGGAACAACTTTTTTGTTGAAACCTTTCATAAAAAAGTTGATAGCTTAGCTTCAAACATCGCAAACGTTGTCTAGGGGACCAAATTTAAGCATTTTTGAGTATTTTCTTGAATATTCAGAAGAATATAACGCATTACCTATGTATGCAATCTTAATGATGGTTACATCTACTTAAGTGGAAATTAAAGCACAAGTTTCTCTATGTTACACCTTAGTATGAAAATATTAACCATTTTATCTTAATCGTGAGAAAGATCATGTAGGAGTCCATTAATAAGCGATTGTTACATTTTAAGAGGGTCATATTCTTTGGATATTTTTGTAAATAAAGAACTAAAGATAGAGACATGCTTGATAACTCATTTTTAAGCAGAGAAACTGAAGAATAACAGATAGTGCAATATGGAGTTCAAGGTCAAGCAAAAGCCTTGAAGACCTAAGTATTGCCTTGGCAATCCTAGTAAACATTCTTATAGTTACTTGTATCTTTATCTTGATCAAGAGAGAGGTTGAAATCGCCACCATTGAGACAGGACTCATTGCCAATTTCTTTAAATTTGGTTAATATCATCTTATAAAAATCTGCCGAGTCAAAATTTGGGCCATAAATATTACAAACAGACATTCTGCAGCCATTTAGTGTTATATCAATCAGAATAAAGTTACCAGATTCATGTTTATCAACTTGATGTATGTTATATTCAGGTGTTTTTTTTAAAAAGAAAGGCTACTCCTCTAGACTGACTTGAATGACAATTGAGAATAATGTCATGGCCCCACATGGATCTAATAAATTTGTCCTCTTGAAAAGTAAAGGGTGTCTTAAATTAGACATAGTGAAAAAATTTTGGCTCGTAAAAAGTTAAAGACATCTCTCCTCTTCTCTAAATTACCAATTCAATGATCCACAGGAGAAATTGCTACCCATTTCTACATGATACACAATGTATTTGTTTTACCATAACAAACAGAGACACATACATACCATACACACTCCTAACATACCTGAAACTGAAATACAAGAATGGAAAATAACACACCTGCCTAGCGAGTCTCACGCAAACTGCCTGGTGATCATATATTAGTGTTTTTGGTAATTTCTCGATCACAACAACATACTAAGAACGTTCACATACCTAGTGAGTCCTAAAACAAACACTTTTGCTGGCTCCTGTCTGGACCGGAAGTAAACAGAAAAACACAGCAACTCCTGGCATCGACCTAAAGCAAAAACTCATTGCATTGTCTATTATGTGTGCCGAAGCCTGGCTAACCTAAACCACCATAGCATTCGGGAAGAAAGTTCACGTGTTTACGCAGTAGTAAGCAGGTAAGTACCAGCTGAAAGTTTAGTTTCTGTAACAGTTTCATTAAGGGAAGGGGTCTTCCAGTTTCATTTTCCTCCATTCAGAGTCCCTCGTCTGTCTATATTGAAGAAAGACGTCAATTCCCCGTTCCATAATGCGTGTTTGAACAGGTTTCTCTCAATACCTTGCCCCTAGCCGCCAGTTCACTCCGAAGTTTCTTTAAGATGACTGGAAGGTCTGTATGGATGGACGTTTTCCGACTTCTGAGGGTTGCCCCTTGCTCGAAGCTGGCACTATAGACACGGTTTCTGTCCAACATTTTTATGAATTTAACTATCAGCGGGCCGGGGCCAGATGACGGCCATGTTGGGTCGGTCCCGAGCCGGGTCAAACGATGAGCATTCATCAAAAGCATGTTCAATCCATTTTCCACCACTCCTATAGCGTCGAAAAGTTTTCTAGCTGACATTTCGGGGTCTTCTGATGTGGGGGTACCATAAATGAGTAGGTTTCTTTTTCTAGCTATACAGCACCAGAGTCAGAAAACGACGGTCAAACTCCTTGCATAGGTTAGTCATATCATCCTCCATTTTCTTCATAGCTTGTTTGTTTTCTTCTATTTGGACAGAATTAAATTCCACACTTTCAATAACATTGTCAGTTTTGGTTCTGAGCTCCGCAATTTCAACTTTGAGTGCACCAATTTCTCTTGTCAGGTCTTCTGTTTGTTGAGCGAGAGGATGTGCAAGGAATTTTTTTTATATCTTCCGACATATCGTCAGTTGTATTCACCGACCCAGCCTCGCTGTATTGGTCACCATTTTTTTCGTAGGTCGAGTCTTTATTCCCGTCGATATATACCTTGCTGTGAATTATATTAGAGGTTTCGTCCACTGTTTTGCCCCTACCGCCCCCATTTGTTGTTGTAACCGACATAGTTTTATTTCAGTGACAGTTTGCGGGAGAGAGAAAAATCAGCGGCCTGCTGACATGAAAGCTCAACCGGAAGTGATATCTGATCAAGCTGAGGCTAGAAGATAACAGTTTTGGTACTGCATCTTCTAAATGAATATTTCATAAGGAATGTAAATCTATGCTTAATGTTGAAATATATTTGTGTTGCAGTTCGAGACACTGATATGGTAGAGTAGCCCAAGTTCGTTAGTAGCCCAAGTTCATGACGTCATTTACATGCGTGCTCGCATATGACTTGCCCACAAAACTTGAAACGTCCGGACTATTGTTTAAAACTCAAACAAAATCTATTTATACAACTTTCAGTAGCATTAACCAAATTTCCCATTAACCATGTCAGTTCTCAAAACATATGTGTTTAAAATCACTGTTTACGCTACCTCCAAAATATCTGTATTTTTTAATGGCCCCAAAAAATTCGCCGACCACTTTTAGGGGATCAATTCCTGACGTCTGCTTTGCTTATTAAGTTAGTTGGCAGTGTGCTAAAAATAAAAAAACTAATTGTCGCACAACTTATCTTACTAAGCCTAAGAAGTCATCTGTTCTTTTGTCACAATGTTCATAGAAATTTTAAAAAAATACTAATTTTGAAATAGGTTGTTTGATAGACAGATTAATGAATATCTAATTGCATGTGCTTTTTATATAGCTATTGGCTATATCTTCACATGAGTTTGTCAGTCAATCAATGTATTAACTTTAAAACATAAATAATAATTAACTTTTGGTCTAATTTTTCTGAAAATAAATTCATCAAGCATTTTATGACCTCTGCAGTAACTAAGTACATTTAATTTTATAAAGTATGCTTTCAATTTTAAAAGAACAACAAATGACCATACTTGACTTAACACATGTCATGGCTTACCGTGAACAGATGTTATAAGAAGTGGACCCAGGAAAATCAGACTTCCTATCATCGTGGATGTTCAAGAAACCGATTTTAGCGCATTCATATCATTTGTGTAACTAATGCAAAGTATAATTACTATTTACTCTTGTTTATCTGTGTCTAAGCATTTCTAGCCGATGTGTCACATGACTGCCGTATTTATCATCCATTATCGTTGTTTTAAGTTTTGTAAAAGAAGAAGAATGAATAATTTAATCCTCTCTTGACTTAACCATCTCGGTGTAATGGGTACATTCCCTTGTTAACTTACTGGATGTAATGGTTTAAAAGACGAGAGATAAATACTTAATTCAATGCTGAATAAAAGTGTGTGGCCACTAAGTGGCCATTAGCATAACCATTTATGATGATGTTGCCTAGTTTCAGATGTATGTGTAAGGGGTATATCGTCTTAAGTCACGTTATGTACATGTAGTGTTTTAAATCGGTATAATCACCCGAAACATAACTGCAAATACTATATCCGGGTATATGAAAACCTAACAGAACACCAAAGCGCACCGATGCATTCATCATGTGAGTAAATACGGGTAATTTGCAGAAACTAGGTCGCTCTAAGTTCCGAATTCGCGTAATGCACGTGAAAATCAAGAAAAAACCTCTGCAATATCATGACTATATAAGATACAATCCCTGTTCGTCATTTAATGGAAGCTAAGCCATTGCGAAATCGAATTGAAAATGCCGAGAATGATCGACACTGACCGGAACAACGACATCAGACGACTGAAGGCGACCAGTCACATTTACATGTTGCTCGACACGTTCGGGTTGATCAAACCACTATTTGCCGTCTTTAGGACCGCTACACGCAAACCAATTCGACAAAAGTTTGTCCTAGAAGTGATCGTCCTTGAGTGAACACTGGATGTCAGGACCGCTACAGTTCACATGGGGAATCGGCATCTGACGGGAATAGACACCATGGCCAGACTGCCCAAATTGAGGACGCTGTCGGACCAGACCGTCAGAAACTGACTTCGAGCAGCTGGTTTGAGGGCATGAAGACCTCTGCTTTTACCTATTCTGACGCTACGTCATCAACGTCAACGGGTCAGATGATGCAGAAATGTGAGAGTTTGCTAATTGGCTAATTGGCGAAGGGTTCAGTTCAACGATGAATCACGCTGAATTCAAAGGACGGAAGACACAGGTTGTATAGACGTCAAAATTTTCCCAAAAGTGTATCCCTGAGTTTGACAAATTTGGCGCTGGGAGCGTCATGGTGTGGGGAGCGATCTCCTACAACCAAAGGTCCGAGCTTGTGGTGGTCTGAGGCAATTTGAACGCTAATGGATACATAGACCAGATCCTACATCCTCAACCCTGTCACGTTATCAACCGACGTCGGTAAATATTCCAGCAGAACAATGCCAGGCCCAACACTGCCTGTGTGACAATTGACTTCCTCACCAATGAGAACACCAACGTCATCCCATGTCCCTAAAAATCGCCAGATTTGAACCCAATAGAGCACGTCTGGGATGAGCTGAATAGAGGTCGGCCGTCAAAATCCACTGCAAACGTTACAGGACCTTGGACTAGGGTTGCAGCAAGAGTTGCAAAACATGCCACAGTAAGCAATCCGTCGAGTTATTCGGTCCATGCCACGGATGTGCCAGGCTGTGTTGGCAGCCAGGGGTAGTCATAACAGATACTGAGAGCAGCGCCCAATATCGGAGACGTTATCAGTCTGAATAAAATTTCGTTTTCAGAAAACTGTGAAGACATGTATGGACTATTACTGTACTAAATTTATTACTATTTACGAGACTTCACTATTTCTACAGGCTTGTTTGAAAACTCTGATTAAAGATTGCAAAACATCACCTATGCGTTTCTTTTTTTGAATAGTTTATACCTCACTCCCGACTCACACATGACCACCATGACTCAATAGGTCTGAATACGAGTACATATCACTGACAAGACGACTAAATATGACCAAATAAGAAACAGATACGAGCCACTTATGATTAGATCACGACTGAATACTACTTCTGGAATTTCGGGTCGAAAAGTACGACCAGTGGCTGGCTTAAAAAGTAAGAAGTGAGTTTTTGAACATATTAAAAAAAACAGTGCTGTCTAAATTTGACCTCTCGACCCTTAAAGACTCTTGGAGACTCATCTACACTTCTAGCCAACTTATGGGGAATCAGACACGCCTCACTTACTGACTATTTAAGGAAATGGCAACGACAACGACTCGTAGCTCAGTGAAATGGAGGTATTAAAGTTACATATGTGGACGCAGCTCAGTTCTGTCACGCATAGGTTGGAGGTTGTTTCAAAGGAATAGAATGTTCAGTGATGCATGTAATACCATACAGCAGCAGCAAGGATCGTGTCCAAAACAAAGAAGTTACCGCACATAACGCCCATGCTTATCAATTTACATTGGCTCCAAGTATCAGCACGGATTCAGTTCAAAGACCCCGTCGTACTAGGCCGAGCTCACTGAAGTGTACAAACTGTCCAGAATCCTTTGCTCAGCAAACCAGCATCTCTTCAATATTCCTAAAACTAACTTGAAACGATTTGGCCAAAGCCACTGTTCCAACCGAACTCATAGAACTCAAAACACCCTCGTTGTTCAAGTCACAGTTAAAAACATATCCCTTCAAGTCTTATTCTAACTAAAATCTTTCACCCTGTGTTGAACAGAACAAACTGATACTTTTTGCACTGTGATCAAATACTTAGTGTATGGAGATGTCCCCATACAAATGGACTCATTATTATTATTATTTATCTAAAAATTCATGAGTGGCGAATATACAACGCTACATGCATCATAGGCGCTCGACTTCCATCCCGGCATGCATCCTGACGAGCACACAGGAGTCTCCAGTTGCACGACTTGTCAGCACAGTGACACTCGGACTCACTGGTCGAGCCAAACGTGTATTGAGAAAAGGCTGGAGGTAAACAGGATCAGCGTTACAACGTTACTTATTTACTCAAACAAACATCTTAACATCAAGACTATAGTACTTTCATTACGGGATGACTAACGATTGGACTGATAAACAAAAAAACGAGTTGCACAGACAATTACAAAAAATGCAAAATTTTCAAAGATCAACCTTCAATAGTGTGGTATTTACAGTCCTATGTCATATGCTAAGTCATTTATCTGACTTTGCAACTCCGTCCAGGCGAGTTCTAATTGCTTCTATTGCATATTCTCCAATTGTTGTACCATGACAGTGACAAAAACGTTTGTTAAAACTTACTTAACAATAATAAGGCATTTTTATGGCAATAACTTAAGACAATAGCTTTATATATATTACAATGAACTTCAACTTCTGCAAAGTCAAGAAGTTTATTGTGGCCAGGATCTGCTGTTACAGTTGGTATGGTGAGATAACGCCCTGTTGCATCACACGATAACGTGTAGATATCAGCAATATCGGATCCATATGCATCTCCAGTAACAGTCTCACAAAAATCTGTGGTGCTGGCCTCCTCATTTGAGAGTGAAATCCGAACTCCATTTCTTCTTTCTTTGTCTAAATTGAAACAGATCCACTATGGCTTTTCTAGATCATATCTTTATTGGAAAATGTTATCAGACTGCTTACATCAAGACCGGAATTCAGTTTCTGTTGTTATTAAGGCTGTTTGACACAAGCAAACTTTTGGACTCACACTCGAAGACACTGTTAATATGAATTTTAAAAACAATACATACAATCTGTTGTGAAGTAAATGGTAACATCAGGGGAGATAACCTCTTCTTTTAGATCCACACTGAGCCCTAGCTCCAGACAGCGAGCAACTGCTCCGTGACGTCACTAATATACTCGCTGCCATCAGAAGATGTTCGGGCGAGAAAGCTCCAATACAGCGCGTGCAGCCGTTGATTGCTGTCACGCTCCAATCATAAACTTCTAACTCGTAGGATTCGCAATACAGCTCCGTACAGCGACAAGACAAGAGGCTGTCAAACTAATATTGTTGTGATTGTATTACGTTTTCCATCGCGTACTTGAAACAAATATTTTTTCTTCAATTACCGAGGTCATTAGACATGATATATTCAACCGAAAACATCAACAATACTTATATTCATATGCCTAACGTATAAAACATACTCTCGAACCGATCGCTTGGTATGTTGAGAAAACTGTTGGTTCTTAGCTATCCGTGACGTCATATTCAATTGTTGTCAACTGGGTTGACAACAATGCCCCTATGAAAGATGGCAGGGCCACTACCGTAGAACTACTTGGAGGGAGAGCGCTTTGACTTGGAGGTTGCACAGAGCCAGGCCATGTCTCTTGCAATGTATTGAAGGGTTAGTCCCACTCGTTCTGTTGTCATCATCAACCACCCTTTCCGGTGGTGATTCAGGGTAATAGGAGCTTGCAGATACACTCTTTCGCCAAGAGTTGACAATGTCATCTGTCGTAAAGGATTTACAAATAACCTTCTATGATGAATAAACTAACTACATGTAACAACAAAAAGGATACACTATGTAACTGTCATAAAGTGGAATACTTATGCTGTTTGGATATTCAATGCTCCCGACTTCGTCACATTAGTTTTGAACATATTGTGATTCCAAAGATATATGCTACATTTTGGAATCAAAGAAATGGATTTTGATTCATTGTACACATATTTTGTCTGGGCAGATGGAAGTCGACACAAAGCAGATTCTCTAGACGTTTGTTAACCTACGTGTCTGCTGATTGTTATGACCTTTTGAGAATATAAACTGTCAGGCAAAAGAAAGTACTCACCTCGGTTGGTTTCGATTAATTCAATATTTAAAAGAAATCAGATGAATTTGACTATGACACGATACAATAATACTTATCTGCAATAGTTTGAATGAATTAATTGGTGAATGTGGGTAAATTTTAGTTGAAATATCATTGTTTAACGAAGACTGAGATAAGAAATGAAATGTACACCAACATGACCCTACAATGTTTAAAATGTTGTAATTGTGTGCAGAATCAGGCAGATTTATTAATTCACAAAGAAAATGTCTTAAATGTCGATGAACGTTGATGAAATTTAAAATTTAAAATTTAATTTAAAATAACTTAAAACCATGTAGAAGCATACTTTGACTGCTGACTAAACACCTGTACATTTCAGTTTTAGACAAACTTTGCAATAGAAAATCATACATATGATAAAATCAACTGAGTACTTTCTTTTGCCTGACAGTTTATTTTTGTAATATTATAATATCTATGTTGTAATACCAAGGACGACACAGTCATTTTCAGTAAGCGTGTGCTTGCACAACTTCACAGGAGGATTAATTCAGATCATCACAAATTTGAAATCTGAAATCTGAAAAGTTTTCTTCCACGGTTATGTGTTGTCTTGTTACAATAATTGATGCCGTTAAACTTTAGGCTAAGCATACTAGATTTTGAAATGAACAATCTACTAACCAATTTTTATCACTGAACTGAGTGTAAACAGTAAACAGGCTAAATTGCTGGCTCTATTCACCGTTTCACACCTTAAGACATCTGCATAGGCCTGACAGCATTGTGAAGGACTCTCATCTCTGGACTATTGACTCCGATACAGTCTACAGTACATCAACATGGAATATGTACTGTACACCATAAACACTCCAGATATTCATAGTTCAAGTAATAGAAATATTGAAAAATGTCGGAACATGTATTAACCTGACCGATTTCAAACTATGCAGTAATCATCATGGGGCCTTAAAAGACAATTTGACATTTCAATATATAGAACAACTATTTTTTGTGAACTTGTGGGTTATAGAGTATGCACATGTTGTGTTGGTAGTCTGCATACACCTTCCTTCGCCTGGAAATCATAAACTATGTGCGATGCTGATATCCTGACTCCCACGTGATTGCTATAACACAGCGAACAAGACAAGGCGTGTTCTTGGGTCCGATATTCTTCTGCAGAACTGGTAACTCATTATATAGAATGGCGTGAATGTCTCCCCTCACACAAATCCTTGACAACTGTTATCCATGGACGTTTCTCCTACGTACCTGTACCCGCATATAAATTTTGTGTATCAAGAAAGGTGAGGTGATTTGGGGTTTAACGTCACTTTCAAGATTATTTCACTTATATCACGGCTGCTAGTATTATGGCATGGAGAAAGCTCGCAATGTAATGTGGCTATACATTGCGGTGACACCTACGAGCATCGACTAGAACTAGCTTACCATTGGTGGTACTACACTGAAATTCATTGTGGCGAGTTCGGCTTCGGATCAAGAGATCCGGGGTTCGAATCCCGCCAGGGGCACGGCAACTTTGTCTTCAGTAGAACTATTCTACACGCAGTAAGGTTTGGGTGCAATGCTACACTGAGTTTCTTTTAGATATTCACATTAATGCAATGTTGGCATTTTGGTTTCAAAAACATAAGCTACGTTTTACTGAGAAATGAAAGTGAATATTGGCTTCTGTAAAGTGTGTATTTCCATTCTTTCAACCCATCTGCTCAAACGTTAGAGGGGGCGTGATAGCGCAGTGGTTAGCGCGTTCGGCTTCGTATCAAGAGGTCCGGGGTTCGAATCCCGCCAGGGGCACGGCAACTTTGTCTTCAGTAGAACTATTCTACACGCAGTAAGGTTTGGGTGCAATGCTACACTGAGTTTCAGCGTAGATTCACTGAATCGTGTGTGGTCACTGATTTGGCAATGTAATTAAAAACATATATAAGATGAGAAAGAATAAAAGAGAATTTTTTTTATCAAAGTGTCAACCAACACAAGTATAAGATACAATATAAAATGCAGAGTAGAACATCGCTTGGCGAACTAAGGCCTTTTTGACACTGACTAAATTATATACAAAAGCATCATATGGTGCTAAAAGGTAATAGTACATAAAACAGTTTATAAGTAGAATATATAGATATAATATATATATATATATATATATATATATATATATATATATAATCTAAGTAATGTATGGAGCGCTTTAGAAATGTAAAGTCGGATATTTGTCAAATTGAAATCTTTTAATGAATCCCGAAAGTGACCCTCGGGCATTTCAGTCGGTTTTAATACAGAATTGCAGGTAGTTGAACTCACCTGGCAAACGTCAGTGATGACATGTAAGAATAAATAAAACCAAGTTGCCAATAGAGTTTTTAATCAGAGATCATCCTGTAGACATTTATATGATGTTAAGATAAATGAAAATTATAAGAATAATACCTAGAAGATTTCAGTAACTGAACAAAAATAATTTCCATTTTTGTCACAAATGTATACCAAGACAACACGACAATGTAATAAATGACTAGATTTAATAAAACAATGGCATAATATATATATATATGGAAAAAATAATGGATTTAGAAGTAGAAATCATCCATTTTAATGGCGAGCGCTTTCAGCTACACAGCCTCTTCAGGCCATACATAACGGATAATACGTTGTCAGGCAACGTCGTCGTGTACATTATGACGTCATTACATTGTTACGTCACAATCTAAGGTAAAGACATGGACACATCAAGTTTTAGCGTTTAACTTTGGTGAAAACATTTGGATAAATCTGCTTTCTTTTGTTTCTAAAAGCTTGTTATTATCAAAATTTAATTTATACATTGGGAAGACAGAAAAATGCCCGTTTCCACATTCAGCTAAATGTTTACTTAATGGAATAGTACGGTTTTTGGGCTGATTTATGTGGGATCTGTGTAAGTTCATTCGTAATTTCAACTTTAGTTCTGTCTTCCCAATCTATTTTTCATTACAACCAGTACATATGATGACATATACAACATTTTTGCTGTTACAGTTGAGATTTTGACGAACAGAAAACACTTGAGTTTCAGTAATCTGTACAGTAGACCCGACAAGAATATTTTTACATGTAAGACAGCGTGAATCGCCGCACCTAGATACAACTGGTTCTACATAACTTGAATCAAACTTAGAAGAAGTTAAAAACCTGCGAAGATTCTTAGGTTGCTTAAGACTGTTTACAATTCGGGATTTACTTAAAACCTTTTCCATACCTTTACATTGGTGTAAAATGGGTAAGTTTTTCTCAATGATAGAAACAGCACTCTGGTGGTTAGGATTGAAAGTAGAGACCAACGGGACAATATCTTTGTTAGGTTTAGGATCTCTTAGGCGACATTGATCAAATGAAGCGGCTTTCGTCACACCATCTAAAACTAAATTTTCAGGGTAATTTTGTATCAATAAAAACTCTTTGAGTTCATTTAAACGTTCCTTCTTTTGAGTGTCGTCTGTCACAATAGCACATATTCTTCTCGCAAGGCAGTATGGGATGTTTCGCTTTGTATGACTTGGATGGCAAGATTGAAAATCCAGATACTGGTGTGTATCTGTAGGTTTGTAATACAAATCGGTCTATAAAATATATATATACAAAATATACATGGGGGCTTCTCGGTTGCTATTATGAAAATTGTCCTGCTCACTAGAGGGTTGATGTCCTGCGAACATGAGGAAGTGGAAGTGCATGCTGCGGATGACACGGTATATTGTGTATATTGTGGACAAGTGGAAAAGCGAGGAGCTTGATACCCTGCGGGTAAGGGGTTGGATTACACTGGAGGCTGCGCCCACCAGGAATGTGTGGGGCTACAAACCGTGGAATAAGTGCGGGACATATAATGGTTTGAAGCCCTTGCTGTAAGAAACCGAGAAGCCCCAAGGTGGAGAATGGGGTGGATGGTGGGGTTAAGATTTCAGCCTGCCACCACAAAGTGAAAGTGAAAGTGAAACCGAGGCTTCCCCGAATTTCCATAAATACATCGACAAGTGACGTCACCAAAGCATGATGGGTACAAGAGATATTTTGTTAAAAGAATGAATACAGACATATAATATTCAAAAAAATTATACAAGAATAAAAAGTATTATGTAGAATAAAAATAAAATATTTAGTGAGGCAAACACTTGAGAAATGAGGTCACCGGGAGTAGCTTACGAAGCATGGATACAAGCACCATTCATGAAGTAAATAAGTGGTATGAAGATGATAACTGAGTGAATTAATATTATGAAAATATTTAAAGAGTAATTGGTACAAGATTAGAAATGACATTAAATGAAAAAGGTTATGCAAGTTATGAGTAAATGCAAAGCAGTGATGCTTGATACTGATTACGTAAATTATAAATATTTAGCCTAAGTGGATGATGATAGAAGTTAAATTAGTGGTAAGAAAAATGTAATAGAGGCTTTGTCATATCGCACAAACAAAAATAATAAATTTACATATAAAAACGAATGATGAAACATGAGATACATATTTTTTAAATATCCATAATTATATATGAATAATGATATATATGTATATGCAAATCCATTGTGCCAAAATATTTAGTGAAATTGTCCTCGAATTCCCTGTCAACTCGTTAGAGTAAGCATTAGTAAGTCGGTCTCAATCCTTATAATTCAGAAAATGACTTTGATCAAACAAGACATCAATAAAATGAACTAATTGCAAGATAAATGAAGAGTGAAATTAATCTATGAAAATACCATATATCTGAAATGGTAAAATATATGATATATTTTGGTGTATGTCTAAAATTGTGTCTTTAAGTGTGTTAAGTGCATAATGTGACATGCATAATGTGTTTTAAAACTAGTAATACTAATAATATATGAATAATAATATCAAACACGTATCCTCTTTAATCAGAAGGTGTTAATCGCGAAACCAACGTGCAAAAATACTTACTAATTGTGCTCGAATTACCTGTTAACTCGGTAGTAGTAAGCGTTAGTAAACCTGTCTCAGTCTCTGTATTTCAGAAAATTAATCATACATGACATCAATAAAATAAACTAATTTCAAGATACTTGTAAAACTTAATTTGAAAAATAGTTCAAAAGACAGACACTTTATCTATGAAAATACCATATGTCTGATATGGTAAAATATATGATATATTTTGTAAATTGTATGTCTTTAAGTTTTCCTCCTCCACATGTCACGTGACTCAGCAGGTCCTGAACTGCCTGTTCTCCACAGAGTGCAAGTTGGGTTCTTGTATTCAGCAGCCATACACAGGATCAGACGATAGCATTTCTGTATGCATTCAACCCGCGATCCTGCAGTGAGGTCTTCCATCTCCATCAGTGTCTCCTGAGCGACGGGTCCAGGGGTGAAGGTGACTTTGGTATTGCATGATTGAACAAATGGAAGTTCAGATGCGGATATCACTGAAAAGAGAGAAGATCAAAACGAATATTTAAAAAGAGAATCACTATTGCAGTGGTAACAATCATAAATCGTATCCTACTTTAAAAGGTGTGTAGCAGTATATATTCCAAAACGATGTGTTCCGTGCGAAAAGCACAAGTAAAGAGAATTTAAAAACACAATTTAATCTCATTGAACCAGCATGTAGCCCAAATACAAGGAGGTGTGCCACTTCTTAATGTCCTTCAAAGAGTTAACCCTCGAAGTTTTACTTTTGCATTTCAAACTTTCACACATGATTCTGTTTATTTGATGCTTTTATATGTGTTATTAGTCTCCATAATAATCAACTTTAGGTTTGAAATTGATAGTAAGAACTGAATAAAGGTTGCACTTTGCGAAGTTTACTTTTCTAAACTCTTAGTGTGATAATAACTCTTAATGTGTAACATTTGGGTGTAGCGCTTTTTGTAATGTTAACCCGCAAAAAGGAATCAAGTTTCCCACCTTAGAGGGGCAGTAGCACGTTTTTTCGTTGAAATATGTCCATGGAATTTATTTTGAAAATAATGTCAACAAAGGTAAAACACCCTTCTCTCTTAAAAATGAGTGTACATGTTCCGGAAAACCATGAGAATCGTTTTTGTCATTCAAAATAATAAAATATGTTAACAATAAAATGGCCGCCATGCAATTTTTCCTTTATATGCAACTCCGTTATTACCGCTACAGATAATTGGTTTCTGTGATAAGATGTTTTACCCTCTAAAGTAAATATAAATGGCATAAATTATCATTATAAATGGAAAGTTTGAAAAAATAAAATTTCCAAAAAACGTGCTACTGCCCCTTTAAGCTTGTACCTATATATATGAGATACAACGGCTATGTGGTATTTTTTTAACAGGAATAACCCAAAGGGAGAGGAATCTCGAGCATAGTCAAATGTCAACAAGAATGTTTTCATTCCGAAATCTTGCGATCTTTCGAGTGTGACCCCGTTTACCAGTGTTTAACAGATGATAAATGATCTTAAATTTACTGAATGATTGTTAAGAATGCAACATCAAGATACAGATACGTTTCAAACTTATCACATGTTGATGTCCATTGATGAGAGAAACATACCAAATTTGGTCAATCATATAAACTATTGACGTTTTTGTTTTAGCCTGGGTTTAGTAAGGGTTAACCAAGCAGAGAGGGCTACAGATAATATTGTTCACGAGTTAGGGAATATGTGTCGTGTTTCTATAAATAAGAAATCTTCAATCTTAATTTATGTCTAGATACACACAACACACACACACACACACACACACACACAGACACTCCCCCAACACCCCATCTCTGATAAGATGATTTTAATTTTGCATATTTACTTTGCACTAATCATAGACTAATGATCTCGAAAGAAGATTATGTATGTATTACAATCTTTGGAATGAAATTCATCAGGCATATTAACAATGCTTTGACCTTTTGACATTTGTGACTCCTCTCACGAATACATAGAGGATATCTGTGTTTATCAAGAATTGACAGATATTCTATCTATTCTGTTCAAGTTATCCAATGAGTGTTGTGTAAGCTACACAAGTGTCTTCAAGGTCAGTGACGTCATTTTGCAATTTGCTCATCAAGTGAAGCCAATATTGCATGCCGCTTCAAGTTTTTAATTCATCATATTTTTGCTATTTCATTCATTTCATGAACTCGCATCATATCAAACACAGACGTCAAGAATTGCAAATCTAACAAGTGTGTTATGATCTCCTTTATTTCTAAACTGAAGTACACCAGTCTTTTGTTTGAATTTTGTCTACAACCGCCGTGATTTTTCAACACAAAATCTGTTTAACATAGAAATACAAAAACCTTGAGGAGAGTGTTTAGAAAAGATCGTGTTTATAATCATTATGCAGAATGAGTTTAAATATTACCAGTGTCCATATATAAAATTGTATTTACAAAGGTTCAACAAGGGCGGTTGTATGAACAAGGCCAGTCACAATATTATGATCCGCCACATCAACAGCGTTCCCAGTGTTCCCCATTAGAGTGCTTACTTATCTTTTGGTTCAGGAAAAATTTGTTTACAAACAAAAATTTAAAAACTGAAGTATCTGAAGAAGAAGAAGAAGAAGAAGAAGAAAAAGAAGCAAACATCAATCCACCTAAAGGCTTCTTAATAATGATGATAAATAATACTTATAGAACGCGTACTCCGTTAACAAAGACTCAATTCGCTTTTGAGAAAAAACCCACACAGATAAAATGTACACAGGACAGGACTATCATGGGAATGCTTGTTTCAAAAAGGTAAGTTCTAGTGTTGATGAGCTCCTGAGGTAGCAGGGAAGAGAGCTCGGCAGAGAAGTGCAACGTACGTAGCTGAAGGATCATCCTGTCTCAGGGTATGAGGTACGCTAATGCAACTTTCATACCCTGGGTGCAAAGGCAGCTCATAACATCGCGAGGTGACGTATGTTCCAGCCAATCAAATAGTTTTCTCACTCTGTTGAAAAAAAAGCCAATCACAGAGAGCTTTTCAAAATGCATTTGGCTTTCGAACTTCTGCAAAATGGCGACTTCCTTAGATTAACAAGCTGAAATCGAAGTTTTTCCCCGTCAAATTGTCACAGACGCAGACCATGGAATGGGACAGCAGTTTATCGAGGAAGGTAGGGGTCAACGTTTGATGACTCAGTTTTGAAGGATCGTTATGATTTCTGCAGTGTTAAACTACAACCACACTCGCCTTTCAAGTGATGTAATTGGTTGGCTATATTTAGATTAGTCCTCTATCATACGTCACCTCGAGAAGTTATAAGCTGCCTTTGCACCCAGGGAATGAAGGTTGCATTAGCGTACCCTATACCCTGAGACAGGATCCTGAAGGGTCATCACCAGCTGTTTTCAGGTTGTACTTGGAGATCCTGAGTAGATGTTAACCAGAAGACCTTAGAATACGCGAGATCTCGTACATCGTCAGATTGTCTGAGAGATAGGATGGAAGTATTCCCTCAAAATAACGATATGTCATAACTACAATCTTATACTGGCAGTGTTACAACGTGCGGACTTCTCCAGGTTTCTGTCTTTGTATTTTTAACTCATCAGGCCTGAAAGGCCCGATGGGCTTATGGCATGGCATGGTGTCCGGCGTCCGTCCATCCGTCCGTCCGTCCATCCGTAAACTTTTCGCTTTTTCGACTTCTTTTTCCAGAACCAATAACTCCAAAGAGATGAAATTTTATGTGCAGACTCCTTGGCCAATGGGGATCCTAAATTATAAATTTCGTGACCCCATGACCCCAAATGGGGTCACAGGGGTCACATCCTTAAAAACCTATTTTCATCGTCTTCTCCAGTTCCAAAAGGTCTAGAGAGCTGAAAAGTTGTGTGCAGACTCCTTGGCCAATGGGGATTCTAAATTGTAGATTTCGTGACCCCGTGACCCCAAATTGGGTCACAGGGGTCACATCCTTAAAAACCTATTTTCATCTTCTTCTCCAGTTCCAAAAGGTCTAGAGAGCTGAAAAGTTGCGTGCAGACTCCTTGGCCAATGGGGATTCTAAATTGAAGATTTCGTGACCCTGTGACCCCAATCTAGGTCACGGGTCATGACCCAAAAACCTCTTTTCATCTTTATCTCAAATATTTTAAGCTTTAGAAAGGTGAACTGTTGTGTAGAGACTCTTTGGTCAAAGGTGATTCTTAATTGTAGGATTGGTGACCCTGTGACTTCAAATACGGTTCACAGGGGTCATGATCTAAAAACTTATTTTTGCTTGTTACCAATGTATGACTTGAGATAACTTAGATATTCAACCTTAGATAATACATCAATGAAATCCTGATGAGCTACAGAGCCCATGGCTCTAATTTTTTGGATTAATTCTGTTGTGCATGCCATGGTTGTTTCAAAGGACGTTCAGTTTCCCATGTAATTCAAAGATCATCTACTTGTAAACCATGAGTGGTGAATAATTCAGGAAATAAATCATTATTCACTAGCTTTCGTTCGTGAATAAATGAACACAATGAAACGCTTCGTTGATATATTTTCGATGTTTCACCCAATGCATCATATTATCTGTATTCATGTTTGATTACATTTATGTGTTCCAACTAAAAAATAAACATACCACTATATGACCGAATATGGACAAACTTACATGTATCACAGGCACTTGACTTCCATCCCGGCATGCATCCCGAAGAACATACAGGAGTCTCCACTCTCCAGTTGCAGGGTTCGTCAACACAGTGACACTCGGACTCACAGGTCGACCCAAACGTGTATTGGGAACAGGCTGAAAGAAAATAATAAGTGGTGGGCAAACAATTATATTGCCGAGGCACGCTTTGAATAAAGTCCCTTGCCCAAGGTAACACCACAAGTTTCACAACTCATGCCTCTTGCTCTTGCTGAACATCAACTGTCAACTGCGCTATGCACAGGAACACGCGTCAACATGATAGCAAACAGGGAAACACCTCAAGGTACATGCATTGTGTTGTTGGGAGTCACATATTCCAAACGTTATAAATGGTGTTTCTTTATTGAGAAGTACCGACTGTACCACCAATTTGATGATATCCGACTTAGTTTATTGACGACATGAAGTAGTGATTTCTGATCGAAACCGGACAATGCATCGCGATTGACGCGTGCCAATGAGTCAAACGTAATTTTGGAATCTTATTTATAACAGACAAAATGATAACTTTGGGTTGATCATGTTTAGAAGGTCATATAACGACTGTGCAAGTAAATGGGACGTGCAGTTTCGGTTTCTGTACAAGTATAATGATTTTACTCGATTTTAATTGGAAACTAGTATTTATGATTTATTTGGCGATTTGGGATACTTTACTTGCACTGTAAATCGCACATATGGTGAGTTGGAACTTATTAAAGTCTAATCAAATTTTATGAAACACAATAGATGCACCTTTAACCATTTCATAACTACTTTAATGAAGGTATCCCAAAACTTGAAAACTTCATCTTAAACTTTTTGAACTGCGATCCAACCAAAATAATTTTGAAAAGTAGTCATTTTGACTGTTATAGAAAGATAGGTAATTGTATTCATCAATATATATTTCACGAAATTATTTTTATTCATAATATTAAAATCAGAGAGTGTTGATGAGACTGGCATACCAATGATGTAATGTCTATATTGAATTTTTTTTACAAATTATATGGAGTATTTGGACTACTTGACAGAAAAATCAATTTCACCAATTGGTACTGTCCCGTTTGTTGTAAGAAATATTTTTGTTAAACCTCTCTTCACCAATGAATTTTTATGTATAGAATTGCTTTTTACCCCAGAATGAAATTGAAATGGTTCATGTCGTGGCCCCCCTGTTAGTGCTGAATAGGGTTCCAGAGTTCTGAAATCAAATCCTTCTCCTAAACTTGCACATGCTTTTAATATACATTGGTGATACGTATGTGTTTTTGTGACTGAATCGGATAAATATATGCACAGTTATGGCTCTTGATTTACCAGTTTCAGACTGAGGGTTGCTATATGGCTGAGGTCAGGATCTTTGACCTTATGACCTTGGTGTAGGATAAATTTTCTGAAAGATTTATTCATGACCATAATGATTGATCAGTGATAGACGTTCGATATTTGAACTGTTTATTCACCAGTATATCATTCAGACAATGACATAATTTTCAAGCTGATAAAAAACCATCTCATGTTAACTTTCAGATCTGCTATTTCCTAAATTACTCTTACACTTAAACTGATTATTTAGATGATAGTTTGTTCATCAATAGGACAAACCCCGGGGGGAATGTTTGTGCTCTGAGCTCTCCGTTACATTGTTATATTTACCATGAACTTCAACTTCATCAAAGTCAAGAATTATCCCAGCTCCATCATTGTTTGTAACAGTCGATATGGTGAGATAACGCCCTGTTGCTGCACATGGAAACTTGTAGACATCCGCAATGTCCGATCCATGTACATTTCCGGTAACAGTCTCACAGAAATCTGTGGTACTGGCCTCCACATTTGAGAGTGAAATTCGAACTCCATTTCTCCTTGTTGTGTCTTGGAATAAATACAATCAATTAAAGGCACTTATATAAACATCAATAGATTACGTTACGGCATCTCTCATATATTCTCTCGAATAAATCACACAATTTAATCATAGCTTATTAACCGTGTATGTGTAAATGCAACTACAAGTTTCTGGTTTCCACCCGCATCAGTTTCAAATCCACGCCTCAGGTCTTTTTGTTCTAGGGTTTAACAAAAGTAAGGGGCAGATAACTATAATTGAAAATGTCACTCGTTTCTGTTGAGATGGAGTGTAGGGGTGAGATTATTGACTATTTGGAATAGTAACACATATTTATGAGGTTTTTGCTTTATTTATATAAATAATTGTATAAATTTTGTTTGTTTATCTCTTCGTTCCAGAAAAAAAGAGTTCAAAATCAAAATCAAAATCGCGTCATCGCATCATTTTTGTCAGCCTGTAATGACCAGAAACATTTATTTCTATTTTTTAGGCCTTACAGGCACAGCGTATCGGCTGTTGCTGACATTCACAGTTTTGTCGGCGGTGTGGACGCTATGTAACTCTCTTGCAAACTCATGCCACTCATTTAATGGAATTTTAAATGAACATTCTGAATGTGGATATACGCACATACAACTAAGTAACCTGATTTGTGAACATGTTGTGCTTCTCAAATCATCACTTGGTCATGCCTGGATTGTTGGAGAGAAGCGATAGTAAAATGACATCAGATTACGACAGCACTGGCGTTGAGTATTCTGTGCCTATGACTTAATTGATTACTGATCTACTGTTACGTGCTCGTGTTGAACCAAACCCAGACCCTGAAACACGTCAGCAGCAGTAAGAAGAAGAAGAACCTACACTTACAGGAGCAAGTGACAATAACCACGATGATAAGTTCGAGTTGGACATATGGATGAACTGCAGAAGATAAACACCAACGTTGACAATGAACAAATCACTCTCTCCCGACGTCTAAATAAACTCACGGATTCTGTGAGTACAATTAAGAAATCAGTTGATGATCTTTCAACCAAATGTGCAAAACTGGAAGAAGAAAACATTTCGTTAAAATCTAATGTTTCAGATCTCTCAGGCAGGTTAGACTACCTGGAAAACCAAGGCAGCAGGAATAATATCATTATCCAAGGTGTCCCCAAATCAAAACAACATGAAACTTGGAGTGACTGTAAAGATTCAGTGCGGAAGATATTTCGTGAAAAGATGAACATTGTTAACTCTCTTATCACCATTGAAAGTGCACATCGGGTTAACCGTGGTAAATCCATCATCATAAAGTTACTGGATTTTACATGATACTACGAAATGTGCGATAAAAATGATAATTTTTTCATATAACAATTAGTGACTGTCACAAGCAATTAATATTTTCTGTACATCGCTGGCTCTTTATTCAAGTATGAAAACTGTATTTTGTATGGAACCTTATTTATCTTTTGTGAAATCTAAAGATGCAAGGCGTAGAATAACAATGTTATGAATAGGTTCACTGCCAATATACAAAACTACTGTTTGATTTGATGGACTTCCAAGGCACCAAAGACTTTGTTATATCTGTAATGGTAACTTTGTAGAAAATGAATTTTAGTTCCTATTTGAATGTAACGTTTATCATGATTTGCGCTGTAAATTTTACAAAACATCACATATCGTATTGATCAGCAATACCTTTTAAATACTTTACAATGTAGTAAAATTTCAACAACACTGTAACTGTTCTCGTTGCTGACGATATTGTCCTTATGAGCACATCTTCTTCTGGTTTACAATCTCAGCTGAATAGTTTGTTAGATTATTGCAATATCTGGGGGATTTCTGTGAATATACACAATGCTAAAGTAGTTACTTTCCAGAAGTCATACATTTTACCAAAGCAGGTTTACTATTATGGTTAAGAGATAAGGGACTCCAGGCCTGTAATGCTTTATCAAACGAAATTTGAAAAAAAATAAGATTAATGTTAAAACATCATTGGAGTTGTTTGATGCTTGCCTTGTACCGGTATTGCATTATGGGTGTGAGATATGGGGCTGTGATTGTATAGAGCGAGTTCATCGTAGATGTTGTAAAAATATCCTCAGTGTTAAGAATTGTACAAGTAATCTACTAGTTTATGGAGAACTTGGAAGATGTCCCCTTTGTATTCAGCGAGATTTACACTTGGTTAAATGTTGGTTTAAAGTTGTCAGATCAGAACATTGTATGTTTAGGGAATTGTATTCTAATCTAGATGAACGTTCTGGTTGGTTTCGCCATGTCAATGATATTCTTACTGTAAACGGGCTATGCATGGTTATCTCCCTTTGACTTAAATGTTCCAGTTGTCTTGTCATTGTTGAAGTAGCAACTCCAGGACAAATGTATTACTTATTGGTACCAGGAAATGTGAAAATCTACCACATATCAGTTATATAAGCAATTTAAGGACATTTTTGGATTGGGAAGTTATTTAGTTATGTTTTGAATTTCAAACATAGATTTGCACTAAGTACATTAAGGATATCGTCTCACACAATATTAATTGAAACAGGTAAATATAGTAGCAGTTTACGATTATGTATGCATTGCCATACGAAGACGAATATCACCTTTTACTACATGTCCATCGTAGTCTCATTTGAGATCTGTTCACTTAAAGAACTATTATTGTAAGCGATATTCCATTTATAAATGTACACAATTATTGTCATCAGAAAATATCAACATTCAGCGCTCCATGATTAAATTTGTGTATGAAGCTTTTCAACTAATAAACAACAATTAATACATCATCGTCGATTGTTTACCTCAGCACCGTATCATGTATTGTTAACAATGTATGTCCAGAGGCCAAACTTGGCTTGCGCTAATAAAATATGTCTGTCTGTCTAATTACATAAAGGAAGCATTGTTACTGCTAACTGAGTACCCATGACTGTCATTTGCCATTACCACGTAATCACATTTTTTTTTAATTTAATGTCTTTTACGAAATAAACTTGAATGATTGAAATTTACAATTTCACTTCCAGAACAGATCATGAAAACTTTAAAACTGAGATAAATACAGTTTTAAATAGAACAATCATCTTAACATGGTTATATTTGGGATAACACTACCTTCACTAGTACAAATTCTTGTACTTTTTAGGGCCGAGTCCCATGCGGGATTCGAACCCACGCCCTCAGAGTAAGGCAACTATCGCCAGCATTGACTGTACCAACAGCTTACCATACGACCATTTCGCCTCGACTATTGAAGGTAGTGTAATCCCAAACATAAGCATGTTACATTTCTCTCTATCTAAATGGTAAGTATCTCTAAATCATTATTCTTGGGTAGCATGCATTTCTTACAAAGGATGTGAATAACTCAAGAAAAATATGATTGGTTAAGAAAGTAATGAGCTTTGAAATTATCGTTGAATATAGCCGACTCGACTTGTTGATTTCAAAAGCAATACTTACAATCTGTTCTGAAGTAGATGGTAACATCAGGGGAGATAACCTCTTCTTCCAGATCTACGGTGAACCAGGTTAATGCCTGTCCAGGTAATGAATGAAAGATAACGTCCCCGGCAGCTCTCTTATCCCCATCGACCGCCCTTTCCGGTGGGTGGGCAGGGAGAAAGGAGCTTGCAGATACACTCTTCCGCAACGAGTTGACAATGTGACCTGTCATCAATGATTTACAAAGAAAAACCATCTATAAAGAATACAGAAAAGATACGTTATCACCATTGGCATTACGTTGCTGTAAATGTTAAAACTGTTCGGATGTTCAATGTTGCGTGGACTCAAATCCAATATTGAAGATATTGTATTTCAGCTACTTATGTTACATTTATTTATTGCTGCCCATGCACACCGTTTTAAAGACGTTCCCAACAATAATCAAAATAAATGAACAAATGTTGTAAATTGGCATGGTGCAAGCCGAATTTGTATTATTCAAGTATATGCATGTCACGGACCTTTTTCTGCAAAACGATGTTTTTTTTATGGTTATGTCTAAAAAAATGCCAAACTTGTTTTATTTTGTTTAAGTTCCTTTTCAAAATTGATGATTATCATTCAGAGTTATATTGTTGTTTTCTTTCAACAATGGAATGTTATTAGAATAGAAAAGTGATTTCTGCAATTTGTATTTGCCTTTTTTCATTAACCTTATATGATAAAAATACAATGTAACAATGTATTCTGCAAAAATAACTTCATATTTAAGAATGAAAATTAATGAATAATATGATTAAATGTGTGGAAAAAATAAAACTGAAGAATAAAAAAAACTAAAAAATATATGTCACTGACCTATTTGCTGAGTTATTTGATACTCCAGTTGAATATTTATTAAATGTAATGGCAAAGGGAGATAACTCTTCACTTCTTAAAAAAAGATAAATTGAAAACAGGGTGTAAGTTCAATTGTACAGTCAGTATATATTAAAATGGTAGTAAAATGAATAACTAACGTGAGTTCCTGTGAAACAGGTAGGAGGAAATAGGCGTTAGTTATTCTTTTAACTTTCCATTTGAATATATACACTCACAGACTCACACACACACACACACACACACACACACACACACACACACACACACATATATATATAAACTACCGGGCAAAAGAAAGTATTCACCTAAGTTTGTTTCGATTAATTCAATGTTTGAAATAAATCAGATGTATTTGACTATGGCACGATACTATTATACTTATCTGCAGTAGTTTGAATGACTTTGTTGGTGACTGAGGTTAAATTTTAGTTCAAACATCTTTTTGTAATGAAGACAGGGTTAAGAATGAAATTTACACCAACATGACCCCTACCCTGTTTAAAATGTTTTAAATGTGTGCAGAATCAGGCACATTTATTTATTTTCACATAGGATATGTCTTATATGTCGATGAACAGTTGTGTGTCATCAAAAATAATTTAAAAACAAAATTAAACTAAAAATTTCATTTAAAAAAAAAAAAAATTTAAAAACATGTAGAAGTATTCTTTAACTGCTTACTAAACATCTGTACTTATCAGTTTTGGATTATGACATCAAAAACTTGTACTTTTACAAGATATTTGCAATTGAAAATCATATATATGATAAAATCAACTGAGGTGAGTACTTTCTTTTGCCCGGTAGTTATATATATATATATATATATATATATATATATATATATATATATATATATATATATATCAGAAAAGATTAACGTTGTATTTACAACAACATACTACTTTTAACACAAAAAACAGCTGCTACTACTACTACTACTACTACTACTACTACTACTACTACTAAATAATATTAATAATATTAATAATAAGATTGACACACTTTTCTTTATCTCCAGTAGTATCTCCGAAGAAAATACCCCTTGAAGAATGGGGAAAGTAACTTTTTGTAACCCAAGACGACGTTGTTCATGTTTGATGCTTTCAACTTTTTCAGAATAAGAGTCACATAAAATATGTCGTCAGACGTTCATGTTTGATGCTGTCAATGTTTTCATAATACGAATCACATAAAAATATAGAACATCAAACTTGTTCATTTGTATCGTTTGTACGAGAAAATGTCATGGAATTGGAGGAACAACGAGCTCGAAGAACGAGAAAGGGGATTTCTGCAGTGTCCCAACACTCAAACAGAATGTGTTTAACGGAGAGGAGACAATGACAAGGTATACACTCCGGGGGATCTTTCCCCTTTTAGCTCCTGAGGTGAACATGTTGTCAGGAGGAACTACTGGTGTTATCTCAAACTATGATGTGTACACTGAGATCCATATTATGGAGACATAATTTGTTAAGAGGTACCCGCATTCCACACAGCAAAATACAGCACTTTTATTTCTATATCTGTTCAAGAACATGTGGGATGATATAGTTGCTTTTTCAAAACGGTTTTGGTGCAGAATATTTGGCATATACCATTAAAATTCATAAAATGTAGAATTTGATTAATGAAAGATGCCGTCAACATAAATAACCCTCTTGGGACTTAAATTTGTTGACTTGCCGTTAATGTAGAACAAGCCGAAAAGCCATTTTCGGCTCTCCTAAGGACATTTAAAGACGACGAGTTCTTGAAAGGTATGTTTCTCAGGAACATGAACATATACCGTTTTTAAATTTCAAATTTAGTTTTTGTTTGCTTCTGAAGACATGCTGTATCTTATTCAGTCGTGTTTTATCACTCATGAATTGGATTATTTTGTATTTTGTTATGGTAACGTTCCTTTTGTGGTTGAGTGCAGTTCGGGACACTGATATGATAATGAAATTGGAAATGTGGATTATTTTATGTATCTGATCAAGCTTTATTTACCTGATAACAGTTTCCATGAGGACAGTGTTGCAGGTACTTACAAGTGTTGATAACAGAGAATAAACAATGAAATAGAGAATTAATGAATCGACAACCACAAATCCAATCACTGACCATTCCACAACACAAAAGCAGATGTGATCAACAAAATCAATTAACAACCTGGCGTCTCTGACCATTCGTCCAATAAGCCAGCAGCTGATAATCAATTTGACCTCATGGCATATACTTGAGTTAAATTACTTGTTCATTCACAATGTGTGGTACATGTACAAATTTACATGTATAATCATTAATTTGGTAAAAAAACTTGGAAATGTAAGTCACCATAATGGACCACAAAAAAGCTTACCGTGAACAGAAGTTATAAGAAGTGGACCCAGGAAAATCAGACTTCCTATCATCGTGGACGTTCAAGAAACCGATTTTAGCGCATTATCATGTGTGTAACTACTGCAAAGTATAATTATATGACTATTGTTTATCTGTATCTAAGCGTTTCTAGCTGATGTGTCCCATGACTGCCGTTTTTATCATCGATTATCGTTTTTTAAAGTTTTGTAAAAGAAGAAGAATGAATAACTCAATCCTCTCTTGACTAAACGCACAAGTAGTCTCCAGTTTCGGACCATCTCGGTGTAATGGGTACATTCCCTTGTTAACTTACTCGATGTAATGCTTTAAAAGACGAGAGATAAATACTTAATTCAATTCTGAAATAAAAGTGTGTGGTAACTAAGTGGCCATTAGCACTACCATTTATTCAATTCAATTCAATTCATGAGAAAAGATTACTAATACATAAGCATGTAAAGTCATCTAGTATAGAATCATATGTGTTTTGTATGCCAAGAGTTTTGTGATATTTATCAATTGCTTTTAAGATTCCATGAAATCCAAGAAAATTTATCTTGAAAAAGACATGACAAAAATGTTCAAACGACATAAATTCACCATTATCATCCAACAAGCAAGATATATTAACAATGTCATGTTTTACTATTTAAGCATTTGTAATCAATAAGACTATTTTTATTATTTAAAAGCGGCTCCCTGAGGAATTCTTCATATGTGCATGGTTTAATATTATAACTATGTTTTGCAAAAGCATTCATTGTATCTTTCCAAAAACTAGAAATTAGAATTTGTTCTGAAAAACTCACCGGAAATTCACTACCACAATATATTTTAGTACTGTGGGCAATCATTGAATAGAAGACTCTTCCACTTCCTGTCATAACCTCTGCAAAGTAATTTCCTCATCCATGTTATTTTCAAAGCATCAACATAAGCAAATATATCTATCATTCCAAGTCCTCCTTCAGCAATTGGTTTACAAACCACTGACCACTTTATTTTGTCAGGCTTGTTATCCCAGAGGAAGCTAAATAGAATTTTATTACATTTTTAAGGAAATCTGTTGGTGGGTTGGGGAGGGTAAGACAAAGGAAATTTAACTTAGAAATGAGCAATGATTTTATTATAACAATTTTCCCTAGAGGAGTTATGGTTCTTTTCATCCATCTTTTTATGATTTCTTCTATTTCGTAAATTTTACTTTCAAAATTAAGTTTGATCATTTAAGTATGATCAATTGAAAATATTATTCCAAGAATCCTGAAGTTCTCTGGGTTCCAACGCAGATTTAAATCTGGTCTAAATTTCACCTTACTATTCCTAGAGCTTCCTATCCAGACAATTTCTGATTTATCATAATTGATTTTAAGCATAGAAATATATATGGGGATAACGGAACACCTTGTCTGCAGCCCCGATAAATAGATATCCATGATGACATTTTTCCGTTTATTATCAGACTTGACTTGATATCTTTATACAATATTGAAACCCATTTAGAGATACTGTCCCCAAATCAAAAAAATTTCAAAGTTTTAAAAATGAAAGACCAAGATATAGAATCAAAGGCCTTTTCAAAGTCTATAAGTAATAGCATACCTGGCTTTTGTTTAGACTCAGTGTGTAGACGTAAATCATAGACCATACGGATATTTTCTCAAATATATCTGTCAGACATAAATCCTGTTTGTTCTTCACTAATTATATTAGGGAGTACTTTTTAAAATCTATTTGCAATAATGGAAGCTAGAAGTTTATATGAAGAGTTCAATAAAGTAATTGGGCGCCAATTTTTCATAAATTGTCCGTGTTTATCTCCCTTTGGAATGCAGGTTAAAATTCCTTGTTATAGACAAGTTGCCAGTTTCATAACTAAAATTTAGTGATCTTAATAGGAAATCACCAAGGTCAATCCAGAAGAGCTTTAAAAATTCATAGAAGAAACCACCAGAGCCTGGACTCGTGTTATTTTTTTATTTCTTAAGTGCAAATAGGAGTTCTTCTTTCATATTCTTACTGATATAATTTGTTGTTTCTAGGTTACACAAATATTTACTAATGCATTCTCCTTCATCGATCCATTTAGCTTTTGATCTAACTAGCATGCCGTCTAATTTCTTTTGACGCAGTTGTTGTAATTCCTGTTTTTTGTTTTCCAGTTCTTCAACAGTTGTATCTCAATAATTACTCTCAAGATATTATTTTTCTACATTTAGCCTTTCTTCTTTTTTGTTCATCTCTTTTTTCTTGAAAGAAGCATAGGATATTGATTTTCCTCCAATTTTCATAAAAGGTGTCTCCAGGAAAAGGTGATCATTAATAAAGAATTCAATATCAGTATTAGAAATGTTATCCAAATTATCTAGATTGTAAACCATGGCAGCATATTCTTTCTTGGTTGAAAGAATAAGATTTTTAATTTCTTCCACATACTTCTTATCCTGTAACAAGGAATTGTTAAACTTCCAGTATGTTGATCTCTTTGTGGATTCTTCCTTACTAAAATTGAAGCTAACCAGTGAATGATCTGTTCTATAACCCCGATTTATTTTAGCTTGGGATGTGTTTCGACAAAGATTTTCTGACATAAGAAAAAATTCTAGCCTAGCTTGTTTAACAGGTTTTGAACGTCGCCATGTGTATTGTCTTACTCCTGGATTAATGTCTCTCTATATGTCAATAAGATTAAGTTCTCCCATTAATTCTAGTAATTGATCTCTAGGGTTATTAGGTCTTAAAGACTAGGTCTGGAGGACCTATTGTTATCATCGTGTTTTCTTTCTTTTCTTCTTATTGTTTGACCTTTTTTGTTCGAAGGATTCCTGCTTAACCACTTGACCGAGTTTCATGATTTTTACAGAGTTTGTAGCTTGTGACATTATCTGGATTTGTGTCGAGACACTTGATTGATTTTCGACTTCTTTCGCGAGTTATCTCCCCTTGAAGTCAAAACTTCAAACCTCAATATCTCAAAAACTAATCAAGATATTTGCACAAAACTTTCACCACTATGTGGGAAAAAAAATCCTCATCGATTAGGACTATAGTGGTTTTCGGCCGTAATAATAGATTTTTTGCTATTTCGCAAAAACTTAATATTTTGTGAACTTTCACAGTTTTCAGGATACGCGTCTTTAAAAATCTTCTGCTAAATCACGGCAATACATACAGCTAAGTGTGATAACTTATTTTGAAGATCAATGAATTCCTAAGACGACTGATTAGGCCGAATTTTGAATTTCATCCTAGAACTTTCGTAATCTGCTCTAGAAAATTGTAATTTTTTATGAGGGCGCAATTTGGCAGAATGTTTAAAGGGAAATTACTCTGTCGTGAAATACATAATGTCATACTTATTTATTGCTATCTTTTCATAATGACCAGCTTAACCGTTCTATAACATATCATTATCATATACAAGTTGATAGTTTCGGCACAATTTGGACATATTCCCATAAAAGTAAAATCTTGTGATTTTGAGGCTTTTTGCTTGTTACTTTCTTTGTAGAATTGTTGATAGCAAACGACTGACGATAGCATTATGTTTAATAGCTGATTTTGATTTACAGATGTCATGTGTTTAAGACAATAAATTTCAATCATGTGTCTGTCATTGGTCACGTGTGACTGGTCATAGAAGATTGTCATTTTTCGAAAATCGCCATTTTCATCAAAGTTCAAAGGCTCATAACTGCTCAACTAATCAATATATTGACATTTTATTTTCACATTCGGACGCACAATAACAAGAGGAACAACTTTTTTGTTGAAACCTTTCATAAAAAAGTTGATAGTTTAGCTCCAAACATCGCAAACGTTGTCTAGGGGACCAAATTTAAGCATTTTTGAGTATTTTCTTGAATATTCAGAAGAATATAACGCATTACCTATGTATGCAAACTTAATGATGGTTACATCTACTTAAGTGGAAATTAAAGCACAAGTTTCTCTATGTTACACCTTAGTATGAAAATATTAACCACTTTATCTTAATCGTGAGAAAGATCATGTAGGGGTCCATTAATAAGCGATTGTTACATTTTAAGAGGGTCATTGTATTTGGAATTTTTTGTAAATAAAGAACTAAAGATAGAGACATGCTTGATAACTCATTTTTAAGCAGAGAAACTGATGAATAACAGATAGTGCAACATGGAGTTCAAGGTCAAGCAGAAGTCTTGAAGACCTAAGTATTGCCTTGGCAATCCTAGTTAACATTCTTATAGTTACGTCTATCTTTATCTTGATCAAGAGAGAGGTTGAAATCGCCACCAATGAGACAGGACTCATTTCCAAATTCTTTAAATTTGGTTAATATCATCTTATAAAAATCTGGCGAGTCAAAATTTGGGCCATAAATATTACAAACAGACATTCTGCAGCCATTTAGTGTAATATCAATCAGAATAAAGTTACCAGATTCATGTTTATAAACTTGATGTATGTTATATTAAGTTTTTTTAAAAAGAAAGGCTACTCCTCTAGACTGACTTGAATGACAATTGAGAATAATTTCATGGCCCCACATGGATCTAATAAATTTGTCCTCTTGAAAAATAAAGTGTGTGTCTTAAATTAGACATAGTGAACATTCTTTTGCTCGTAAAAAGTTAAAGACATCTCTTCTCTTCTCTAAATTACCAATTCAATGATCCACAGGAGAAATTACTACCCATTTCTACATGATACACAATGTATTTGTTTTACCATAACAAACAGAGACAGACATACCATACACACTCCTAACATACCTGAGAGAATGGAAAATAACACACCTGCCTAGCGAGTCTCACACAAACTGCCTGGTGATCATATATTAGTGTTTTGGTAATTTCTCGATCACAACAACATACTAAGAACGTTCACATACCTAGTGAGTCCAACAAACACACTAAACAAACACTTTTGCTGGCTCCTGTCTGGACCGGAAGTAAACAGAAAAACACAGCAACTCCTTGCATCGACATAAAACAAAAACTCATTGCTTTGTCTATTATGTGTGCCGAAGCCTGGCTAACCTAAACCACAATAGCATCTGGGAAGAAAGTGCACGTGTTTACGCCGTAGTAAGCAGGTAAGTACCAGCTGAAAGTTTAGTTTCTGTAACAGTTTCATCCAGGGAAGGGGTCTTCCAGTTTAATTTTCCTCCATTCAAAGTCCCTCTTCTGTCTTTATTGAAGAAAGACGTCAATTCCCCGGTCCATAATGCGTGTTTGAACTTGATAGGTTTCTCTCAATACCTTGCCCCTAGCCCCCAGTTTACTTCGGAGTTCCTTTAAGATGACTGGAAGGTCTGTTTATCATTCGTGAATTGGATTATCTTGTATTTTGTTATGGAGACGTTTCTTTTGTGGTTGAGTGTAGTTCGAGACACTGATATGACAATGACGTCAGCATGGAATTTGAGCCATTACATTCTTAACATGAATCGACAACCACAAAACCAACCACTGACCATTTACAAACACAATAGTGTCATTTGTCATCCAAAACTGGCTCTCACAGTAGATGTCGCTTGTGTGAGATCAAGCGATATCTACAAGCGATATCTACATTGTAGATATCGCTACAATCAAATCGTCATAATCCTATTACATCATCAGTTAATGACATCACAAGGCTTTGACATCACTTAGAATACTGCTGACAATGTTATGACGTCACAAAGTTGATGACGTAACAATGCTATGAGGCCACAATGCTGATGACGTCACAATGCTATGACATCACTGAGATCACTGCTGAAGTAGTCAAATGGTAGTTTTGTGTTATATGCAGATATGTTCATTATTTAGCTAATAATTGTTGAAGAATGATTTTGAATGATAAATAGAATAGCACCCTCGTGTCTTCTGATATCAAATATATCAACACTCGTTGATTAAAGTAAAGATATCCTCGGCAAGCCTCGGATATTTGTAACTTTAATCAACTCGTGTTGATATATTTGATATCAGAAGACACTTGGGGGAGATTCTCTATTTATCAACCTGGCGTCTCTGACCATGCTTCCCATAAGCCAGAAACGGATAATTAATTTGACCTCACAGCAGTGAATTGAGTAAAATTAACCTTTGTTCAGTCCAAATTTGTTGAACATGTACATGAATAATCATTAATTTTGTTGACATTTCAGAAACTAATTTGACCACAAAAAAAGCTTACCGTAAACAGAAGTTATAAGAAGTGGACTCAGGAAAATCAGACTTCCTATCATCGTGGATGTTTTCGAAGAAGCCGATGTTAGTGCATTGATAACATTTGTTTAACTACTGCAACGCTTCAATGACTCTTATTCATCTCTATTGAAGCGTTTCTAGATAGATAGATAGATAGATAGATATTCTTTATTTCCTCCAGTACATGAAGATACAGTGTGATATGATATAGTTACATGATATACAGATTAATACAAGCAGTTTGTGAAAAAGTGTTTCGGTGGATAACAGTTGTACATACGTTGATCATACAATCAAGCCATATATTATAGTCAAGGGATAAACAATATTCTGTTGGCAGTCCACCAAGTAAGAAACATAAAGTTAGTTCTTCATCATTATTCCAGAGGCTGGAAAACGTATCAACATCTAACTTATCAATAATTGATTCAATCAACAGATCCCTCTGGGGGTCTTGTCTTCTCGCAATACATAAAAGCATGTTTTACAATATCATACACAAATGTGCCACAAATACACTCTTTTGATTGGATGCGTAGAGTACTGATTTTGACCAAGTTGGCAATGCAATGCAATAGATCTGGTTTCAGTACAGATAAGTTCCAAAGTCTATGTACATTTCGATCCCGAACTGAAAAATACCTATGTCGGTCTACTCTGACAGTTAAATCTTTACATACAGATGTATTTTCAGCATCATGAATGCTTTTTGTAACATGGGCATTCCATTTAGATTTACAAGGAAAACTAGAAGACATCATGTATTCATTGATACAATCTGTCAAATCATATTTATATGTTAATAGTAACATATGATAAATCGGTGATTTTGTACTTTTAGCTTCTCTTTCGTTATCCGAGTCAAGTAAGAATTGACTTAATCTATGGTTCAATACGTTTTTGAAGACAAAGTTCAAATCACTTCTGCATAATTTGCCTAGTAGTATAAGACATCGCTTTTCAATGTAAGCTTGGACTGATATTAAGTCTAGACAGTCTCGTGCGACAACTGATGATGATGATGTGTCACATTGACTGCTGTATTTATCATCGATTATCATTGTTTGAAGAAGTTTTTAAAAAGAAGAAAAATGAATAATTTAATCCCCTCTTGACTAAAGACGCAAATACGCTCCTGTTTCAGACCGTCTCGGTGTAATGTTAACTTACTTGAAGAATTCAATAGACACAGTCTCGGTCTAATGGGTGCAATCCCTTGTTAACTTACTCGATGTTTTAAAAGACGAGAAATAAATACGTTAATTCAATGCTGAATAAAAGTGTGTGGCCACCAAGTGGCCATTAGCACAACCATTTATGATGATGTTGCCTAATTTCAGATGTATGTGTAGAGGGTCACGTTATGTATATGTAGTGTTTTAAAGGGGCAGTAGCACGTTTTTTGCAAAATTATTTTTTTCAAATTTCGCATTTATAATGATAGTTTATGTCATGTAAACTAACTTTAAAGGGTAAAACATCTTATTACACAGACCAATTATCTGTAGTGGTAAAAACTATGTTGCGTATAACGCAAACATTTCATGGCGGCCATTTTATTGTGAACACAATTTGTTATTTTGTATTACAAAAACGATTCCCATGGCTTTAACGAAACATGTACACTCATTTTAAACTTTATTTTCCAAAGAGAGAAGGATGTTTTACTATTGATGAAATTATTTTAAAAATACATTTCATCAACTTATTTGAGCGAAAAAACGTGCTACTGGCCCTTGAAATCGGTATAATCACCCAAAACATAACTGCAAATACTTATTTTGACTATGCATATACATATAATTCTCTTCCTACAGAGGTTACTCCCTTCAGATTTCAGATTTCCGATCCTAACCTCTGTTCTAGATGGCCCGAGTTGCTAGACTCCAGTAAAATTCCCAATTTACCCAAATTCCCAAAAGTACCTCACAGCGAGTGACGCATATATGTGTAAGCTAAAAGCAGTGCTTATTCAGTGAAAGCCGCACATATGCGTCGGCTGAAACCATCCCGTATTCAGTGAGTGACGCATATATGAGGATATATGTAATGAATGCAAATGAGCATAACGCAATAACGTAATTATTACCCTTAAACCATATAATATATTACAATTTGAGTTCAGTTGATGAAAGTGTCAGCTTCGGTATCTCATATAACAATACATCCAGTGTAATTAGGGATTTCTTTTGATTCACTGGCAATATATGCAAGATGCTGTATCAGTTACGGGATTGATACTTGCTCGAATACACATTCAATTAGAGTATAGAAATAACATATTTGACATTGAAATAAAGTATAGGGATCATATCAGACGTAGACCCAGCCCTAATTGAAAGACAGATGACAGGTGTGTGACTGTTGTAAAACAAGCATATTATTGGACAACCTTCTTCGTAAAGTCACGCCCCTGTCTGTAGTGTTTTATGCAATCATGTTTGAGCATCTAATGTCAATGATGTCGTGTGCATTTACTTCAAATACGATGTATGTTGAGCGATGACAAGTACTTTTCGATATTTCAAATTTCAAATTTATTTTTGATATTAGTCGACTATTTATTGGTGTCACGTGACCGTCTGCCATTAAGGTGCTGAAACGTCAGCTTGCCTGACGTTAGTGTGAAGTGGTAACGTCAAACTTGTTTTCCTATTCCGACCGCCATAGACTGCATAAATACATTATACCATGATATCCTGATTTATAATATTACTAAACGTGTATAATTCATAAAGTGTTCATAATTCAAGCGCTAAGAGAACTATAAAAAGGATAAAAGGAAAAGGAGGATTAGTTGCATGTTGGACTTAATAAGTTATATATTTCTACGTTAATATCGAGATGCAATATGTTGTGTGAATATAGGCCTAGTTAAGATAATTTATAAAAATAAATTCCCAAATAAAAACATAATTTGTCTACAGTAAAAAATAGCACCATGGTCAAAAGGTGTTTTGTTTCTCGGTGACATGTTTCTTTGAACAAACTTAACTACCCAGATAAAAAGAGTGGAAACAAAATACTGCTGCCGGATAAAGTCGATTTTTAATGTATTTGGTAAATGAATGTTTTGAAAATTGTTAAGATTTCTTCATAATGGTGCTTCTCGTATGTTCAAACAAGGTGCAGAAATCACAGATTCAAAATGGTTTTGGACAGAACATTCGGCATTAACTGAAACTGAAGTTAAATGTCAACATTGTGTATCTCTTTTACTTTTATTATTTTACGCATCATTGCTGTAGGACATCGGCCTCATGAAAAATGACTAGATAACGTTTAAAAAAGTAAAAACTTATTTTTGTTGTTTCTGTAGACGTGATGTCTGACTCATGGATTATATATATATCTTGCATGTATGAGGTCTGTACAGCTTCTCTTGCTCGTGGAGTTATATCCTTTTATAAGGAAAAAGAAAAGTCAATTATATTCCTGATGCATTGTTACGTACACTATTGGGCGGAATATAGACGTTTATTACGAATACGATGGGTTGTTTTTGTTTTAAGACATTATCGAACCATTCATATTTACTTCGTAACTTACTGTCAACATCAAACATGCTTCAGTGCATTAAATTGATATTGTATTGATAGTCCGTATTGAACAGGTTATATAAAGCATTGCAATATCGACATGGTATCAGCTAATAACGTATATCATTCAATATAAACTCTCTATATTTGTATATTATAGTTTATGTAAGTTAATTATTTGATATATAAATACTTTGTCAGATGTGTACGAGTATTGTGGCTAAAAGGTCATATATACATTCCGGAGTACAAACTCGGGGATTATATATATCTGTACATTAATTTCGAAATAACTATTTAGATCGTTCTTGGTAATCTTTGTCTTATACTTTCCTTGTGTTGTGATTGAAAAACTTTCTAGATATCAGTGTTAAGAAATATAAAACTTTATTTTTTGAGAACTATAAAAGTTCTAATTTTAAGACATCGTTTAATTTGTGACAACTACGATACATATTTCTAGGAAAAAAAGTCCCTCGGTGTCGCAAAAAGTGCAGTTTCTTCCCATCAATCTCAAATGTAGGCCTACTGAGGGTGCCTACCACTCGATATCTTCTGCACAAAGTTATGCATAATTATTCTGTTTTCATAATCGTAATAATATATAATTAAATAACTATTGGCATCTTACAGAATGACTATAATTTTAGTAAAATGTCTCACCAGACTTCATGGTCTGTGATGAACCTTACCGTTACTCTTAGCTTTTGTAGCTAAAGCAAATTTATGCTTCAATGTCTCCAATTTGTATAATGTGAAATCTTATTCTGAATGCCAAAGACGATCAGATGAAATAAAAAATCATTTTATAGTCTCTGTTAAAGTATAATTTACAAAATGTCAACCCAAACTACAGTTTTATTATTGTATTGTCAATATCATTGTAAGCTGTTATCGCTAGTTTATGTATGTTCCTACATTTTTGTAATGTAAATTAGAAGGCTGTATTGCGATATTTATACCATGTATCGCACTGTGCATATACATTCGTGGTGTAATACATGATTTTGAATAAGATTATTGTAAATTCGGAGATAGAGGAGTGCCACCTGTATAGTGTACACGTTTCACACAATAAAGTAGTATTTGCTTATGTACCAAAGATCGAAACCAGATTATATCTTTCCCTTAAGATTTTCACACGTGACACTGTGCCATGGTAGTATTAAGGTGAAGAAATATCTGGAAACTTTACACGTCTATGGTACTTTTGTGTACTATGAATCTAACACAATTGACAGGTTGAAGGCCAGGGAGTTTCGAATGGACTGTACTTCAGATACCAAAACTTTATCAGATAAGTACCCAAAGTTATTTGGAGGATCTGAATTCGGATATCCTTTCTTTTGATATTGTCTTTTGGGAAACCAGTCTGAAAATCCAGACCGATCGACCGGAACTGAGAAAGACCCAAACACCCAGTGTCTAGCAGTGCTTACCATAGGTGTCAGTGTAAATGTAGTTTTAGTATTTTTGGATTTCCATCAAATATGATTTAATGTATGAAAGTACGACACTTTATTTAAATGTGTGTGTGAGAATTTGTTGTGGCTAAGAATTAATCACAACCTGTTTTCAACATGTCATTGCTAACGACGGTGTCCTGTGTTCCCTCTCTCCGACTTACAACTCTATGAGTGAGTGAGTTATATAAGTATTGTTCAACGCCGCTTCGGCAGTGCAAGAAATTTAAGTTAATTGATTAATGTTTGGAATGATTGCAAAAGCAAAGATTTACAACACAAAGGCTGTATAATACAACATCATACTATCCAGAAAAGTTAAAATGTACAATTTGTGAAATAAAATTACTACTATCAAAACGTCTACAACACTGTACTCCTTTATTTTGCATATAAAATAGTTTAATTTGTGAATCTATTAAGTGGAAATGAAATAGATTGGAGAAAGCCCTGATAACCTTTGCTTGTACAAAACTTATACAATATATATAAAAAAAACAAATTTATGACAAATTTCCGAGTTCTATTTTAATATCATTAATGATTCAACATTCAAAGACAAATTCACGATAACAACAGAAATATGGTATATGACAGTAAAACTGATTTTATCATATTATATTTGACTTAAATAGACAACTTAAGAAGCGGATATGAGAAGATAAATAAAATGAAAGTTGGTTCCCATGGGAAAATCATATTTTTCACTTCAACTAAGCTTTTTCAGCTACTCTTTTGCCAATAATGGTTGTAATCCTAATAATAGTTTAGAAATATTGAAACAGATCGTTAATCAAATGCTAGCTGTTTCATTTTGGAGACAAACAGATTTGAAAAGAGAAACATGTGCTAAAATCAATCAGTGCAGTACGTCATTTGTATGATATCAACTTCTGACCAAAATGTCCAACTACCAATTTGCAAATTACATAGTGATATTTAGAGGTTATGACATGTCATTTTTCATACAATACCTCATATCAGCCCGAGACCCCCATATAAGCCCGAGGGCTGCAGGCCAGAGGGCTGATATGGGTCGAGGGCTGATATTGGGTATGGTATGAAAAATGACATGTTGTAACCTTTTTATCATATATTATACATTTTTCTAAAATAAGAAAGAGTGCTTGAAGCAATATTAAAATTAAGATATTTCTGTGCGAAAATTTACTTTGAGGGGCCTACAAGACAAACCCTCAATTACAAGTGTGCAAAATATTTTAGCCGTGCCTCCTATTCAATTTTCCAATTAGTAGCATATATAATTATGTTAATAAGAATGTAAGTTAAAAGCATCAACAACATCCTTACTTGGAGACTACTCTGATATAAACTACTCCGTCAATGCTTCGCTTCTGACGTTACTCAATGTTAGCGTGCCTGTGAGCAAAAGGAGATCACTCTAACCTAATGTCACCCAGGCTGATATTGATATGGATTTGCGGACCGGGCTGATATGGCTGATATGGATTTGCGGACCGGGCAGCGATATGGATGGCGTGTCCTTACCTCTATCACATATGAAAAACATCCCATATTATTGATAGGTATATGATAAAATGCCATATGCTCATTCGCATTGAAAGAGAACATAGTTTGACTATTGATATTGAACATGATGTGTGTCAATAAGTGTGTTTACATGAGCAACAGCTATATTGTCCCATTCATTTACGAGAGTGTTTGATAATTCAAGCAGGGTAGTAGAAGGATTATGCACAGGTCGAATGATGCTACTGCCCCAAGCATGTTCATCTGTACTGTAAGCTGGTCACAGTAGTCGATCAACACCTTGTATCTGCAAGAATGATTATACTAGCTAGGCTCTGTGAACAGGTGCATTGTCTCTGAACACCACCCGAGCATGTGGAAACAATTTATGCTACTGTATGTTGTGCTATTGACGTTTCCATTTAACACTGCAAAGTCAGTTTTACTGTTATATAATATACATTCCAGCCCATAAATGAATGGAACCACGCCATGGGGCCCTTCTACTATGAACTCAGTCTTCACTACTTACACCTTTCAATCATTGCACACGTATGATTCTTAATTTGCAGCCCAGGTTGCATACTCCAAAGGGAGTTGAGAATGAAAAAGGAAAGATGTTGGTCTTTACACAAGGGTAATAATGTGTGTAGCGCTTTGAGCACGGACCTTTGTGTTGTGGAGTTCAGCGCGATATAAGTATCCTCATTATTATTATTATTTATTTGTCAGTAAATATGACATGAGGTCAATGTTGTAGACAGATGTTGCCGAGACACTGCACCCAAGCCATGTCGATGACGATGTTGGCGGGCCCTAAATGGAATTAAGACAGTCCTTCTGTCCCTATATCCACGTTGAAATAATTCTTTAGTTACGTCTCTAGAAATTGGAATTTGAATGACAGCCATGGTGGTTACAATGTACATGTCGATGACGTTGCGCTCAACGTCAGAACAGACGGCTTTTGCTGCTTGTCTTTTTTCATTCTTTCCACAGTTCTTACACTAACATGACAGTAACGAGTGGTGAAGAGATTGGTTAACTTTGTACGTTGCCTTCCTGTGACTTCATTAAGTCTTGCACTTTGTGTAGAACCAGCCATTGTCAGTAAAATGTATGATTTAAAGGACAACGAAATAAGCCATCAAAAAGTTAGTTTAGATTCGAGAATGTGTAGTTATCATTTATATCCGTGAGAACAGGTCTCTCATTTTAAAAAACAGCAACTCAAATTATCAATATAACATGGTTATATTTGGGATAACACTACCTTCAATAGTTTACATTATCAAATTATCAAATTGACACAATCCCATTCTTCGATAGAACCATGGTTATAAGTAATTCATCCAGTACAAAAATGAAACGTGCTCGGGATTTTTATAACTGAAAGAGAATCACGTGGTGAATTAACGTGACGTCATTGTAGTCAAGGAAACGAATCCAACTCAAACTTTCTCAAGATTCACTCCGTACATTCAACCAATCACGCAAAGCTACCCAGATGCCTGGTTGCAATAACGCTATGCAGATCATTTGGATATTTCTCCTACTGATAAATGTAAAGATCAGTATTCAAGAAAAGGACAACAACAAACAACAACCGCAACATAGGAAGCAGGAATGTCTCAGATATATTAACTGTGACATTGTAGATCAGTGCTTGGTACGGTATGGCTCTCGGTGTATGACTGATCTGTTTGGTTTTGCTAATCAGACCACGAAACTAAGAAATGATCTATTACAGGGAAGTTCTATTCAAACCTGTCAGAAATTTGTTGATTTATGCTTACACAAGCCAAAGATCAACCCGCCAGGTTGGCAGCCAAAGACCCGTTCCTTCTTGATGGTACAGTCTTATCCGATTCACCTGAGAGATATTTGGGTAGGATCGATGTCATCAAATGCAATGAGAAAAACTGGGTTAAAGATCAGGGGATTTATGTATGGTTGGGTCTATGACAAAGTGCGAAACACGCTCTTTTGGTCTACCCGTCAAGGAACATTCAAGCAAGTCATAGACAATACACATTCTAAAGTCAAGTTAACTGAGCATCGAGAATATGAAATGAGTCTGTTCCAAAACCATCTGTATCTTGTGCAGAGAGGAACCATTATAAGGCGGAGCACCTCACCTGGACCTGAACACGAGGTATGGTATCGTACAGGAGCTGGACATATTAAGTATCTAACCATCAGTGATTCTCTCATTTGTTGGCTGCAGCAGTCGAGGATCAAATGCCTGAATTTGTTGACAAAATCAAAGGAAAATCCGGAGATAGAGGAGTGTCACATGTATAGTGTCCATGTTTCACACAATAAAGTAGTATTTGTTTATGTACCAAACAACGGAGACAGATTACATCTTAAGATTTTCACACGTGACACTAGACCGGAATTGTGCCATGGTAGTATTAAGGTGAAGGGATATATAAACACTTTACACGTCTATGGTACTTTTGTGTACTATAAATCTAACACAATGGACAGGTTGGAGGCCAGCGAGTTTGAAATGGACTGTACTTTCGATACCAAAACTTCTCCAGCTAAGTATCCAGAGTCATTTAGAGGAATCATGTTGAAATATACCTTTTTCTTATAGCAATTATTTAAACGATAAATTGGTCAATTGACTCAATTTACTTGTTTAACATTGAATTGGTTAAATGGTTAAATGTTTGATTGTTCGACTTTATAATCCTTGCTTCCAGAAGCAAAAATGATTGATTATCCGATTCTGTATGCTTGATGTCAGAATGTACATGTTTAATTCCCTGAATAAATATGTTCCATTCCCTGAACAAAAATGTTTGATTTTCTGAAAGGTTTACCTCAACAATATGTTCACACCATTGTGTGATTCCCTGAAAGTAATTAAACAGTTGCCTCAACAATATCTTCACTCTAGTTTTCGATTGCCAGAAACTGATTAAATGTATACCTCAACAATATGTTCACTCTAATGTGGTTTAAATATTATTTATTCACTTACTCGGGTACAGGGAGATCAACAAACAGGGTTTCCCCTATATAAACGTCTCTCCCCAAATGTCTCTCACTCTAATGTTTGATTCCCTAAAGTGATTAAAGGTTTACCTCAACAATATGTTCACTCTACTGTTTGATTCACCGAAAGTGATTTAACGTTTACCTCAACAATAAGTTTACTCTATTGTTTTATTATTTGAAAGTGATTAAACGATTACCTCAACAATATGTTCACTCTATTATTTGATTCCCTGAAAGTGATTAAATGCTTACCTCAGCAATGTGTTCACTTTATTATTTGATTCCCCGAAAGTGATTAAAATGCTTAACCTCAATAATATGTTAACTCTTTTGTTTGATTCCCTGAAAATGATGGTTTAAACATATTTTAATCTCAAGGAAAAGGATTGGGAACATGTTATCCAACTTAAAACACCCTCTCCTTATTATGTACAAGCTTGATATACATATATACAAGCATGACGACAGAAAGTGGTTAAACACTTATATGTAGGCTACATAAGGCTACCGATAGCCACTAGAATATGTTAGTATGAATGATACTCCTGTTGAAATTGTCTCGGAATATAAGTATCTAGGTACCATCATTGACGATAAATTGAATTGGAATAGTAATACTGAAGCTCTGTACAAAAAGTGTCAACAGAGACTATATTTTATGAGGAAATTAAGATCTTTTGATGTTGATATGAAATTATTGAAAGTGTTTTTACACATGCTTTGTCCAGAGCGTCTGGTCTTTTGGCATACGATGTTGGTATAGCTCTCTAAGTCTTCAAAATAGAAACAAACTAATCAACATTGTGAACATTAGTTAAAAAATTGTCGGTACCATTTTAGACCATCCAATGTCAATAAATGATGAGAAAATGTTATTACATGCTCGGAAAATCATTTCTGATACATCACACATTTTATACTCAGAATATTCACTTTTGCCATCTGGAAAACGTTTTAATATGCCTTATCATAAGTCAAACCGAACCAGGAAATCGTTTGTACCTTGTAGTATTTCAATTCTGAACAAACATTTTGGGGAATGTTAATGTTAATGAAATATGAACATTTAAATTGTTGAAACTGGAAGTGTCGTATTGTAAATATATGTAATGTAATAATGTATTATCATGTCATGCTCTGTTGGATGTACAAAGAATTCCCTTTTGGGTAATAAAGTGTTATCTTATCTTATCTTATCTTATTATGTCCCCCGAAAAATTTTTCTGGAGACATAATGTTTTCGCCTCCGTCTGTTATTCCGTCATTCCGTCATTCCATTATTCCGTTATTCCGTTATTCCGTTATTCCGTCATTCCATTATTCCGAAATGCTTTCTTTTCCGGGCCATATCTAAAAAAACGTTCAATATTTTTTCACGAAACTTGGTATGTGTTTAGACCTAGTGGTGGAGTGGTGCTATTTTGGTTATTCTGAATTTTTTTATTTTTTCTGGTTTCCATGGAAACAATTTGAACTTAGTGCAAATTGGGGGTAGGGACCTTTTCCGGCCTCTATTTCAAAATATATCTAGTATTTCTTTACGAAACTTGGTATCTTGTTAGACCTAATGGTGGAGTGGTGCCTTTTGCTATTTTGGTTATTCTGAATATTTAATTTTGTCTGGTTTCCATGGAAACAATTTGAACTTAGTGCATATTAGGGGTAAGGACGTTTTCCGGCCTCTATTTCAAAATCTATCAAGTATTTCTTTATGAAACTTGGTTGGTTAGACCTAGTGGTGGAGTGGTGCCTTTTGCTATTTTGGTTATTCTGAATTTTTTATTTTTTCTGGTTTCCATGGAAACAATTTGAACTTAGTGCATATTGGGGGTAGGGACCTTTTCCGGCCTCTATCTCCAAAACCGTTCAATATTTTTTCACCAAACTTTGTATTTGCTAAGACCTAGTGATAGAGTGGTGCCTTTTTTCTACTTTGGCTATTCTGAATTTTTTATTTCTCGTTATTAATGCAGTATTGAACTTAGTGCTTAGCATAAGTGAAAAATAAGGGTAATATGACTAGGTTGGATTGAAAGTTGGAGCGGGGGACATCACAGTGCATCATATGCACATATTTCTAGTCTTATAATGATATCGTAAATGTTTCCTGCATACATAAAAACATGCCATTTACCCGCACTTTTCAGTTTGGATTTTGAAGTCATATATCATCAGAACAGTTGCTATCATAACGTTGACACAAAGCAACAAGTAACATAGACCTATTTAACAAATTCGGCTTCAATCTGACTGTACTTAGCATTTGTTTTATATAAGTGAAATTCACATTTTTAATCGACACATTCTACTTTCCAAAAGGAAAATGCAGGCGTTCACCGACGTCTTTACCAATGTGAACATGTCAACATAAGGGTACATAACTCTCAGAAGCATCACGGAAAGACGTCCGAGAAAACAATTACAGAATAAAATTTAATAAGCTGTAGATATGTGATGATGTGCAATTTTTTTAATCAATAGGTATATATGAATAATTTACACCATGCTTTTTAAATTATGTTAACAATAATGGTATGTGGGTTTTGAATAAGCGTTAAATTCTATGAACCCAATATCTTATATAAATAACAAATTAAGAAAACAGGTTTTACAATAATAATGTATGTAAATATCTTAAAATTATCATAATTCATGAAGAAAATCTAGATCTGTATCTATAAAAAATGTTTATATTATTTTCAAATTGATCTGCATGTGTAATTACGTAAGGGTAGACTAACAGGGAAAATAATTGGTCATCGTCAATGTAAAATTTAAGAGTTGAAATGAATGCTTATAATTTCTTAAATATTTGAAATATTTATAATTTTCCCCAATTTTGACATTTAATCATATCATAGAACTAAAATAAAAATTTGGAAAAAAATACCAAAGTATAGTAATGGAATTTACACTTAATTAGTCCGTTTTTGATAATTCCTTTATAAAAACTAAATAATCGAAATGTTTTTTTCCCATCAACACACGAATTATAATTTTCCGTTCATCATCCTTGCAATTTGACGGTCACCTGAAAGCGACGCCGCTGGCAAACTGACAAGCTTAACCGGTCGAATGAAGCAGGCATACCGCTGAAACCGGCAACCGGCACACGCGTTCCCTTGCCGGCGGACAAATCTGGCAGCACGAATAGCACAAGATAATGCTCTGCAGAAGTTCTACACCAGTATTGACTTTTCGTTATGTCAGTATGTTGTTCAACACGTTATCAACATCATGTCAATAAAATTTGAAAGCTCTGATATGATCAATTTGCTCAATAAAGCGTTATTAGTAATTACGAAATTGTTACAGTGGACTCGCAATCCTTTGCTGTTCAGTATATTAGCGGGTGGCCTAAGGTGAAATAAGATCTTTGACTGGTTCCCAACGGCTAAAATGGAACGGTCAAACATGACACTAAAAGTCACACGACAAATGAAATTGCGCGAGTAACAATAAAAATAGTAAATCATAAACTTAATGGTTAGTTATAATATGTACAACTATGATCCCATTTCGTATTACGTTTATGAAGTAAAACTTCATCCTTAACCTGGCAACCAAGTTTAAAATATGATGCCATCGATAATATATTTACAAATCATCGATCTAGTTTAGAGTATAACATATGTGTAATATTACAAATTAGTTTGAAGTAAAAAATTATAAAAAAAATATTGCAACAATGCTCCTTCAAACTGTAATCGTATATCCAAAAAATGTTTATATTTATACAATGCATGGTATTTTGAAACAGGTCCCTTAATAGTATACACATCAGATAAATTGTGAATCTCGTAAAGGAAAACGAAATGGAGTTGCAAACAAGTTAATATCGTCTGCGTTTACAACTTACCAGGGTAAAGAAAACAACTGTATGCACAAAAACAATCATGAGAAATTGCCGACTTATAACGTATTATCATTAATGTTTAATAATTCAAAGACAATTTCACGATAACACCTGAAATATGGTTTACAAAGATAAAAATAATTCAATATTATTTGATATCACTTAACCATACAATTTAAGAAGCAAAAATAAAGAGTTAAACACAATGTAAGTTACTTTACTTTGATATAATCATTAGTTCTAAACAGAAAAAGTGAGGAGATAGCGTGGTGCCTTGTTGTGATTAGCAACGCTTTAAAATGACTTATCTTTAGAAGTAGATATAAAATTTATGACTATTAAGATCTACAAAAAAAGAGAGAAAAAGACTACACAATGACAGATATGATAAGCCATGATTCATACGTAAACCTATTGCCTTTTCTTTTTCAAGTAAATATTTTCTTTGAGAGTGAATCATTTAAATGTATTTCGGTAAAGCATAGCTATAACATTAATGAATAATGTTGAAAAAGTTACCACCGCTTTCTCTTTGTATCTTTTTACTTGTTAGTTTATTAAGATAATTAAAGTAAAACAGGTAAATTATGCCAACTTCATATTGTACTTATATTATTTACATAATTATGTCATACAATTTCATCTGAAATACCAAACATTTTGACGAAATTGTTTTTTGAAATTTCAGCACTCTATGTGTGTTTGAATAGAGGAGATATCCTCATCACAGATTAAATTAAATTAAAATTGACTTTATCCGGCAGAAATATGTTGTGTTTGACTCAAATAAGGCATACTTTCTTTTTCCCATGAGTGTATAGATGTTCCAGTTTAGGATGCATAAAAATATATCTCGGGCACATTCTTTTCAAAGAGGGCAGTTGGACTTTCTGTATATATGCTGTTGGAACAAATAATGACGAGGGAGGGGTTCACTGTCAACCAAAAGAAACGCCTACTTGATTTTCCTTAACATGACAGATAAAATAATTTCGGAATTATAATCAATGGTGGTTTCTAAGTTATGCTGAAAACAAATTGATATGAAAGTCCATTGAAATCGTGGAAAACTGTGATTCGAGTCAATAACATTCATGAAAACCGTGCCCAATGAAGACCGATATTTCCGGTTGATTCACTTGCGTACCGGACCCACTTACATCGGTAGTGTCATCACCAGTTTAATGCGAATGCGTGCCTGTATTATTGCTCGTGGTTGTATGAAAATCTGTTTCAAATGTTTTTCTGTTTAAGCACTTATCGAAAACTGAACATTTCATTTGTCTCATTTCAACAATCGCCATTCTTCTGTGACATGACACTTTTTGAAATTTAAATTTATTGTGCAGAAATAGCGCAACTTCATAATGCTATAATATTGCTTAACTGCTCATTATGGTTTTTACGAAATCTGATAAGATATCGGGTAGGCGTTTCTTTTGGCCGACAGTGTACATTTCATTTTATTGCGTCAGAATATAGCAAGAATCAAATAACATTGAAGCAACTCACGTTCTTACAGACCCATACATTTGATGGACAAATGGTGAGGTGAGTTAGGGTTTAACGCGGCTATCAAGAGTACTTCACTTATATCGCAGCTGCTAATAGTATGGCAGGGGGAAAGCCCGCAACGCCTTCTGGTGAAACCTGCGACCATCGACTGGAACTAGCGACCATGGGTACTACGCTGAAATCCAGCGTTGCAGTGCACCCAAACCTTACTGCGCAAAACAGTTATCCACTGCAGACAAAGTTGCCGTGCCCCCGGGATTCGAACCCCGGACCTCTTGATCCGAAGCCGAACGTGCTAACCACTGCGCTATCCTGGCCCTTGGACAATTGGAATTTGAGGTTTAGCAAAGCCAAATATGAATCGGCAAGAAGCATTTGACTTGTTGAATATAGACTTAAGTATTCAGACATAACTGACAAATAATATAAATTATATAAAAACTAAAAAAGTATTTTATACTATTCATGATTTCCCTTATTGTTTTATTATCTGCCCTTTCAGGCTATTTATTAAAATCCTGGAAAGGCAAATTTTATCGTTGTCAATCCAACTCAACATGCCAAATAGATGGGGAATGGTGTTGCCCGCATGTCGGTGAGGATATCATCTTGATTAACGCCTCAGGTCTTTTTTTTCTACGTTTTAACAAAAGAAAGGGGCAGATAAGTTTAAATCTTTAGACTCAGAAAACATCGGACCGTGAAAATGTCACTCGTTTCAAATAGTTAAACATATTTAAGAGGGATTGTGCTTGATATATATAAATAATTGTTTAAATTTGTTTTTTAACCAGTGAGAAGTTTGTACAAAATGAAATGTATCTCTTCATTCGAAAATAAATGCCGTCATCGCATCATTTTTCTCAGCCTGTAAAGACCAGAAACCTTATTGTTTTATTTTCCGGGTCTTACGATAGGCATTAAGTAAGTGGTGTAGGTATATTTAATGATCATAGTTGAGGAACACGCACTTCATATTATCTCCTCCGAAGCACAATCTCTGTAAACCTTCCCAGCGAGCAGCGCTGTAGAGTTCCTGGCAGTCTTTGAGTGCTATAAATAGAGTATTTGAGTGAAGGCAGTCTACATAACCGGCTTACAATAGATAATTCAACTTGAAACATGTAGCTTCATAATATATGAAGCTGTACCGAGAATATATGAAGCTGCACCGAGGGTGAAAGGTGATCCAAAATTATGTCTGGTAAATTCTGAACACACCTTTTTAATTTGGTAAGAAAATGAAATCGTTCAAGCAAATACCTCCCATATTATTGCGGGAATGGTAATGAGGTGAAGCAATTGCGAGACGGTAGCGCTAGACAGGGTATTTATACTTTGCGTGGAACAACCAAAGACGGGAGGTCCGCCGCTGTGGATAACTATATCAGCTCTCTACATTTGATTTATCAGTCCTGTTGCTTATAGTCCTGTGTCCACAGCAACACTTGACCTCCTTTTAATGTGTGTCCGTGTCGAACTTTTCTCTTGTCCCTACGTCTTCTTCCCCGTGTGTATGTGTCCACCACTCATTGAAGGGGCTGTAGTACGTTTTTGCAAATTTCATTTTTCAAATTTTCCATTTATAAAGATAGTTTATGTTATTTACTTAAGAGGGTAAAACATCTTATTACACAAACTTATTATCCGTAGTAGAAATAACGGTGTTGAGTAGGAAGTAAAAATTACACGGCGGCCATTTTAATGTGAACACATTTTATTATTTCGAATTACAAAAACGATTCTCATGGCATTACCAAACCATATACACTCATTTTTTGATTGATTTTCCGATTGAGAGAAGGGTGTTTTACTATAGGTGTCATTATTTTTCAAAAACTTTTCATTAACTTATTTATGCGAAAAGACGTGCTACTGCACCTTTAAAGTCACCCCTTACTATCTGTCTATTCTTCTGTCGGCTTCTCGGCTACACCCCTTTTCGATTACATGTTTTTTCTCTGTATATGTGTATGGTTACAAAAGTCATCACTAATTTGTAACTTTAAACATGAAACACAACATAATATCTATACAATTGTCAAGCATATATGAATGAAGGGCTCTCTTAAAGACAATTACCCATGCACATCTCCAATTGACAGATTTTCACCCTCAGAACCTTATAGAATTGTAATACATTAGGTCTATTTTTCATCAATAGCGTAGTGTGAGAAACATATTAAAAATCAAAGTATAATACAGAAAGGAAATGGTGTTATGGTTGTGTGAAATGGTTTATGTTTTATGGTAAAACAATAGTTGCTATATAACCTACTATATCACACCTCACTTTCTGTCTACTCTCTTTCGTTCTTTGAACACGTATCTTTTTGTGTTTCTCACAATTTCGTATCGCCTTCTGTTTTTTCATTGGCTACGCCCCTTTTCAACCACAATGTTTGTATATGTTTATGGTTCCAAATATCATCACTAATTGTAATTTTCCTTACTAAGTGGTCAACATGAAAGAAAAGAAAATATCTATATAATTCCAATTAACGCAACTGCCGACCATGTTTGTTTAAAACTTTAAGTTTCGTTCATTTGTAAATTTTGTGTAAGTAAATAACTCTAAACACTGTGGAAATGTGTTATATTCGTTCTCAGTCACGGTTGAATAAATAAATGAATGAATAAACCAAAGTAAACTGGAGAAGTTATTTGAGAATCAAAATAGAATTGCATCTTTGGAATATAACTTATGTGTACTGTATGTAACTTATTGATGACAGTGACCTCTCTCCAACACCTTCGGAACCAATGTTGAAGTGTTTTAAATTTGACGTATGTAGTGGTTTATTCTCTTCCCACAGAGGTTACTCCCTTCAGATCTCCGATCGTTTGGATCTGAAATTTGAAGGAGGTAGCCTCTGTGGAAAGATAATGTTAGTGATAGTGACTTCTTACAAACACCTGAGAACAATCTCCGAGTAGAACCGAAGAATTTCGAGAATTTCCGAAGTGAAGTGCCGCTGGTGTGCTGTGTTGACGCGGCTGAGTTGCACACATCTCGGAGAGCTATTTTTATCCCTAAAACTGCAGACGCACTCCATCGTGCTTGATACAAGCTTCGGCGTTATTTCCTCAAAAACTGATGTCTAATTGAAATGTATCTTCACCCCAAGATCACAATTATATCCAACATCCATTTTGATGTATGTTAGTTTTATTGAATCGATTTCGGGAAGTTCTGATTTATACAAGACGGAAATATGGAATATGTAAATAAGTTCCTGGAGATGGCTGTGTAACCATGGAAACGGTGTATATAAGTTGATCAGTTACACACGACAATGGGAGGTCCGTCGCAGTGGGTTCTGTATCAGAATGCCTGGAAATTGATAAAATGTAAGATAAAGGCCGCTGTGTCATTCGACCTCCCTTTTGTAATTATGAATATGTAAGAATAAGTTTATTCAATGTAACTAAAAGGAACTGTTTCACAACATCTCGTTTCTAGGGGAAGAAGTTAACGATAAACACTATTAATGTTGATCAAGACTTTCTCGGAAAAGGACCACAGACTCATTATGAGGAGAATGACACATACACTATTAATATGCGGCATACAAAATGAAAATTGTCTACTGATGCATGGAATCCAGCCAGGGGCTCGGCAACTTTGTCTGTTGTGGAGAACTGTTTTACATGCAGTAAGCTTTAGGTGCAATGCTACATTGAATTTTAATGTAGTACCGCCCATGGTTCGCTCGTTCCACCACAATGCATAGCTACCATGACATTGCAGGCTTTCCCCCTGCAACAATACCAGCAGCTATGATACAAGTCAAATACTATTGAAAGCGGCGTTAAACCCCAACTCACCTCACCTCTCTTAATGTATGGAAAGAACATTTTATTATGCCGGTGATCTCTCATCTTGTATGTAGTTTTGTAAACCTGATTATGTATGATGCAGGCTATTTGCTTTTATCAGTTTCAAATTGTTATTCAATCTGTACAGCTGCTTACCGAAAGTTTGTTCACCTACCCGTCCATTTTAGTGCAAATATCCAGTCTGATTAAAATCGACCGTGTTCCGAGGAATAAAATTTGCAAAATTATGCATCTACCGGGATACGAACAGGTTCTGTAGATTCCTCTCCACAAGGTAGCATAGGCGCATATTCCGAACCAGTTTAGCACAGCTAATGCCCAGTCAAATAGCTGACCAATCACAACGTAGTATTTAAACGGTCACTGTTTTGAAAGCATTCGGAACAGACCAAAGGATAGCTGTTTGGAGTTTTCTGCCCCTAGCTTCTCGCACCGAAAGCATTTGTTGGGCGTCCTGTGATTGGCTACCTGAATTGCGCTCGAACACGCGAGTCTACGGACTGTTATCAGCCGGTTTGGCGTGGAACCTACGACCGATATGAGTTCGAATCCCGGTAGATGCACTATTTAGCATTTTTTATTCCACGGAAAACCGTCGATTTTAATCAGACTGTGCAAATATCGTGTAATTTGGCATGTCTTTGAAGCATCATATCAACGCGAACCTAGACCGACTATTTGCATTTTGCATTGAAAGTTGATATTTGAGTGTTCCATAAGTTCAAAGTGAACAGTTACACTTTTATATATGGATTTCAATTCAATGTATCACCCAAAACCCACAGAATATATCGCTTCTATGAGATCAAGCGATATCTCCTAGGATATATTGTTTTGGCAGTAGATTTTGCACATTGCAAGCCTCGGATATTTCTAACTTTTATCAACTCGTGTTGATATATTTGATATCAGAACGCACTTGGGTGAGATTCTCTATATCTTACATGTTTTGTAATTGATACTGATACTTCAAGAAGCACATTCATTGAGGAGGACAAATTTGATTATAGGAAGGGATACTTATATTATATGTGTGGATTTGAATTCAAGATTTTTTCGTAATTCATACTAATACCTGTACCTTTACCTGACACGTTCAGGAACAAAGTTTGAATTATTCGAAGAGATGCTTCTGTTATATATTGATTGTAATTTAATATCTTAAAAATATTTCGTAATTGAGACCCATACGATTCGAAGAACGTTTGAATAACAAGGAGGGATTGGTTACAACGATAGTGAGAAATGTCTTTGGGTGTTTCTTCAAGTGTACTGTCAGCATATAATGATTCTACAGGCGATTATGAATAAACTGGATACTGGCTTTAAAGAGATAGTTCTATCGCGATATTTGAGTGGATTTGTATATGTTTTAGTATTAAAAAGTTGCAAAATTAGTAAAATCACAGCGTTTTTCTCAGTTTACTTAACACCTTTTCACATTCGAAAGCATGTAGATATATTCAATCTCTTACTTGATGTCACTACACAGAGGACGAACAAGCAGACTAGAGTCTTCATTTCAATATGTTTCCGTCGACGTTGTAAAACTACAGACAACTTGAACCTTGTCGTTCTGTTATCTAAAATATCTCCTTATCTTGGAATGTAACTGCAAGATATTAAGGGACACATTTTGTACCGAGTGACAGCAAAAACGGGAGAAATATGTTGAAGTTTTACTATTTAATTATCATAACTTACTAATTTGTTGTATTTCTTTGTAATTTGTTGAAATATATATATATATATATATATTATATATATATATATATATATATATATATATATATATATATATATATATATATATATATATATATATATATATATATATATATATATATATATATACATGCAGTAATTAAGGTTTGAGAGCAATGCAATCCAAATAAATTTAGATGGACTGTTTTATAGTATGTAAATACAGTTGATATAACATTATAACAATATGTCGATCTGAATTTATTTAGATTGGGTGCAATGCTGCACTGAAATACACTACACTATATAATATATATTATATGTCTTACAGAAACTTTGAGCAATGAAGAGTGTGCCGATGAGGTCTTTCAGATTTTGACTGCTTATATAAATATGGAGATAAGATAACCTCGTCTGGTAGACTCTCTGGTGGTATACTGGTATTGATAAGAAAACCATTAAGTAAACATGTTAAATGGACAAGGACAACAGCAAATTCTATTTTTATACTATTTGAAAAATCACTTTTTTTACTTTGATAGAGATTTGTTATATATAGCTGTGTATACATACAACCAGAGGGCTCTTCTTGGTATAATAAATCAAATGCATATTGTAAAATTGGTATTACGCCTTTCCAGGAGAAACCGTTCGAGATAATGTCCGATCTACCAGATATATATTTACTCTTTGGGGTGGACTTTAATGTCCGTACGGGTACGCTACCCGACTTTGTTGATGATGATATAATTTATCAAACTGAAAGTAAAGATAATTCCATGTTTGATTTCATGTAGGATTATTTTAATCTAGAACGGTTCCCCTGTGATAAAGTTTTAAAGCATTTTAAATATACACATTATGAATGGTAGATGTGGTAGAGTTTTCGAAAAGGGCGAATCTACATTTATAGGTACAAATGGAACAAGTGTAGTAGATTACATTGTAGCTTCTGCACATTTGTTCGATGAAGTATTAGATTTTAACATACCAACAAATGCAGATTCATCCCGTTTACCTATAAGCCTAGATTTACAAACGGATCTTCCACTAGCACAGACACAACCTTTAAGGAGAAAATCTAAAACAGATACTGACCATTAAGTTTTCAAGTGTTTTGGAATAGCAATATGCGGACGCAATTCCGGTTGATGTAGCGTTCACAAACATAAGTATATGTGCAGATCATGTTGTAGAGGCACTGTGTCTAGCAGCTTCAGATATGAAAAAGCGGGTCCGCCTGTCACCAGTTAAATATAATACAAATGCTTCGTATGATAACGAATGTGATCATCTAAAGAAAGAAAGGTGTCAATTCCTAAACCTTTTTTGAAAAACTTTTTGAAAGACATTGCATTCCCTGGAGAGATATCACAAATCTAGAAATATATACAGTAGAACTTGCAACGAGAAAAGAAAAACATATATGGAACAGAAATGAAAAACAAATGGAAAAAGTCTAAATGATTCAAAAAGATTCCGGTATGAGCTTAAAATGAGTCCTAAAACTAGACAAAACAACAATATCGAAACTGACGAATGGCACGATTACTTTAAATTGCTATATATTCTACCTCCGATAATAGTCATGATAGAACTAGACAGGACAATTTAAACGAAAATAGGTCTCTCCCCATTTCAGATATTACCTCCGACATACTGGATGTCCCAATAACTAGGGAAGAAATCTTAAACAGTATACATCACCTAAAGTGTAATAAATAACTAGGTATAGACAACGCCCTACCGGATTTTTAAAAACATTCATCTGATCTTTTACTTTCATATCTTGAGCTTATATTCAACATTATCCTCGACACAGGAAACTTCCCCGAATCTCGGTCAGTGGGTATACATGTACTTGTACCAATCTTGAAACAGGGCGATCCGAATGATACTAATAACTACCGTGGAATAACCATATTCAGTATATTTAGCAAACTATTCACCTATATCACCAACAAAAGACTAGTTAAATGGGCTGATGTTATGGATAAAATATACGAGGGTCAAGCGGGCTTTATAATTAGGGAGGGATATACAACAACAGATAATATTTTTATATTGCACAGTTTGATACAAAGATATCTAAATACAAAAGGGGGACAGTTTTTTGCATTGTTTGTAGATTTTTCAAAAGCCTTCGATTCTGTACAACGGGAGAAACTATGGGGACTTATGCAATCGCATGGTCTAAGTAGTAAAATGAACAAAATGCTGCAGAGTATATATGAAAATGTTAAAGTGACAGTAAGAAATAAGCACGGGTTATTTGAACCTTTTATTAGTGAATTATGTTTTGAACAAGGCTGTACTTTAAGCCCACTTTTATTTTCCTTTTTTATTAATGAACTGGCAATGCAAATATGTGGTACATGTACAAATGGAATACAACTACATCCGGACACAGTTCAACTTTTTCTGTTACTCTTTGCGAACGATATTGTATTATTTTCTAGCACGGTTAGTGGTTTACAACAACAAATATACGAACTAGACAAATTTTCATACCAATACAAGTTAAGTGTTAATATAGACAAAACCAAAATTGTTGTTTTTAAGAAGGGTGGAAAACTATCTAAATTGAAAAAATTGTATTATAAAGGGAACTTACTTCAAACAACCAATGTTTATAAACATCTCGGCGTATATTTCTCTAATAGCTTATCATGGTCTAAACACACGAAATAAGCGTCAGTACAAGCCTTGAGAGTTTTAATGGGAGTTATATGAGAACTATAATATAAATATGAAATCTCTGGGTGAAATGCCTTTTAACACTTTCTTTAGAATATTAGATACCACGATATGTCCAATACTTCTGTATGGATCTGAAATATGGGGATTAAGGCAATATTCAAAGCATTGAACGAGTTCACCTATACGCATGCAAAAGGTATCTTCGTGTAAAATCAAGTACATGTAATAATATGGTTTATGGAGAATTCAGTAGATTCCCCTTATTCACATATTCATCTATTAATGCGATAAAGTTTTGGATAAAATTATTAAATATGCCATGCCATAGAGTTTCGGAAAATTGTTATGAAATGATGGTACTGTATGACCAAAATGGCAAAAGAAATTGGGTGACTTATATTAGGTAACTGTTGTACAAAACAAGTTATGGATATGTTTGGTTGAGTCGGAAATTCAATGCTATGTTAATTTTATCTCATCATTTACACAAAGAATGAAAGATACATTTATGTATTTACAGTTATGGTCGGAATCACTACTTTTGTCAACTAAATGTTCATTTTACAACCAATGGAAATCCGGTATATGTTTGGAAGAGTATCTAGCAACAGTTGTCGTGAAACAGTTTCGTATATCTCTCACCCGATTTCGTTGCTTTTCCCATGAATTATTTATTGAAACTGGCAGATACCTAGGTATACCAAGAGAACAGAGAATATGTAAATTATGCGATCATAATGCTATAGAGAATGAATTACATTTCTTTCTCATCTTCCCTGTGTATAACACTTTACGAACTAAGTACCTAAAACCATACTTTTATAAATACCCAAGTGAAAGAAAATTAATATCACTGTTAACATATACTAACACATTTTATCAACCTACTGGCTACATAACGTGATACTTGAAACGACCTTTCTAAACCGTATCACCCGGTATGAGGGACTTACACCATTGTAAGTCCCTCCAGGAGGGTTTACACAGACAGTTGTAAACCCTGTTAGAAGGAATTACAATGATTGTAAACCCTGATATATAGACTGAGATGACGACTTGAAAGTAAAGATCTGAAGAAACTAACTTTCACTAATTTTGAAAAAAATCTCAAATTTATGACAAAACATGTGCAGCAAATGTTTTGAAGAAATTGCGTCTCGATCCCGTATCCACTAACACATGCACTACGTGAGCTTACGCCTTAGACTACTGCGCCTACAAAAGCAACTCACTCATATAGAGCGGCTGTTAACAGGCTGATTTCTGGTTCCAAACAATGATTTTATGAACGACTCTATTTACCAGGTTATTTACATGGTTATATTTGGGATAACACTACCTTCAATAGTACAAATTCTTGTACTTTTTCGGGCCGAGTCCCATGCGGGATTCGAACCCACGCCCTCAGAGTAAGGCAACTATCGCCAACATTGATTGTACCAACAGCTTACCACACGACCATTTCGCCTCCACAGGGTTCACAACCTTACCATATCCTCGGTGTCATGGTTTCTGCTTATAATCACTACAGAATCCTGCAATGTACATATATTTCGCAATTGATTCAAGAAAACAGATTGTAATAAATAAGAACCTGTTAAGACTTATTACTCAGACGAACTGTATATGTACTACAAGCCTGTGGCCTTTTCGAGTACTCAAGTAAAGATTGACTGCACTGAATTTCAGTACAGTACCACCCATGGTTCGCTAGTTTCAGCCGATGTCAGTCTGATTAAAATCGACGGTTTTCCGTGGAATAAAAAATGCAAAATAGTGCATCTACCGGGATACGAACTCGTTCGTGGGTTTCCACGCCAAACCGTCTGAAAGCACCCCGTACACTAGCGTGTTCGGGCGCAATTCAGCTAGCCAATCAAAAGATGCCCAACAAATGCTTTCGGTGCGAGAAACTAGGGGCGAGAAACTCCAAACAGCTATCCTTTTGTCTGCTTTCAAAACCGCAACCGTTTGAATACTATGATGTGATTGGTCAGCTATTTGACTGGGTTTTGGCTGCGCTAAAATGGTTCTGAACAAACGCCTATACGGGGTGTTCTCAGACCTTGTGGCGAGGAATCTACAGAACCTGTTCGTATCCCGGCAGATGCAAAATTTTGCAAATTTTATTCCTCGGAACAAGGTCGATTTTAATCAGACTGAGCCGATGTTCTCAGGTTTCACCGCAATGCATAGCCACGTGGTGTTGCGCCGCAACAGCTGCGGGCTTTCTCTGCAATAGCACTAGCAGTCGCGATATAAGTTAAATAAACTTAAAAGCGGCGTTAAACCCAAACTCACCTCACCTCTTCTCTTTCCATACGCAACCGGAAGTCGTTACTGCATGCATTCACCTGGTCTAGAAATGTGTTGAGGTCTTCATACTCTGTAGTGGTTTCTGAAGATGAAGCTGAGTCTGGTGTTTGCTGCTCCCAGGAAAAGTAGGTCGTTAGATATATACCTTATTTGGATATCTATCACAGCCTCTTTCCTCTTCAGTTGTTCAAATATTCAACTGTGACATTTCTGTCTTTGGTATTTCTGACTATAAATCTTTTATTTTCGTTTCCATTTCAGCTTACTTTCCATGATTCAAATTTTGTATTTATTGTATTAATATATTTTGTAGGAAAGTTACCCTTTCATCTTAATCAGTTAATACAGTCTACATACACATGATTATTCCTTAAGCAACACCCGGATCGTTCAACTTTTCGTATGTTTGACTTCAAACTGCCATCCCAGCAAGTCAGGAATGAGTCTGACACTGCTCTATCATAAAAGCTGAATACTATGAGTAAGGGATAACAAACAATGGACATTTTATTTTTAATGGAGAATTTGATCCACTATGCAACTGTTGTGGAGATCGACTGAAGTCCAGATAAGTTCCTTTCTGTTAATTAATTGTTAAACGGGGTCTAACGATGACAATCACCAACAAAGTGTCAGTTGCGAGTGCACTCACCACCACCTTAGATGACGGCGTCGACCCTCACGCCTCACGCCTCACGCCTCCAGTGAGTCTACGAATTCGTTTTAATCGAACCAGCTGCCAGTCACGATACAATGCAACCTCCAAATCAGCGATTTTTGCAGACGAGGTTCTACTCTTTGTATTCGACGTCCAATGATGTCCAAAAAATGTACATGTTCTACGGAATTCAAATTCCGACTGATAGCAGGATTGGGGAGATGGGTAATGGCGTTGTTCTGAGGTGAAGTGAGTTGGGGTTTAACGCCGCTTTCAAAAGTATTTCACTTATATCGCGGCTGCTAGTATTATGACAGGGAGAATGCCCGCAACGCCACGTGGCTATGCATTGCGGTGAAACATGCGAGCATCGGCTTGAACTAGCGAACCATGGGTGGTACTATAGTGAAATTCAGTGTACCATTGCACCTAAACCTTACTGCGTGTAGAACGGTTCTCTACTGCAGACAAAGTTGCCCTGCCCCTGGCGGGATTCGAACCCCGGACCTCTTGATCCGAAGTTGATTAAGCATGTTGAGACACTAGGATGGAGGCAAGTTTGTTCAGGATATGTCCCTCGCCATTGATATTTCTCCGGCAGAGAACTGTCACTAAATTCGATATATCAAACTGATAACTTGATAATGCTAATTGATACTGCTAAATGTAAGCATTATTAAGCTTATTTAATGAAATTTACGTTTTCATTTATGGAATGAAACATGTAGATTCCGAAAAGCAAGCATATCTATTCGAGAAGAAACATTAAAGATATATGTAAGTCGAATGTAATATTGTATTTCAGGAAATCGAAAATTCATGTAGTTTCGTCTATTCTTTTATCTGAATTATTAAATATGCAGAGTATTGAATGATTGATTGATTGATTGATTTGTTGGTTAGTTGATTGATTGATTGATTGATTGATTCCAATTTGTTAGAACAATATCCTCCGTAACAACTCATTGTTTGGTGGTGATGAATAAACAAATTCATAATTTTGTTGTTATTCTTTTGGAGTGTCTGGATTCTCAGATTGGTATTCCAAAATCCAATATAAAAAAAGAGATAAATCCGACTTTCTGTCCTTTAAATGACCTTACGGATACCAGTTGATACGATGGTACAGTTCATTCCAAATTCCAGTGCTTCCAACCTGTCTATTGTGTGAGATTTATAGTATACAGAATTACCATGGACATATAATGTTTATAAGCGTGTCTTCATCACCTTAAAACTACCATTGCGTAATTCCAGTCCAGCATTACGTTTGAATGTCTTGAGGGTAAGATGTTATTTGTCTCCTGATGATGGTAAATACACAAATACAACTTTGTTGTGAGAAACTAGGACAATGTGAAAGTAATATTGGCCCACATCCTGAATTTCCGTTGAATTGGTCAATAAATTCTGGCATTCGATCCTCGCCTGGTACCGCCAACAAATAAGGGTATCACTGATGCTTAGATGATCAATGTCGTATCTTGTGTCCTTTGAACGGTGCCATTCCTCGCTTTCAAGTCCAGGTGATGTAGATTGTCTCATAATGATTCCATGGTCCGTGTAATATAAATAGTTTTTGTACACACTCAGAGAGTAACTTCTATAATTACTTAGCTTTACTTCAGAAAATGTGCCAATGACGTTCTTGAATATTCCAGTCCGGGTAGACCAAAAGATAGCATTTTGTACTTTGTCATAAATCCAAACACTAAGATTTCCCTCGACCTTTACACCCGTTTTCATCATGGCCTTCGATTGCATCGATCATACCCAAATATCTCTTGGTTCATACATCGACTTTGAAAAATCAAACATCAAGAACGACGACGCATTTGAACTTATCTTTGTCGAACTAGTCTTTGGTCATTGTAAGTATAAATTAGCAATGTTTTTACAGTTTTTAATAAAATTCCCATTTACCAAATCATTTCTAGATGTCATGTGCAGATCATCCAAAACAAGGAGAGCCAAGGTACACTCAGTGCCACATCTTACCCAGCATATATCTGCAGTGTCACAGTTGATATATCTGAGACACAGTTGCTTCTTAGGCTTGCTGTTGTCCTTTTCCTGAGAACTGATAATGTCAGGTATAAGTGAGAGAACTATCATCAGGCTCCACATAGTGTCCATGCAATTGGGCATCTGTGATGATTAGGATGTGTGGATGAAGGAGTGGTACTAACCTCGAGCGAATGAGGTTTGAAACTGTTCTTGTAGGGTTGGTTTCCTTGAAAACTGACGTTAACAAGTACCAAACGTATTAATAAGTAGTAGATAGTTGTCAGTGAACGAACCTTTGTTGTATGAGTATTATTTTCAGCAGTACAAGCCCTTGTCATGTTGGTAAGATGATTGTTACTTGAGTTCCGGATTGATGTGGGTAGGTTTAGAAAATGTTAATCTTTTCTTAAATTCAGTTCTTTCTTTTTAGTGATAATACATTTTGGTCTGTATACAATAACAGAATATTCACAAATTTAAAAACAATTTCTGTCATTGATTCTAATACTCAGTTGTGTTAATCAAAATCTTTCAAGATCAAAATCTGGCTGTCCATTAATGAATAAATAAGGTAGTAATTTTGTAAGTGTTTATGATATATTAATCGTGTGTTATTCAAAACCTTATTCAATATTCTTTGACATTATCTTATCAGTAATAAAGATTCTTTAAAATTTTCATAATTAGTGTTTCTAAAGTTAGGTTATTGTTTTGTCAAGATTGGGTATATGCATTGATTGTCACATGTACCGGACCATTCTCTTCCCACAGAGACTACTCTAGTCAGAGTTTCTATCGTAGCGGGTAAGCCTTTGCTGCAGTTAGGTGATATTTCATGTTTCTCGTATTATCGTATTATCCTCTGGAGGTGAGAGAGAGAGAGAGAGAGAGAGAGAGAGAGAGAGAGAGAGAGAGACAGACAGACAGACAGACAGACAGACAGAGAGAGAGAGAGAGAGAGAGAGAGAGAGAGAGAGAGAGAGAGAGAGAGACAGAGACAGAGAGAGAGACAGAGAGAGAGTACAAAATCTACCACATTCTATCTATAATAAAATTAGGCTATACATTTTCCCATAAATATAAAAAATATTTACATGACATTTCAAAAATGAAATTTCTTAATTTGTTTACCTATGCGGTTTTATATATTTCATACGATGCCCTAAGGCAAAATATCATTTTGTTATGGTGACGTAGGGTCTATAAAATGTTCAATCCCTTTTAAAACTGATCGAACTTAACATTCTTACCTCGCCATATTAACATTATATCATTATTGCTACATCTCTTGGAATGCAAAATTACTGTCACCCCAGTCTATCTGTGGGAACAACGATATGTAATCATAAACATCGTATGACATGATGACTCATGTACTATACTCTATATATTGCTTTTATATATATATATTGTGTTGATGAATGACAACAGTGGAAGCATCTGTGTCGAAACGTGGCTTATAAAATGATATTGAGGAATTGAGATATTAATATGAGAAAATTGATATTGATATATTTTCATTCATCCTTGTTCAAACTAGTTATTGCAACATTGTATTTATACATAAAGTGTGTACTATTATTGGTTGGTAACCATGTTTGGTTGAATTGCAGTGTCTATTTTTTTATGTTGAGGAGTTTATTGAAATGATCAATTAACTAGGTTATTTCATTTCAATAGAAATTGTATTAGATTTCCTGTTTGTTCTATTTCTTCTTTTCTACACAAACTTTACTTATTTTTCTAAGATTTTGTAGTTTGACATGTGGCTCAGCTGATTTACGTACCTTCAATCTATCAATCTATCTTCTAATCATATCATAACAAAGTGCAGTAATCCGGAATAGTGTCATGTAATCTCATCCATATACCTCTGTCTTTATCTTTATCAATGATTTTATTTCATTATGTTCGACTAAGCGTCATGGAATTTGTTTAACATAAAGAGTAATTATAATAAAGTTTGCTTGAAGAAACAATTATTGTCGCTTTAAAATGTCAACATGATGTTTTCGTACATTGATTATCTCCGAGGATGGAGAGGTGAAATGTGAAAAATTACACTACTGTGCAAAATTAAGTACATCGTATTTCGGGAAATATTCACGAAAACTGTGTACTGAATTTTGCACATTAGTGTATTACTGCTAACTTGTGAAATTGTGTTTAATTGATAATACATGGAAATCATTCCCTAACCCTATCAATAACAATTCAAAATCCCAGCAACAGTCACCATAGAAACGGTGTACATTACAAGCAGTGTGTCCCGTTTCACTCAAAAAGTAGGTTGAAATCAGCGGTATAAAAATTCTCACACGTTACACCCTGAATAATCGTGTTTAATTAATAACCTATGACCAAAGCTATGAAATATTTGTTATTATCAATTCTAGGTAACTATATATATGTTTGCTCTGTCGGTTAATGTCTATAAGGACATCATCAAAATTATGTTCTTCTAAAACACCATATCTTCTTTGAGTATCTTCTTTGAGTGGCATTATAGAAGTTGAAAGTTAAAAAAGTTAAATAAGGACATATGTATGGATGACGACTTCATCCTCTGAATAAAGAAGTTGTCATCCACACACTTGTCGTTATACTACTTTGTGGACTTATCCAAAATTAGTCATAGTTCACAATTTAAATTTATATTTCATTTTAAACATTTCAACCTAATCATATTTCTAACATACCAGTGCGGTATAATTGAATCTTATTCATTTACTTATCTTCTTAACTGAAGGTCAATTGCCGAATGTAAGTTCCTACTAATTACTTGAAACATGTTTAACCCTCTTGGTGCCTGGCTGTGGACGCTATGCGCTCACACAATGCCACTAACGTTTTTGAGTCCCTCAAGATTTAGAGCAACGTTGTACAAAAAATGTCACCAGGGCGTAATTCATGTTTGTAAAATAATGAAATTTTAACTGAAAGATACCGAGTTGTGTTTCTCTCTACCTATGTTTTTTTTGTTATAAATATTTGGTATAAAAATTAACATGCATTGATTATAAACGGCAAAGACGTTCTTCGTGTAAATTAAAAAATGGCCACGTATGTGGATATCTTTGTTTACTAGCATGGAAATAAAATTCCTGTTCTCAAAAATGTATTTTAATTGTTATTTATCGAGACAGAAAATGTCAGTGATCACGCTGATGGGTCATTCTAAAGAAAGTGGACAATTCCGGACACAAAAATTTGAAAATAATTATGCAATTCTTTAGAACTTCTTTTTTCATAAATGTGAAGACATATCATTAAGATATGAGAAAAATATAAACGCGGATCTTAATGGGATATATTAAGTCTGTGGCCAATTAATTTAATTAGCTAGTGTGACCATGAGTGTCTTTCCTGTAACAGTTTTATTTTGTGGTAAAACTGTTTTAATAAAGTGATTATTTCAAATTATTCAAAAGCATGTTAAAACCTTGTCTTTTAAGAAGAAGGTATATCACAAAATGTGCTAATAATTTACTTAGGAGTTAAAGATAATAGCGACCAATTGTTTGCCTAGGAAAACAGAATACTGGAGTAAATTTTCAAAACCTTTACATTCCAAAATAATTGACTTTGTAATAACAGATTTACTGACATTGTCACATACATTAATGTATTCTTTCAGGATATTGTCAACATTATATCATTAATATTTACGTAACTAATTAAGAAATAAATGATGTTACAGGAAAGACAACACTGTTATTGTACTGCTATGTTACTGGACAGACAAACAGAGAGATTATTCCAGAATTCTACTGATATGTCAAGACATTGCCAAATTTAATTGGTTGAGACACATATAGTATTAAATGAATGACTCATAATACCACTTTATGTAATGTGACTTTAAAGACTTCAATTATATTAAAAATAATGTTACAGTAAAGCTGAGATTGGATTGGTTATTTAGATCAAGCCAAGCAAAAATGATAAATTTCAATCATACCTTCATCTACAATGAACTAGTTCATGACACGTTGTGTTTATTTTCGGTATACACTGGAAAGACATTAAATAACAAGTTTGAAAATTATTGTGGGAAGAATGACTAGAAGTTGAAATGTAACTGAAGCTATGGTTGAAATGAAATCTCTTAAATGTCTTCTCTTGCCATATACACATTTTTCTGGTAAAATAAAGATTTGTTACAGGACAGACAATAATGTTACAGGCTGAAAGGTGTTGGGAGAATATCTAAGAACTGTGTATATTGTTATTTGGAACACTAACAAATTCTATACAAAGTTAAACCTAAGTATATTCATTTGAACAAAGGACTAAATGATTGGGCAATCAAACTTGATAAACAATTTGAAATAAAAAAAAAACTCTGCAAAGAGCATAATATAACTCCATTTTAATGGTTAAGCCAGTATAACCTGCCATTGTAGTTTCCAATGACCTGTTTCCTTAGCAATCAGGATCATCATGCTATATAACTGATAAACAGGAATTGAGGATACCCAATATATTACTGTAATATAAAAGTATCGACCCCTCACCCCTTCCCCCAAAACAATAGTCTGAGAAGGGTGTGCATACTTTCATATAGAACGTTGTTTGCAGTGAATGGTACTGGTCCACGAGATGGTTGATCAAACGTTGCAGATGTATCAATAGCATCAGCTGGTAGCTTGTGAAGTGAAACTTGATAACCATGATAACTAGAACAATTTACAGCAGAACAGCGGTGTGGCATTGTTGCAAAGTGCAGATATAGCAGATCAACTGACCTATTCCCGAGTGTTTGCCATGATAAATAGTAAGCGTATGTTTACATCCCATCCCTTCACGTATGTCACTTCCGGTTACCGTCCAAAACTCTAAGCCCAGCCCCTTTTTTCGTTTGTAGCTGGCTGCTGGAAAGCAGACAATATTTTTGCAATTTTTAAGTCGCTCTAGTTTAATATAGGATCAACATATTAATTTTTGTTGGGTCTCATTTTTCACAAAATAGTGCGATGAACCAATTGCAGATAAAAATTCAATAGGAAATAATATATTTCGGCCATCCTTTAATAGGTCTTTTTACTACTGAGCATGTAAATTGAAAGTGAAGTTTCGGTTTCTCCTCAAGTAAATGATGTTACTCGATTTTAATTGGAAACTAGTAATAATTATATATTTGGCGATTGATACAGGATGATTCATTGTCATTTTAATTGATAGTTACAGGAGCTGAAATAACATAAATTACCGCGCAACAGAAACGTTACCAAAAAATTGCAATTTGTTTTAATCCAAGATTATCCCAATTCATGTAAAATTCTCGATCTCTACTCTGTCAACGCGAAACTGACATGAACCCACTAGAGGTGACTTGAGGTGATGAATTGCCACTTTCAAGAATATTGAACTTATATCACAGCTACTAGAATTATGGCAGGGAGAACAACACTCACAACGACATGTGGCTATGCATTATGGGGAAACCTGTGAGCCTCAGGTGGTACTTAACTGAAATTCAATTGAGTGTAATCTTCACGTTGAATTCGATATATTTATTATGTCATTCGTAAAGGAATGCTTCAGAGCAATTGCATCCACAATGAAATAACGATCATTAAAACAAGTTTTGTCATTGTCTACTTCATAAAGCAAAATTAACATTTTCTACAATTATCCATTATAATTTGTACAACCATCGACAAGCATTTTATCAAATATTAACATAACGCCTATTTGAAGTTATATTTTGATAATGTCTCCATGCCATGTAGAAACATGTAGAAAGGACATAGACTCTTTACAGGTATATGCTCTCTTAATATCACTTTAAATAAAATTATGTTGCTCTTTATATTAGTTAAATGTACCATGATTCTGTTTGTCCCTGCAAATCATATATCCTTTGCTTATACGTGTGTTTATCAACTTGAACTAACTAATGGCCAACTTAACTTACACTTTCATCCTGCCTCACAGGCAAATGTAATTGTTCAGACAATAATGTCAATAATGTAAACAATAACACTAGCGGAACGGCTTTTTTTACGCCGTAGATATAAAATCAATTGTGTTGAGAGCATCTTGTAAACATATCTTAAACATATATTAAATGAAAATGATACAGATAACAACTGAAAGTTGCATTTACGTCACAAATTTATTATTACTTAAAAGTACAAGGTTTTTATTAAAATACGAACGAATCTTAACATCAATAATGTGACATGCATAATGTGTTTTAAAACTACTAATACTTATATATGAATAATAATATAAAACACGTATTCTCTTTAGTCAGAAGGTGTTAATCACGAAACCAACGTGCAAAAATACTTACTAATTGTGCTCGAATTACCTTAACTCGGTAGTAGTAAGCGTTAGTAAACCTGTCTCAGTCTCTGTATTTCAGAAAATTAATCATACATGACATCAATGAAATAAACTAATTTCAAGATACTTGTAAAACTTAATTTGAAAAATACTTCATAAGACAGACACTTAATCTATGAAAATACCATGTGTCTGATATGGTAAAATATATGATATATTTTGTAAATTGTATGTCTTTAAGTGTTCCTCCTCCACATGTCACGTGACTCAGCAGGTCCTGAACTGCCTGTTCTCCACAGAGTGCTATTTGGGTTCGTGTATTCAGCAGCCATACACAGGATCAGACGGTAGCATTTCTGTATGCATTCAACTCGCAATCCTTCACTGAGGACTTCCATCTCAATCAGTGTCTCCTGAGCGACGGGTCCAAGGGTGAAAGTGACGTTGGTATTGCATGATTGAAAATATGTAAGATCAGAGGCAGATATTACTGCAAAAGAGAGAACATCAAAACAGGCTTTAAACAATAAACTAAACATATTTCAAAATGTAAATTTTCTACGAGAATTTATCACAGGTTTAACATATTTCAATGATTTAAGTGCTTGAGAAAAATGCGAAAATAGGTATTTAAGGTCGTGACCCCACGAAATGTAAATTAAGAACCACGTTTGGCCAAGGAGCCTGCACAGAACATTTCAACTTTCGATGGCCTTTCATACTGGAGAAATAGATGACAATATGGGGTCACGGGGTCACCAAATCCATATTTGAAAATCCTCATTGGCCAAGCCCAACAAACATGACCTAACTGGGCCAGTACTGGGCCAGTAGTGGCTGATACAGGCATGGAGTACTGGCCCGATAGAGGCATCCGGTATTGGCCCTGTACCGAATTGCAACCTGGCGTGGTACTGGGCCAGTACTGGGTCAGTATCAGTATCAATTACTAAAACAATACGATTCCTGTACTGGCCCAATTTAGGTTAGCCTTCACTGTACCGGTACATTAAATATATCGTGTATACTGTAAATTTCAAATATTCAAATTTGCCGATAAATTAGGTTGATTTAGCTATTATCATGTTCTCCTCCATTTACTATATTGTGACTTTTCTTGAATTAAACATATATTTATCATATCAGTTTGTAATCTTGCAGCTTTTTTATTTACAATTTGTATTTCTAAAATGAAACTTAATTTTTTTCTTCATAGTGTCAGTATTGTCAAATATGTTGTGTTGTCAAATATACGTTATTTGAAATAAGCCAGAATTTATTTTTAACAAGTAGGTCTTCATACAAATACAATGCAAAGAACTCGACCTTATGATTATTTTCACACTTAGATTTCCAAATGACATTAATACATACAGCAGCAAGTGTTAATGCAAAACACACTTGTAGATAGATAGTAATATAGAATTATCAAAGTTTTATAAATACATCTAGAGTTAACTCATGAATTGAATTCACAATGAAAGGATACCGAATCGTTGCATTCTCCTCTTGCTCTCTCAAGCAGATGGCAATTTGAAATACATCCCATTATTCCCTAACAGGAAGTGTCATACCTGAATTGGGCCAGTTCTGGGCCAGTACCGGGCCAGTATGTAAACCTAAGATTATCTGTACTGGCCCTGTTCCGGCCCAGTACTGGTCCTTTGAAAATATCCTATAATACATTTAGATAGTAAATGATATGCCTCAACTGGGCCAGTACAGGGCCAGTAGTGTGCTTCAGTACCATATTGCTAATACTGGGCCAGTACAATTTTAACGTAACAAGGCCAATTCAATTAAAACGGATTCTGACCCTATCTGTGGTCACAGGGTCACCAAATCTACAATGTAGAATCCCCATTGGCTAAAGAAACTGCACACTACATTCCAGCTGGTACTTGAGAAGAGGATGGAAATAGGTTATATAGGTCGTGAAACATGTGACCCTATTTGAGGTAACCAAATCTACAATTTAGAATTTGAATTGGAGGGAGGGGACCGGAAGGCAGAGAGGGAGACAAAGACAGAGAGATAACTTAATATCTGTAAAGTGCTATCATCCAGTAAGGTCAATCATACAAAAATGTGTGTGCGTTAGAGAGCCTTTCATCCTAAACTGTCACAGTTGCAACTGTAATAATAACAAAACAAAACATGTACTTTAGAACTTTACGTTTCGACAAATAATACATCTTCAATCTTCATTGCAACTGAAAAGCTCAGCAGACCTTGATGTCTATTGGTAGGGCGTGAGGCAAAAGGTTGTTAGTTCAATCCCCCTCCCCCAAACTCCTCACTGTGCTGTTACGTCTCTCCTGCGTCAAGCCTTTCTCAACACTGCATTCGAACTTGATCAGGTTGACCCAGGACAGAATATCATAATTATCTATCTCATGTACCTGAACATTCCATTTAGTTTAGTTTAGTATCAATGTTTTATATGCAAACGATAAATTAAGATGTTTTAACAAATCGCGTTTCACGTAGCCGTTATGTTTGCGCAATGGTACTGCTTGTTTACTTCCATCTGCTTACAGTGTTCTTATGCTAAAACATAGCTCCGGATAATTTTGGCTATTTTAAGGGTGTTTTAAGAACTAAATATAGGAATTCTTAAGATAAATCGACAAAAGCATTTTCATAACATTAATGTCATGTTATAACTTCTGGAAAGTGGTAAACGAGGTCCGTGAACCGAGGAACTGGCATAGTTGATCAGTCCTGGGGACGAGGCTGCCTCCCCCTATTTCTGATGCGATGATTATAACTTTTTTTTAAATTGTTGATATTAAACTTCAATCGCCTAATGATCCAAACGGTTGTTTCATAAGTGAAAACACAACAGAGATTATTTCAGGATTAAAACAACTCATAAAAGGTCATTCCTGGAATGAACGAAATGATCTGGAAAAAAAAGGTTATGTATGTCTTACAATCTTTTGAATGACGTAAAATGTGTAAAATGTAAAAATGTAATTAATAAAACATGTTGTATTGGTATTTGGTATTTTATCCTCTGAATGAATTTGAAAGATAAACGCCCACAATTACCAAAAGCATGTGTGTTGTGATCTCCTACATTTCTTACCTGGAGTACTAAAGTCTTTTGTTTGAATATTATTTATAATATATGGACATACTTACATGTATCACGGTTTTTGAATGCATGTTGTACTTCATTTCCTGTCCTCCTAGTTTGATGCCAACATTTGTGAGGGGAAGTACACTCAACCGCAAAAGAAACGTCACCAAAGTTTCAACAGTGCCAAAAACAAAATACTGCTGCATGAGAAAGTATATTATGAATGCATTCCATAGACATATGTTTAATAAAGATGTAATCATACTTTCATGCATCAGAGTATATTACTTTTATTTTTATGTCAGTTCAAATACGCTTGGGGTGCAGAAATCGCTTTTTCAAAATGGTTTTTAGCCAGAGTGTTTGGCATTGAAGTAAAAAATGTGTGAAATGTAAAAATGTAATTAAGAAAACATGTTGCTGACATTAAAAACTTTCTTGAACTTAATTTTGTTGTTGCGTTTTTAGTGTAGGACGCAATAAAACAGCCCAAAAAGCCTCATTTTGACTCTCCTATCTCGTCTAGTTGAGATTTAAAAATGGCGATTCTTAAAACGCGTGTTTATCAGAATAATGAACAGATAATGTTTTGAAAATTTAAGCTTAGTTTAGTTAGCATCTGAGGACATTATGTATCTCTGTTCCAGTCGTGTTCATCACCCGTGGATTGAATTAGCTTGCATTATGTATGGTGACGTTTCTTTGGCGGTTAAGTGTATGTGTTTACACCTTCATGTAATCACTGTGTATTTAGTCTTCTCCCTGGATACTTTGAGATGCCATTCTTGCGCCCATTGCGCCCAGCAGGACTTTTCATTATTAATATTATAATTATTTATCTCAAAACTCATGAGTGTTGAATATACAATGGTACGAATAAACTTACATGTATCACAGGCACTCGACTTCCATCCCAGCATGCATCCCGAAGAACATACAGGAGTCTCCAGTCTCCAGTCGCAGGGATCGTCAGCACAGTGACATTCGGACTCACAGGTCGACCCAAACGTGTATTGGGAACAGGCTGAAAGAAAAATGAAAAGCGGTGGGCAAAAATGACTCTATCAAACAAACATGTAAACAGCAAGTCTATCGCATGGTCGCCATGGGAAGACTATCATGAAAAATGTCATTCATGTTATTTTTATACCGACTGGACTAGAACAAATGGAAAAATGGACAGACAATTACACAAAAAATGATTCAAATACCATCCTGTGAAAAAAACAACAATGAAGTATAATTTACATTTCTCGGAAATACGTCTGTACAAAATTACAATGTCCTTTACATCACTTGATTCCTTCAATGGTGCCGTTTGATCAATGTTTTTAGCAAGATCAATACAAATTGTAATAAAGTGTAAGTCAAAATAATAATGAAGATAGTTGTACTGCTGTGAATTCACGGCTATGATGGGCATGCTCAAAACGCATTTTTACCCTAACGTAAGGACAAATATCGTTCCTATTGTTTCATTCCTAACTAACTGTGAGTATGCCACCTAGCTACCAATTAATGCACCTTTTTAGGTTATCTCTCACATTGCCTTCTTTTCCATTCCAGGTACCCAACTATACTGCTAGGGCACACTTTGAAAAAAGTCACTGATCCAAGGTAACACCACAAATTTCAAAATTCCTCTCACTGTATTGAGCAGAGAATGAACTCTTCAAACTATCAGTTTACCCAGCATTGAACTTGGTCACCAACTCTTTCGACGAGCCGCACCAGTTCTTGGTGAACTTCACTGTCAACTGCGCTACGCACAGGAACATGCGCATACATGATAGCAAACTGGGAAACATACCCTTTCCTGGCTACTTTAATGTAGGTTGCCCTAAAATCATTTCCAGCCTTTTTTAACAATCCAACCAAAATAATTTTAAAAAGTAGTCATTTTGACAATTAAAGAAAGTTATCGCATCTAGCAGGTAACTGTTTTCATTAATATATATTTTCACAAAATCACTTATCTTCACAATATTGAAGACAGAGATTGTTGATGATACCTACATATTATATACCTTGGTCATCCCATGTGGGCATCAACAATGATGTAATTGCACCAATTGGTATTGTCCAATTTGTGGTACGAAATACTTTTGTTTAACCTTTCTTGACCAATGACCAATAGGCCTTCGATATTTGACCTGTTCATTGAACAGTAGATCATTCAGATGATGTCATAATTTTCTAGCTCAATCTCATGTTAAATTCAGATCTGATCTTTCCTAAATAACTCTACCACTTAAAGTGATTATTTAAATGATAGTTTGTTCATCGATAGAAAAAAAACCCGGGAGTTCTTGTGCTCCCATATAATTGTTATATTCACCATGAACTTCAACTTCACCAAAGTCAAGAATTATCCCCCATCCATCATTGTTTATAACAGTCGATATGGTGAGATAACGCCCTGTTGCTGAACATGGAAACTTGTAGATATCCGCAATGTCAGATCCCTGTGCATTTCCGGTAACAGTCTCACAGAAATTTGTAGTGCTGGCCTCCACATTTGAGAGTGAAATTTGAACTCCATTTCTCCTGGTTGTGTCTGGGAATAAATATGATCAAGTAAAGGCACTTCAATAGAAACATGAAAAGATACAGGATATCTGTCTTTTCTTGACAAATACCATGTTTATCTCATCGAGTGAGAAAAAATATATCAACTTTTTTACCTCACGAGATGAGATAAACATGGTATTTGTCTAGGAAAAACAGATATTTAATTTTTTATATCATTACGTTTGTGTTATATGTTGACGTGGAGTGATTTCAACAGTAAACATACAGACTTCGCAAGCTGACACTATGACGTAATAATATTGTCGCGATGACGTTACGAGAGTGGCGATAAAATGTATCATCACTCACTAGAGTTGCGATAACAGTTATCGCCACTGTAGCCTGATAGAGGGTTTATTTCACTGATAGAATTTAGTATCTCACTCTAAATTATATAAAAAATCAGGTAACAGCATCACTCACCCCTCTCATATTTTCTCTTGATGAAATCCCATGATTTAATCATAGTTTATCAACCGTGTATGTTTAAATGAAACTTTAATCCAACACATGGTGTCATTAAAGGCGCTGTAGCACGTTTTGCTTACTAAAATAAAGTGATCTCACATTAAATGGCCGCTCGAAGGTAGTTCAAGTGGCCGGTGAAATTTTTCCACAGTATGTCATAAATATAACTGACCCACCCCTAACAGCTGTCATGATTTTTCATTACCTTCCCCCACTGATGCCTGTCATATTTTTATCTTGACCCACCCCTACAATATTTAGATTTTTAGCTCATCAGGGCTGAAAGGCCCGATGGGCTTATGGCATGGCATGGCGTCCGTCCGTCTGTTCGTCCGTCCGTCAACTTTTCGTTTTTTCGACTTCTTATCCAGAACCAATGACTCTAAAGAGCTGGAATTTTATATATAGACTCCTTGCCCAGAGTGGACAGTAGGACTAAACCAGTCCCACACACAAACTGCAACACACAACAGAAGTTTGAAGTAACCTGAAATCTCTGCATTTAATAGTCCTAACGAGTTACATGTAGCTGCTGTTTGCTACTCTCTACCAGGGAGTGATCACTGCCCAAGTCAACATAATGCAATTAACAATTAACAATTTCTTAATTCCTCTTCAATTTATTCCTTTGTGGTCTGTCACAATATTCAGTTCCAAGGCTATTCAATAGTTGTCATTTCACACTGATTACATCAAACATGTCCAAAATGTAGAAATTAATCTTATGCTGACATATATCTTTTTCACATTCCTATTGAATGAGATTAACTGCAAAGTTAATAGAATACTAAATCAATGTTGGCAGTACTTTTACAGTATAATCTCATATGAAATAAACACCAAATTTACCTGTACTGGAAATTTTCGTTCAAAATGTAAACAAACTGTATCTCAAGAAAAGCTAAAAATTAATTACACAATTTCATATGGTATTCGAAGAATATTTTTTACATCAAGTAAACTATTTTGAAATAAGTTTTTGAATTACTTTTAGACTAGTGCACTTAAATAATTATATAATTACATCATGAAATAAACTAACATTTTGTCAGCAATTCACTTGCAAAATATTAATAAATACTCATATGAAATGTGATATAAGTTACAAAAAGATATAATTTTTGTTAGACCCCAAAATCTAAGTTTTAAATTCTCAACTTATCTTTTTCAAAAAATATATATATGCATTTCTGAAAGAACTCTCACAAAGAGATGATATGACTCTCCCTCAGGTCTTTTGTTAGGGAGTACTTCTCTTTATTGACTGAAGAGCACATAAAATCTCAGAGTAATGTTCAAAGCTCATTACAATAGTTTTAGGTCATGACCCCTGTGACCCTTATTTGTGGTTACAGGGTCACCAAATCTACAATTTAGAACCCCCATCAGCCAAGTTTGTACATCAAATTGCAGCTCTCTACAGTCATTGGTTCTGGAGAAGAAGTAAAACAAGCGAAAAGTTTACGGATGGATGGACGGACATCAGGGTGTCAAAGAGCCTATTTTGGCAAGCAACTGCAGCTAATAAAGCTACAGTTCTACAGCTAATGGCATGGCATGGTGTCCGGCGCCCATCCATTGGAGATCATCAGAACTAGGGCTGAGTATTACACCAAATTTCGTATTGCGATATATTACAATACATACAACCTGTATTGCAATATGTATTGCAATATATTGAGTAAACTCTACATTCAACTTTTATACTTCTATTTGCAGTTTAAACATTACGCATTTAGTAAAAAGCCTTTCAAATCTTGCGAAAAATAAGACATTAGTCAAAATAATATGTTAATTTTGATGGCATGTATTTAGAAAACATTTGTAATACAGTTCAATTCATATTCTTGCACGCCAAACTATTTTTGTAATAAGTTAAGCTGGTAGCTATGCCTAAAAAAAATATATATGAATAAATTTCACTGAACATTTGTTGGTGCGATATAGACAGACAGACATTTTATTCAGTATAAAGGCCAAAGGCCCAAACTACAATTTCATTACAAATTTGAAACACGCGCACATAAAAGATAACAGGTTATTGAACTTAAAATTGCAGCTCTAGTTTTACATATACATTTAAGAAAGTTAACTGAACATTTGTTGGTCCGATATATTGCGATATGAAAATCGTAATGCAATAATTGTATTGCACAATCTGTGTATTGTGATAATATTGCTGAGCCTTACTCGGAACTACAGAAGTTATTGTCATGTTTTTTAATGACCCACCCCTAAATGACTGTCTTAATTTTGTATGAACCACCCCCAAAGGCTGTCTTATGTTTTGGTGACCCATCCCCAAAAATCAACGGCCCACCCTCCCCTATAATAAATGACCAGTCCCTAAGGATAAGGTCGGGTTTTGTAATGAGATATTTTACCCTCTAAGGTCACAATATATTGTATAAACTTACAATTGGAAAATTTTAGAAATTGTTTTGGCAAAAAAACGTGGTATAGTGCTTTAAGGCTAATAAATACACGAACAATCAAACAAACATTTAGACTCACAAATGAGGACACATTTAATTACTTACCCCCACCCCAAAGAAGTTGGTGGGATATAAATTTACATCAGTTTGTCCGTCCGTCCATGTTTCTGTGAATTCGAAATCCTTTTCAGGAACAGAACTTAAAAAGGTCTAGCTCAATGAAACTTGGTATGTGGAAAATCATCATGTGCAGATGAGCTCTTGTGTGTTTTCAATTATATTTTTTATATCCATTGAAATAAAACTTATCACTGCGTTCACCGACCAGAACTACACAAAATGTAAGGCCTAGCTAAACACAACTTGGTATGTGGATTTATCTTCACGGATAGATGCGCCTTTTGAAGTTTTTAAAAAAATGTATTTTTAGTCCTTTCCATGGAAAACATGTTCAATGTTGTTTCTTGGGGAACCTTCAACGCTATTTTGGATGTGCTTGTAAGGACGGTCATTTTCTTTTGATTTCGTTTTGGCTGTTTCCATAGAAATGGAATTAGCAATATTGCTTCGAGAACAGATCTTGAAAACTGTAAGGCTGAGATTAATACAGCTTGGGAAACAATATTCTTGGGTAAGATGAATTGATAACAAACGATATGAACAGCTCAGGCAAAATGTGAGTGATTAAGAACATAATGTAGCTCCAAAATCATCGTTCAATATAATTTTAAAACATTGTCAGGGGATATAGCCGACTCGGCTTGTTGATTTCAATACTTACAATCTGTTCTGAAGTAGATGGTAACATCAGGGGAGATAACCTCTTCTTCCAGATCCACGGTGAACCAGGCTGTTAATGTCTCTGTAGACAATGAATGAAAGATGCCGGCAATCTTGTCACCATCGACCGCCTTTTCCGGTGGGTGGGCAGGGAGAAAGGAGCTTGCAGATACACTCTTCCGCAACGAGTTGACAATGTGACCTGTCATCAATGATTTACAAAAAACTTCTATAAAGAATACAGAAAGGATACATTACCTACACTGCCATTACGTTCCTACATGTAAATAGTAATTAACTGTTTCGATGTTCAATGTTTGTTAAGTGTGTGCGAATCCGGAAAAATATTATTTTGAAGATATAGTGATATAGCTACATCTGTTACATTTATTTATTGTTGCCAATGTACACTGTTTTAATTAGTTGACATTTTTATTCCTTAATGCGATGTTAAAGACAATGTTAAGATAGATAATAATCATTTTCTACAAATAAGATACAAATTAATAAATAGGTGCTTGAGGATTAATTCTTCCAGGTGGCAAAGACAAAATGCCCTGTGGTAAATGTCGCTACCAGATACAAATTAAATCGTCTTAAAGTAAATAAGGATATTTAAAATAGAAATGAAAGTGTCAATGTAAAGTAAATCCTTAGAATTTACACGTTTTTTAAGTCTTCGATGAAGTGCAGTCATAAATGCGTGTGCAAATCCACTATGTAAATAATAATATTGCTGATAATGTGTTCTCAACTTTACCAATAGTAGAAAACTCGAACAATGTTTTTTATACATGCTTCATTTAATGATCTTTTCAAACAATAATAGCTTGAATTTGTGTCTTATACGAGCCAACATAAGAAATTAATACTTATTAACCATAATAAAGCCATTTCCATTGCAATGTAAAAGTATGGCTGGTATTTGTTGATTATTTTGCTATTGAAACGAAAACGCATTTTGCATTTTATGAATGCTTCGCTCCTCTACAAGTTGTGGAAATATGCCTGTGGAAAGGCGACTTTTCCGTTTCTTGGAATGAACGCCTTTCCATAACTGAAAGGTCGCCTTTCCAAACTTGGAAAGTTATGGAAGTAACGAGGTTTACTTCAGCGTAATTGTAATAGTTTGGCACAGGAATTTGTTCAAAACGGCTAGTATAGTTCAATTAGAAATTTTAAATAATTTAGAAAATCTATATTCATAAAGCTTTTATACTTAGACAAAGTAGACACAGAATCTATCATCTTTATTAAAACAATTCTCTTTTTGGTCATATTAAGCTGGTTTGCTCTATTTTAAGTGCGTTTTAGCTGGACGAATGTCATATGCTTTACTTCTCACATTCTGCGAAATGATGTCAAGAGGCAGGTTGGAAGAAAGTCGATAGGGTTATTTGAATTTGAAATTCAATGTCCGGGTTTATGCAACATTGAAAATGACAACACATATTGCAGTCGTTAGACAAGATTGCAAGAAGAAATTAAGTATTTGCCTTGCGAAATGGAAACAATCACTTAAAATTATATGCATGACGCCTTATTAGAAAAAACGTATCAGATAAACAATGTATATTCAACAACATACTTATACTAAAACAACAGCTACTACTACTACTACTACCACTATTACTAATAATAATAACAACAACTTTGAAGCCATTTTTTACTTAAATCTCATTTAACTAAGAATGGTCTCTGCTACAGGATACAAGAGTGATCACTCAAGAGTAACATTAACAATTTCAAGCACTTTAAATCAAGAAAAAGGAAAAGGATACTGGAAATTTAACAATTCTTTACTACTTAATCCTGATTATGGAAATTTAGTTAGAACTGTATTAAATGAAACTTTTCAAGAATATTCAACAGACGAAATCATAGACTTTAATAACACTGAAAAAATCAAACTTACAATTTCTATTTCTTGAGACATAACAAATGAAGATCCGTGGAAAAACTATATCTTTTTCATCTTATATTTAAAAAAAACAAAGTTGAAAAATACTGAAGAATTACAACTAAAGATAAAACAGACTGAGGACAATATTAGAAGAGACTTCAAAATATAGATGAGGAATTGCTCTTTGAATTATCTAAGCATAAACAAAATTGGAAGAAATAAAACAAGATGTAATAAGGGGACTACATATTCGAAACAGAATTCTTTGGTATGAAAAGGGAGAAAAACCCTCAAAATACTTTTGTAATCTGGAATATAGAAATTTCTCCAAAAAATCAATCAATAAATTAAAAACAAAGGATAGCAATGAAATTACAGACAGTAAATCAATACTAAATGAAGTAAAGCAGTTTTATCAAAACCTTTACTCTAGTCATGAAAAATATAAGGCAAGGGACTGCTTGAAAGATATCAAAACTCCAACTTTGAATAAAACATTAAGGGACAATCTTGAAAATCAAATCAGCATGAAGGAAATAAGCAAGTGTGTTTACAAGATGAAAAATAACAAAAGCACAGGCATTGATGGTTTCCCTATAGATTTATTTAAGTTCTTTTGGAAAGAATTTAGAATATGGATTTATAGAGTTATTCAGAATGTTTCAAATAAGAATGCAATGTCAAGACAGAACATTACTTAAAAACTGGAGGCCTATTACTTTACTCAATGCTGTTTATAAGATAATAAGCTTCTGTATAGCAGATAGATTAAAGACTGCCTTAGATGAATTAATCCACTCTAATCAAACTGGTTTTATACCGGGTAAGACTATAAGTGAAACACAAAACTTTTATATGATATTATGTTTGCAACAAAGAAACAGAACATTCCTGGACTATTAATTCTGATTGATTTTGAAAAGGCATTTGACACTGTTTCTAAAGATTTTATCAATCAAGTTCTTCAGAAGTTTGACTTTGGCCCTGAAATGATTAGATGGATACATATATTGACTTATAGGTGAATTTGATGTACTTGGTAATACATTTACACCAGATCTTGAAGAGCTATGGGTAATCGACACAAAAACGAGACTGGAAGACATTAATAGACACCTAGCATCGTGGAGGAAAAGACATTTAACTTTAATTGGTAAAATAACAGTAAAAAAGACTCTAGCATTCTCTAAATTAGTTCAAATTTTCAATTCTCTGCACAACTCTCAAAGATACTTTATTACTTCCCTCAATAGAATATTTTATAAATTCATTTGGAATGATAAAAATGATTAAATAAAGAGAAGTACTATTTTTATTGATGCATTGAAACTTTAGACATTAAGATTTTACTTGAAAATAATCCATGCAATATACCATTTGAAGATATTTTAAATTTTGGTGCTAATTCTGTAAACCCTCTTAAAGGGGCAGTAGCACGTTTTTTCGCTCAAATAAGTTGATGAAATGCATTTGAAAAATAATGTCACCAATAACACCCTTCTCTCTTCGAAAAATCAAGTTAAAAATGAGTTTACATGGTTCAGTAAAGCCTTTGGAATCGTTTTTGTAATTCGAAATAATAGTACAGTGTGTTCACAATAAAATGGCCGCAATGCAATTTTTTGCTCTATACGCAGCATCGTTATGACCACTACGGATAATTGATCAGTGTAATGTACTTACCCTCTAAGGTTAATTCAAATGACATAAACTATCATTATAAATTGGAAATTTGAAAAAATAAATTCGGAAAAAAACGTGCACTGCCCCTTTAATTTTGATAATCCTTTTTTGGCAGGAAGACTGCAAAAGGTTTCACGTGAAACATATGTTGACTCAAACAAGATTAATGTAACCACAATTTTAAAAATTCATTTCATTTCATACAGAATTCGGCAGAGAAAGGTATTGTGAATATCAGTTATATATGTGATGAAACTGGTATTTTATCAATAAAATCTTTTGTATTTTAGTTACTTATTTCATATTATACCTGATTATTGGAAACATACTCTAAACCTTTGTTCTTCCATACCATTCAGATGCATTCATGTTTCGGAATGCTTGTTAAATTTAGTAAAAACTTCAAAAGGTTGTAGATTCTTTTATGACATACTTAATACCACCGACAAACACCCTAACATGTCTAACAAATGGCACCTTTTATTTCCTGAAAAGACTTTGATTGAAAAAAAAATATTTACAATATACAAAAAAGGATTACAAGATACAAAAGTTTTAGATTTTCAATATAGATTCCTCCATGGTATTATTTACACAAAAAGAGAATTACTCAAAACGAAAAAAAGTTGATAATAGTATATGTTGTTTCTGTAAAGAAGAAAATGAGAGTGTATGTCATGTAAACTGGGAATGTGAGGAGACTCAGATATTTTGGACAAACTTGCAAAATTGGATTAACAATTTATATCCTAATCCTTAAATGTTTTCAAAAGAGCTGGTTTGGTTTGATACTCTGCATCAAAACAGAATATGAATCATATCATCCTTGCTGCAAAAAGACATATCTACAAAAAGACATATCTACATTTGCAATATCAATAATATATCTCCCAATTTAAAAAAATATAAGGAAATATTCTTTGTTGAAAATCATATTGCAACCAAAAATAATAAAATTGAAGAATTTACTCACAACTGGAGCCTCCTCTTCCCAGTATTTAGATGATTACAAAGTATGTTCATTCATTATCATGTACCTAATTTAACTAGTCTTTGTACATCATGATTATGCTGCAAACATCTTCGTATGCCTCATCACCTTATGTATATACATGTAATCATGGGAACAAATAAAAAACAAGAAGAAAAAACACATTTTCGGGATATAACTCCCTACTGAATAAGCAACGAAAGATACTTAAGGAGAGATGGGACCAAGAATTCGAACTCACTTATGGTAACATTTTGCGACAACTATGTATACTTGTAAATAAGTCTCAAAATATGTGCATTACCTTTTTAGGAGTAGAAGCTTATCCGTACACTAACAGAAATTGCTTAAATTTACCGTAACGCCTTTGTAACGGTCATTTTACGACATGCCGCATGACGTTACCGTCACCTATATTCGTGGTAAATATATTACTCCGTGTATTATTCCAATTACATACATATTACATATATGTGTTTTCGAAAAAAGGCATTGATATGTGGGCTCTTACGCCAAAACTAAGTGAGGTGAAAGTTTTCATCGTAAATAAAATGATATATCAGCTATCAAATGAGCTATCAATTATGTTATTTTAATATCAATAATTATATGATTAAATCATCCGCAATAGAAACGTCAGTAAAACAGAAAATCTCTTCATTTTGTTGCCCGGGAAAGTAGTTTTGAATACTGCAGCAGGTCACTCGAAGAATTCCTCTAACAAATGGGACTTTGATGAAGATTAGAATGTGCCAAGGGTTTTTGTGGCTTTGACGCTTTGGGAAGACCGTTCCACATGGAACGGTAGGCAAAGCTAAAAGATCTATGGTCAAAGTTCTCGAGATTAACATCAGTTGTTGTCAGGAGGAACTACTGATATGATCTCAACTCTGCTGGTAATTTGTATACTGAGATACTTTTTATGGGGACATAATTTGTTAAGAGGTATCCGCAATTCAACACAGCAAAATATAACCCTTATATGTCTATATCTGTTCAGGAAACATTTAGGGTGTTGAAGTCGCTTTTTTCAAAATGGTTTTTGGACAGAATATCTGGCATTTACCATTAAAATTCATTAAATATAGAATTTGATTAATGAAAGATGCTGTCGACATACATAACACTCTTGGACTTATATTTATTGACTCGTCTTTAATGTAGATCAGGCCAAAAAGCCATTTTTGGCTCTCCTAAGGATATTTAAAGACGACGAGTGTTTTTCATGAACATGAACATAATACGTTTTCAAATTTCAAATCTTGTTTGTTTTTGCTTCTGAATACATGCTGTATCTCTGTTTCTGTCGTGTTTATCACTCGGGAATTGGAGTATCTTGTATTTTGTTATGGTGACGTTTCTTTTGTGGTTGAGTTTAGTTCAAGACACCGATATGACAATGATGTCAGCATGGAATTTGAGCCATTGCATTCTTAACATGAATCGACAACCACAAAACCAACCACTTCCATTTAAAAACATAATAGTAGGTTTGATCAACAAACTCATTTATCAACCTGGCGTCTCTGACCATGCTTCCCATGAGCCAGAAACGGATAATCAATTTGACCTCATAGCAGAGAATTCAGTTAAATTAACCTTTGTTCATTCCAAATTTGTTGAACATGTACATGAATAATAATTAATTTTGCTGAAAATTTAAGTCACCATATTTGACCACAAAAAAGCTTACCGTAAACAGAAGTTATAAGAAGTGGACTCAGGAAAATCAGACTTCCTATCATCGTGGGTGTTTTCGAAGAAGCCGATGTTGGTGCATTGATAAAATTTGTTTAACTACTGCAATGCTTCAATGACTCTTATTTATCTTTATTGAAGCGTTTCTAGATGATGTGTCACATTGACTGCTGTATTTATCATCGATTATCATTGTTTGAAGAAGTTTTGAAAAAGAAGAAGAATGAATAATTTAATGCTCTCTTGGCAAGTAGTCTCCTGTTTCAGACCGTCTCGGTGTAAACTTACTTGAAGAATTCAATAGACACCGTCTCGGTCTAATGGGTGCAATCCCTTGTTAACTTACTTGATGTTTGAAAAGACGAGAAATAAATACGTTAATTCAATGCTGAATAAAAGTGTGTGGCCACTAGGTGGCCATTAGCACAACCATTTATGATGATGTTGCCTAGTTTCAGATGTATGTGTAAGGGGTACATCGTCTTAAGTCACGTTATGTACATGAAGTGTTTTAAATCGGTATAATCACCCAAAACATAACGGCAAATACTTATTTTGACTATGCATATACATATCATTCTCTTCCTATAGAGGTTACTCCCTTCAGATTTCCGATCCTAACCGCTGTTCTAGATGGCCCGAGTTGCTAGACTCCAGTAAAACTCCCAATTTTCCCAAATTCCCAAAAGTACCTCACAGCGAGTGACGCATATATGCGTCAGCTAAAAGCAGCGCTTATTCAGCGAAAGCTGCACATATGTGTCGGCTGAAACCATCCCTTTTTCAGTGAGTGACGCATCCTTTTCACGTTCGTAGCGATGTCAGTGAACACTTATTGCAGTCATAAATACACTGTATATCTCCAATTTGTTACATGTATGTTTTGAAATCGTTTACTGCACGTAACTATTACATAGACACAGGATATATGGAATGAATGCAAATGAGCATAACGCAATAACGTAATCATTACACTTAAACCATATAATATATTACAATTTGAGTTAGGTTGATGAAAGTGTCAGCTTCGATATCTCATATAACAATACATCCGGTGTAATTAGTGATTTCTTTTGATTCACTGGCAATATATGCAAGATGCTGTATCAGTTACGGGATTGAAACTTACGCGAATACACATTCAATTAGAGTATAGAAATAACATATTTGACATTGAAATAAAGTATAGGGATCAAATCAGACGTAGACCCACCCTAGTTGAAAGACAGATGACAGGTTTGTGACCGTTGTAAAAGAAGCATATTATTGGACAACCTTCTTCTTTAAGTCACGCCCCTGTCTGTAGTGTTTTACGCAATCATGTTTGACCATCTAATGTCAATGACGTCTTGTGCATTTACTTCAAATACGATGTACATGTATGTTGAGCGATGACAAATTCTTTTCGATATTTCAAATTTATTCAAGTATATAAACATCTTTTATCTGTTTCATTAGTTCTCCTTTTCATTATTTCCCTTTCATACTGGAGACAATGGCAAATCACGTGTCCTTCTGTGACAGGCTTCTCAATAATAAGAAGTCTACACAACATTTGTAAATGAAACATGTCGTTGAGAAATAGGATTATTGAAGATGTTTATATAACGTGTTCTTTTTTGTTCACTGTCGGCGGTAGATACATGTATAAATAAAACATGCTTTAATCACATTCATAAACTTGCTTGCATTATTTTAGTGTTTTGACAGGATGAGAAGACTGGATTGTGCCACTTTTAGAGGCTTACATACAAATTATTCGTTAGAATATATGCAGGTACTCAATGACTATGAAATATTACAAAACACTTACTGTTAGGGGTTGAAAAGAACACAAATTCAATATGCTTTGTTATTCAGTCACCTTGTTTGTTCTCAATTTTCAATTTGAGAAATCTCGGAAGTAAACTGAATAGCCAAATGAAAAAATAACGAATAAACTTACCAAATTGTCTATGCATGCCAAGCTGTGCGTTTTTATGATTAGTTAATAACACACTTTGCATCAACAATAAACAAACTGTGTATCTCTATTCAAGCTGGTATGTTACCACGTGTGCTTAGGAATTTTAGGCCACGCCCAAACTATGTCAATCTTTATAACAAGTATCTCGCGACTGGTCATCATGCATATGAACAAGTAACTACTGGACGGTCGCACTGTTATAATATAATGTTTTTGTCTCTTCTAGTACATACACATTATCCCAATTTAAAAACATGTAACTATACTAAGCATAAATATAAATTTAGGTAAATAAAGCGAGCATCGCGACGTTCACCTTTGCACATTGATTAAAAAGATTTATTACAGGATTTTCAGTTTCAGAAGAAATTCAATATCTGATATCTTAATGTTACATAATTTACAATAGTTCCGTACCACCCATTTCCTGTTCACTTTTGATTGTTATGCAAGACACAACAAACATGACATACCACTCTCTCTCGCTTAATCAGAGGTGGCGAAGCCTAATTGCTCTCGTTGCAGCCAGGTGCTAGTGGAGCTGACGGTCTAAGCATTAAGCTGTTAATTACCTGTTACCTGAGTTAAATGTATTTTATCAGTAATTGAATTAATGTTATAAAAACAATGAATGAGATTAACCTCGAATTAATGCCATAATTGGTTCAGACACTTTGAAGAAAGACAGAGAAGTAAACTGTATTTGCCAATTATTCTACAGCAATTGTGTAAATGTATTCTTTTGTTCAGTTGATTTATTCTCAAAATGCTGTTCTTTTGCTTTGTGCTTTACTATGCGATAATGCTAAATTAAAACAAAGAATTGCAAGTGATTAGAAATCATCAATGATTTTCGTGGACTATTTTTGTTTTCTTAATAGTCAAATGGAGAACATTGAAACGAATCATTTTGATATTTTAAACATTTTGTTAATCTCTCTCTCTCTCTCTCTCTCTCTCTCTCTCTCTCTCTCTCTCTCTCTCTCTCTCTCTCTCTCTCTCTCTCTCTCTCTCTCTCTCTCTCTCTCTCTCTCTCTCTCTCTCTCTCTCTCTCTCTCTCTCTCTCTCTCTCTCTCTCTCTCTCTCTCTCTCTCTCTCTCTCTCTCTCTCTTGCCCCAAAAAAGGCCATTTCAATATTAGTCGACTAAGTATACGGACAATATAAAGGTGAAAATAATATTCCTGATAAAAAAAAGCGGACAGTGCATAGCGTGTGGTGCGCGTCAATTGGTCAAATTTCGGAAATTTATTTACAACAGATGAACAAAACCCTTTAATTTGATAATGTTTAAAGGTTACATGTCGTAACCATGGTCACTTTCGGGATTCGTCAAAAAGGGGTTTCAATTTGAAAACTGATGCACTTTATATTTTTAAAATCGGCCCGTAAATGAGATATACATGTATACGGTTTTAAAAAAGTGTCTAATTAAGCCCTGGCGACCAAAATGAAAGTGGGCGGGCAGTGGTCACTGAAGCGTATCGTGCTGTGACGTATGTGGAGCAGTCTCATCATGGCCGCTAATCTTAACATTAAATATTTAACGCGTTTTCTCAACTTTTAAACTGCTCATATAAGACAGAAATCTTCATCAAAACAACCCAAATTTTCGATAAACGGATTACTTAACTATTCAACTAGCAATTTCATATGGTTACAGCGGCCGGGGTCTGCTTAATTGGAGTGCATTCTGCGCTTATGTTTAGTATGTTTGTAGCAATTAACCACGGAAGTGCTGTCATAACACAACCGTACGTGAGATCACAGAAGTGTTGCTCGCATAGACACTGCTCTCGCCCAACTCGCCATTCATTGGACGTTATCTACCAGTGCGATGTACGGTTGTACAGTGTTATTTCACAAAGTCCTAAACTTGCACTGTATAATGATATCAAACATAATTTCGTCTATGAAACATTCCACCATGTCTTTCATTTTATTTAACACGTTTGCGAATATCATCTCATAAATTACACACAGAAATTGGTCGCTATTGAAATATACATAGAAATGATAGATGATTGTGTGATTTTTGTAATTGAAGACGAATTTCAATTTATTTGTGTATGTAAAACGTATGACTTTTATAGAATCAAATATATAAGCCGTTGTTTTTGGAAATGTCCATCTATATAAGAATTTATTAAACGTTTACAGTCTTAAGACAAATGTACTTTATTGTATTTAGAAAAGTGCCCCAAACAATGTATATATCGGATATAATTCATGTCCTGCCTCATACTCACTCACACTATATATGTATTATTGTAATGTAAATGAGGAGTTCAGGGAACCCAAGTCTGAATAAAATTCTGTTCTGTTATGTACCTATATAGGGAGGTAGTCGGCAGACATAATTTCATGTACACGAAGTATGTCTTGCAGCGATTCAGAAAATGACATACTAAGTATCACTTTTTATGAAGTGTTTGTCTTCAAGCTCAGATTCCATCATTTCAAGTGACGTGGTCGGTGCCTTGCCTTACCTGTATGAATCAAACAGTTCAAGTGACATTGAAACAAGGGAAAGACTCTCGCGGGAATCTGGGTGAAGAGAGATTAAGTAGCACCAATTGATCAAATTATGTTCAATAATCGGCAGGTTTTATTTTGTTTTGTATGTAGTAATAAATAGGCTGATAGCCTTTACGTGTCGCTTCAACACACCGACACACACTTCTCAGTTTAGCGTACCATATAGATGTTTCTCCCAGATCAAAGGGGAGAAGTGTTATTACAGCAAGTTAGTTTACGCAATTAAGAAGCCGAGTAGGTGAGAAGGAAGTAGTGTAATTATGTTTGTAAAGTTAACAAGTTTACTGGACCGATTCAATTATATAACATGTTGGTGACCGGCATGTCATACATGTTTATTGTCAAACGTCCTGTCTTGGTGACACAAAGGAAATAGGAAATCAAGATTGGGATGTATAATTTATCAAAGGTAACAAAAGTTATAACGAGTCCCATGAACCAAAGCGTCAACAGCGGGTCTGCAATGCATTTCATGTTGAATATGTTGAGAGCACCAACACGAGCAGTGTTCATGTTCATTATATAGGCAAAGTTCTTGTAAATTTAACGACAGTAAACAATAAAACCAGAATTTAATAGAGAATACTGAAAGACTTCTTGTTTAATAAAAAAATTATTACACGAGTGAATGGTTTGATATCGAAGGAGGGAAAACGACTTAGATACAAATACCATTCACGAGTTTCATAAATATGTTATTATATGGGACAGAGTTTAGCGGTTTATTTAGTACTCACCCAACATCTGCAAAATGATATCATATGATTTCAACATCCAACAGAATATGTTTAATAAAATAACAATGTGATGTTAACATGCCAAAAATATAAGTTCGACCATTTTGTATTATTTTGAATGCGATAGGTGTCAAACTTTCGAGGTCACTTGGGAAGTTTATCACCTAGAAGAAGCATGGTTATATAAGTTAGAAAATTCAAATCATTAGAAAAATACACATATGACTTAAAGGGGCAGTAGCACGTTTCTTTTGCTGAAATACGTCGATGAAATGTATTTGAAAAATAATGTCACCAATAGTAAAACACCCTTCTTTCTTCGAAAAATCAAGTTAAAATTGAGTGTACATGGTTCCGTAAAGCCATAGAAATCGTTTTTGTCATTTAAAATAATAAAATGTGGTCACAATCAAATGGCCGCAATGCAATTTTATACGATAATTTTACTACGGATAATTGGTTTGTGTAATAAGATGTTTACCCTCTGAAGTAAATATAAATGACATAAACTATCTATATAAATGGGAAATTTGAGAAAAAAAAATGATACCCCCAAATAGTCCCGGCAGCACGTGATGTAATACCAATGCAGATTTTTAAAAATGTGGTATCATCCAGAGATGAGTAGTAAAGTATCTATAAAGTAAAGTATTTATCACGCATTTTTTGTAAAATATGTCTATATTCGAGATGTGATGCAATCAATCATTTGTCAACATGTGTAGCGACCATCCCTGATTGTTTGCATTAGAATGACCCAATTTATTTGTTTTGACAAATGTGTTTAGTACATTGTATATTGCACACTTCTCTACCTTGAATGTTCACATTATGAACGGGCTTTGTGGTGAAGATCAGGAAATTTAAGATTTTACTTACAAAAGTAATAATGGTACAAGCCAAGTAGACTATATTATCTCATCGTCAGTATTATTTGATCTCGTTGGAGCTTTTAGTATACAGTCTCGTACTGAGTCACTACATCTCCCGATAACGCTTTCATTGAAGACAGACAGCGTGAGATCTGACGAGTGGATGTGGCAAAAGTCCAAAACATGCTTTTAAGTTTTTTTCTGGGAAAACGATAAAGCTGAACAATTAAAAGAGAATATTCTATCAGATCATGTTCAGTCCCTATTTGATAAGTCAATTGATTGCGCTTTTACGAATATTGATGAAAGCATTGAATATGTAACTGACGCCCTATCTTTAGAGGCGGAAACTATGAAAAGAAAAATTATTTACTCCGCGAGGAAAAGCTAATATGTGGTACGATGAGGAATATGAGAAGCTTCAAATAAAACGTTGTAAACTACTAAATAAATTTAGAAAAACAAAAGATAAGGAATCACTCAAAGAATATTGTCATATAAGAAATGGATACAGTGTAGTGTGTAAACAGAAGCATCTTACCTACGGAGAGAAACAGCTTGTCATAGAAAGTAGCATATCAGACTCAAAACGGTTTTGGCTGCAAAAGTTGAACAATTCTACTGTATCGAAAAACAATATAAGTATGGATGAATGGCATCGACATTTTAGAAACCTATTTAATTTTAAAACTGAAATTGAGAATGAGAATGAGAATAACACTAATACTTTTGTAGACAAAGTAAACTTATCGACATCTGACGATGATAAATCTGCGATAACAGAAGATATACTAGATTCTCCAATTAGTAGTGATGAGATATTAGACAGCATACAATTCTTAAAACCCAATAAATCACCAGGTATTGATGATATTATGCCAGAACTTATTAATAATTCGGCATATATTATAGTCCCATATCTAGAGTTATTATCCAACATTATTTTACTTTTCCATCCTGTTGGTCAATCGGTATTATCGTCCCGCTCCATAAACAAGGTACTCTGGATAACCCAAATAATTACAGAGGGATTACTCTTTTGAGCATTTTTAGTAAAGTTTTCACTTCTATCATTAACAGAAGATTAGTATCGTGGGGAGAGACAATGAATAGAATCAGTGAATCTTAAGCAGGATTTAGAAAGGGATATACTACCACCGACAATAAGTTATACTACAAAATATTATACAAAAGTATTTTAATGCCAGAAGAGGCAAACTCTATGCTCTTTTCATTGATTTCGAAAAAGCTTTCGATTCAGTTGACAGACAGAAATTATGGTCTCTTTTCAATAACCATGATCTTAGCCCGAAAATGAAAAAAATCTCCATAACATGTATGAAAATGTTAAAGCTTGTGTAAAAAATAACAACGAATGCTCAGTCTGTTTTGAATAACAACTTGGGGTAAGACAAGGATGTATACTAAGCCCTTTTTTATTTTCATTTTTCATAAATGAATTAGCAACCCAAATTGAAAGCAATTGTGAGTATGGAGTACAGTTACACCCCGATCTTGTACATATTTTTCTGTTGCTCTTTGCAGACGATATATCGTGCTATTTTCTAGTACCATAGCAGAATTATAAATGAACTAGAGACTTATTGTGACAATTACAAATTAACTTTGAATAGAAGCGAAACCAAAATAGTAGTGTTTAAGAAAGGAGGACGTTTATCAAAAAATTAGAAATGGTGTTATAAAAGCAAAGAATTAGACTGTATTAGTGTGTACAAATATTTGCTAATCATGCTTGTCTACAAGCACAAAAGGTGATGATTGGTATCTTTAAACAGTTAAATGTTCTCGGTGACATTGATATAAGTGCATACTTTAAGATATTTGATGCAAAAATTAAACGGTTTTATCATACGGGGCTGAAATCTGGCGGTTTAATCATTACGTAGATATTGAAAGAGTCCAATTGAAAGCTTGTAAAAATTATCTTGGGTGAAAAACAACACTACGAACACATTGGTTTATGGAGAATGTGGTAGATACTCAATGCACCTATTCACAAGTAATAAAGCCATAAAGTATTGGTTACAGTTATTGAAAATGCCTTCATTGTCTACCAAATAAATGTTACAATGTGATGATGTTATATGATAAGAATGGTCAAAAAAATTGGGTTACCTCTGTAAGAAAATTCTTATTCACAAAGGCTTTTGGTCTTGTGTGGATAGACCCGTGTGTTGATTCAAACGATGACTTTATTTGTCAAGTAACGAGGAGATTAACATATATTTATTTACAGGAATGAAAACATATCCCTTTCTAGTAAGTGTCTGTATTATATGATGTTTAAATGTACTCTAGAATCAGAAATTTATCTTTCATGTATAACTGTAAAAAAAAGTTTAGAATAGCGTTAAGTAGATTAAGATGTTCATCACATGATTTTTATATCGAAAGTGGAAGATTCAAATCAGTCCAAAGAGAAAATCGAATATGCAGAATTTGTAATAATAATCAAATAGAAGATGAAAATCATTTCGTTTTAATTTGTCCTATTTATAATTCTGTTTATAATTCTCTGTTCGATGTGGACAGACCAGCCGCTGATACGTATTTTTCTTGTAATAACAGAAGCATATTTAAATGGAATAATCAAAAATCAAAATTATATTTTGATAATTTACAAAATGCTAATACAAATGTTCTGCTTCAGGAATTTATGGAAAATCTACATGACAACACTGACAAAGCAGTTGATATATTGCAGTCTATCCTGAAAAGCTGCGGGAGAGACATGGAATGCAGACATCGCAAACCCAACTCCAAGCAACAGCCAGAATGGTTTGACAAACAGTGCCAGACTCTTAAACATGAAAAATATAAACGGCTCAATGTATTAAGAAAAACCACAACATATGATAATTTAAATAGTTATAAAGACAGTAGATCAAAGTTTAAGCAGATCTGTAAATCTAAGAAAGATAGCTATAAGCGTTCTATTACTCAGTCCATACATGATGCAGCGAGTTCTAGAGACTGTTCAGCATTTTGGCGACTTGTGAAAAAATATACCACAAATCGCGCGATGGAAGAGAGTGTAACGCCCTCTACGTGGGCTGAATACTTCAGAGACTTGTTAAACCCAACACTGCCGGATGATGACAACTTTTCAGATGATGCTAAATATTATATTGATAATCATGACTTTTCTACTTGTGTTGAATGTTGTAATGATGACAATATTTTGTCATGTGACTTTACTGATCAAGATGTAATAAATGCTATCCGACATCTCAAATGTAACAAATCTCCTGGCGATGACGGTATACCTGCAGAGTTTTTCAGATATTCTGAACATATATTAGTTCCATATTTAGTGTTATTGTTTAACAAAATACTCTCATCTGGTTGTTGGCCTAGTTCATGGACTGCTGGTATTATCATCCCATTGCATAAGAAAGGGAGTAGGTCTGACCCGAATAATTACAGGGGGATTTCTCTCCTTAATGTAATGAGTAAGATCTTTGTCTCTGTTTTAAATAAGAGATTGGAGTACTTTTTGGAGATTCATGAGATAATTGGTGAATACCAGGGTGGATTTAAGAAAGACCATTCTACAGTTGACAGTGTTTTTATTCTCCAGACAATTATTCAAAAGTATTTAACACGTAAAAATGGGAAAGTATATATAGCATTCATAGATTTTCGGAAGGCCTTCGATATGGTGAACAGGCTTAAATTATTGTATGTTCTTTTACAAAATGGAATTCATGGTAACTTTTTAAAGTTAATTAAGAATATGTATAGTGATGTCAAAGCCACTGTAACATATGAGTATGGTAAGAAGTTAACTGAATATTTTGACAGTACCTGTGGGGTGAGACAAGGCTGCGTCCTTAGCCCGGTGTTATTTTCGTTGTTCATTAACGAGCTTGTATTGTTTTTAGAAAATGACTTCGATGATGGTATATTTATCTCCGAAAAAATGATGAATATTATTGCTCTGTTATTTGCAGATGACTTGGCGTTAGTTGCCGATAGTGTCGTTAGATTACAGCGTCGTCTTGACGCTTTGCATATGTATTCCCATAAATGGGGCATGGACATTAATATTGATAAAAGCAAAATAATTGTGTTTAAAATGGGTGGACCTTTATCAAAACATGAGAAATGGTTTTATAATGGTACCCGAAAGGAAACTGTCAATTTCTATAAATATCTGGGACTTGTAATAACCCCCAAACTGATTTGGACAAGGGCATGTAAGACATTGGCAGATCAAGCTACTAAGGCAACGTGGCCTATTAAGTCATTTATTCGAAAATATGATATGTCACTAAAGGAAGGTTTTCATATTTTTGATAAAAAGATTGTTCCTATTTTAACATATGGGGCTGAAATATGGGGGTTTAAGGAAAGAGAAAGTATTGAATTAGTTCACAGAAAGTTTTGCAAATATTTGCTCCAGATTAGTTATCGATCTTCTAATGCTGTTGCATATGGAGAATGTGGGAGAGTACCAATAAGTAATATTTATTTTGTCAAATGTATTAAATACTGGCTAAGGTTATTACGAATGCATCAAAATCGATATCCATATCAATCGTATCAGTTTTTAATATCTATTGAATTCAGGAAACGTCCCACATGGGCTCGGCATATCAGTGATCTGTTATTTCACTTTGGCTTTGGCATAGCTTGGATTTCACAAGATGTTGGTGATGTAGATATGTTTTTATGTATGTTTACCGAACGAATTAATAATTGTCTCAGGCAAGACTGGCACTCTGCCGTAGAGGTTCCGTCTTTGAGTTTTTATAACTCGCATAAATCTTTGTTGACTTGTGAAAAGTATTTATTACTAAATATTGATAATAAGACAAAGCGTATGTTTACACTATTTAGATCAGGATGTCATCCACTGGGTATTAAATATATTAGGCGAGGTATCGCCTCTTGCTATGATGATATTGTGTTATGTAAACACTGTAAAAGTATCGAAGATGAACACCATGTTGTTTATATTTGTAAACGCTATGAGGACGTTTAGTTCCGAAAACGAACGATGGATATTACCTTTCTCTTCATAGCATATGTACATCATCTGACTTAAATATTATTAGTAGCTTTGTATGTTTCCTAAAGCATGTATATTCTGCGCCTGTTAACAATACACCTTGAAATGGTAACTCAAATATACAAAATGTACCACTCTGTATTCTATGGGTCAAATGGCCTTTTATACAAATAAACCCTTCTTCTTCTTCTCCTTCTTATAATTCACTGAGGAAGTTGTATATTAAAAAATATTACTATGTCCATCCGACTTGTTAAGTAACCCAAAAATTGCAGTTATTCAAAATCTGGCTATGTTGTGTTTACCATGCAATTGTATTCAGAACAGAATATATTTCTATATATAATATAAGTTATACCTAACTGTTGAATATCATCTTCATTGTATTGAATGTGCGTGTACATATTATCACTGGCATGTGTTGTACTATAGGCCTCTGGCCATTCAGTAATGAAATTAAATCAATTGACTTGATGGACGTTTGGAACATATGGTAAGATAATACCGGGCATGTAGCTCAGTTGGTAGAGCGTCTGCTCGTCACCCGGTAGGTCGGGGTTCGATACCCCGGCCGCGTCATACCAAAAGACGTTAAAAGATGGGAATTGTTGCTTCCTTGCTTGGCGCTCAGCTTTATAAGGATAGAACAACGGTTGAACTGGCGCTGCACTGTGGCTGCCGGGTGCACAAACCAAATTTCCTATGTACTCTGTATTGCGGACAATAAAGTGTCATTAGATCTTCAAGACGTATGTCTCGAAGACGTATTGTTATTATCCTGATTCTTTTATTATTATTCTTTGTACCAAATTTTGTTCAGCAGATTTCTCAGTAACGGCTCGGCCGATTTGCATGAAATTTTCAGGGAAGGTAGCCTGTAATCAAACTTAGATATAGTTTTTTTGCTTTTTGGATTTTCGACTTCTTTCTTGAGTTATCTCCCCTTGAAGTTGAAACTTCAAACCTCAATAGCTCGAAAACTTATCAAGATATTTTCATAAAACTTTCACCAAAATGTGCAAGACGTATGTCTCGAAGACGTATTGTTATTATCCTGATTCTTTTATTATTATTCTTTGTACCAAATTTTGTTCAGCAGATTTCTCAGTAACGGCTCGGCCGATTTGCATGAAATTTTCAGGGAAGGTAGCCTGTAATCAAACTTAGATATAGTTCTTTTGCTTTTTGGATTTTCGACTTCTTTCTTGAGTTATCTCCCCTTGAAGTTGAAACTTCAAACCTCAATAGCTCGAAAACTTATCAAGATATTTTCATAAAACTTTCACCAAAATGTGGGCAACAACATTCTCCATCGATTAGGCCTATAGCGGTTTTCGGACGTATTAATAGATTTTTTGCTATTTCGAAAAAACTAAAAATTTGGTGCACTTTCGCGGGTTTGAGGGTACGCGTCTTCAAAAATCTTCTTCTAAATCACGGCAATACATACAGATATGTGTGATAGCTCATTCGAAAGCCAAGACAACGTAGAATATCATTTGCTAACAGAATTTTGAATTTCGGCCTAGAATTCGAGTAATCTGCCCTTGAATATGGTCTTTTTTAAAAAGGACGTTTTTCAGCTGCAATTTCAAAGGAGCATTACTCTGTAACTAATTGACTTATGTCAAAGTTAGTGATAGCCATCTCTTGCTAATAAAGAGCTAAACAAGTCCATAATACATCAATGTCATATAAAAGTTGATAGTTTCGGCACAATTTGGACATATTCTCAAAAAAGTCACATTTTGTGAGTTTGAGCATTTTCGAGGGGTATATCCTTTGGATAATTATTCATGATGAACCACTGAAGATAGGAATACTTTAAATAGACCATGTTGAAGTAGAAACGCCATTTATTAAGGACAATATTTTTAAAGCTCGTATCTGTCTTATTTTTTTTTTTGACAAGTCATAGAAGTTTGTTATTTTTTAAAAATCGCCATTTTAAGCAAAGTTCAAAGGATCATAACTGCCTTACTAATTGAAATATTGAAATTGTATTTACACCCACGGATGGAAAATCTTAAGAGCAACAACGTTACTGTTGAACCCTTTCATGAAAAAGTTGATAGTTAAGCTCCAAACATCGGAAATGTTGTCTAGGGGTCCACATTAACGCATTTTTGAGTATTTTCTTGAATATTCAAAACAACACAATGCATTACTTATACATGAAAACTTAATGATGACTACATCTACTTAGGTGGAAATTAAAACATAATATTTTCTTTGTAGCACCTTAGTATGAAAATATTAACCATTTTGTCTTTATCGTGAGAAAGGTCATGTAGGGGTCAATTAATAAGCGATTTTTCCATTTTCAGAGGGTCATTGTCTTTGGAGAATTTTTGTAAAAAAAACTATTGAAGATAGAGACATGTTTGATAGCTCATTTTAAAGCAGAGAAACTGGCGAATAACCGAGAGTCCAACATGGAGTTCAAGGTCAAGCAGAAGTCTTGAAGACCTAAGTATTGCCTGTGGCAATCCTAGTTATTATTATTATTTATATATTACATTTGGATATATTAGGCCCCTTTTTATTGTTCTCTAATGAAGGATGAGTCATATACAGCTTACATCTTGCCTTTGTTACAGCTTCAACAGGTGTATATGGATTATTCTTGCATCAACGTCTCTATTGTATGTTCTGAATCGAGTATGATCAATAAATTGGCAGTGAACATTTACAGTAACATTATCCTTGTGTCGGCATGTGTGAAGATGGAAATGGATTTTGAATGAAACTACATTAGACACTAAACTGCCAATCGTAGCAGATTGCTGATGCAGAATGCTAAATTACTTTACTGACAATCAACCTAAGCTTCGCTAAGCTTCATAAATTATGTTAATGTAGTTACAACTTTATCTTTCCACGTTATCTATTGACTGACATAAAACCTTTAAGGACTGAAGTAATCAACGAATGTGATGTTATGCAATGAATACAGTGCTGGCGATTGAAGAGTGTAATCTTCACATTGAATTACAGGACATTCGATATATTTATTATGCCATCCACAATGAAATAACGATCATTAAAACAAGTTTTGTCATTGTCTACTTCATAAAGCAAAATTAACATTTTCTACAATTATCCATTATAAATTTTACAACCACCGACAAGCATTTTATCAAATAATAACGTAATGCCTATTTGAAGTTATATTTTTATAATGTCTCCATGCCATGTACACATATGTAGAAAGGATATACACTCTTTACAGGTATATACTCTCTTAATATCATTTAAAAAAAAATTATGTTGCTCTTTATATTAGTGAAATGTACCATGATTCTGTTTGTCCCTGCAAATGACAGAAACTATTTTTTAAATCATATATCCTTTGCTTATACGTGTGTTTATCAACTTGAACTAACTAATGGCCAACTTAACTTAAACTTTAATCCGGCCTCACAGGCAAATGTAAATGTTCAGACAATAATGTCAATAATGTAAACAATAACACTAGCGGAACGGCTTTTTTTACGTCGTAGATATCAATTGTGTTGAGAGCATCTTGTAAACATATCTTAAACAAATATTAAATGAAAATGATACAGATAACAACTAAAAGTTTGGATTAAATGAAAAAAAATAATTTGCATTTACGTCACAAATTTATTATTACTTAAAAGTACAAGGTTTTAATTAAAATACAAACGAATCTTAACATCGATAATGTGACATGCATAATGTGTTTTAAAACTAGTAATAATAATATATGAATAATAATATCAAACACGTATTCTCTTTAATCAGAAGGTGTTAATTGCGAAACCAACGTGCAAAAATACTTACTTACTTTGCTCGAATTACCTGTTAACTCAGTAGTAGTAAGCGTTAGTAAACCTGTCTCAGTCTCTGTATTTCAGAAAATTAATCATACATGACATCAATAAAATAAACTAATTTCAAGATATTTGTAAAACTTAATTTGAAAAATAGTTCATAAGACAGACACTTAATCTATGAAAATACCATATGTCTGATATGGTAAAATATATGATATATTTTGTAAATTGTATGTCTTTAAGTGTTCCTCCTCCACATGTCACGTGACTCAGCAGGTCCTGAACTGCCTGTTCTCCACAGAGTGCAAGTTGGGTTCTTGTATTCAGCAGCCATACACAGGATCAGACGGTAGCATTTCTGTATGCATTCAACTCGCAATCCTTCACTGAGGACTTCCATCTCAATCAGTGTCTCCTGAGCGACGGGTCCAAGGGTGAAAGTGATGTTGGTATTGCATGATTGAAAATATGTAAGATCAGAGGCAGATATTACTGCAAAAGAGAGAACATCAAAACAGGCTTTAAACAATAAACTAAACATATTTCAAAATGTACATTTTCTACGAGAATTTATCACAGGTTTAACATATTTCAATGATTTAAGTCCTTGAGAAAAATACGAAAATAGCTCGGGACCACACAAAATGTACAATTAAGAACCACGTTTGGCCAAGGAGCCTGCACACAACATTTCAACTTTCGATGGCCTTTCATACTGGAGATATAGATGAAAATAGGTTTTTTGTTATGACCCCAGTGTGACTCATATATGGAGTGACGGGGTCACCAAATCCATAATTGAAAATCCTCATTGGCCAAAGCCAATAAACAAACTGGGCCAGTACTGTGCCAGTAGTGGCTGATACAGGCATCCGGTACTGGCCCTGTACCAACGTGCACACTGGCGTGGTACTGGGCAAGTACTGCGTCAGTATCAGTATCCATTACTCAAACGATACCATTCAATGTACTGGCCCAATTCAGGTTAGCCTTCACTGTCCCGGTACATTAAATATATCGTGTATACCGTAAATTTCAAATATCCAAATTTACTGATAAATTAAGGTTGATTTAGCTATTATCATTTTCTCCTCCATTTTCTGAATTGTTACTTATATTTATCATATCCGTAGCAGATCTTGATGTCTATTGGTAGGGCGTGAGGCAAAAGGTTGTTAGTTCAACCCCCCTCCCCAAAACTCCTCACTGTGCTGTTACGTCTCTCCTGCATCAAGCCTTTCTCAACACTGCATTCGAAGCCGTGACATCGAACTTGCTCAGGTTAACCCAGGACAGAATATCATAACTATACTTATCTATCTCATGTACCTAAACATTCCATTTAGTTTAAGTATTGATGTTTGTTTATGCAAACAATAAATTAAATAAGAAATCGCGTTCCACGTAGCCGTTATGTTTGCGCAATGGTACTGCTTGTTTACTTCCGTCTGCTTACAGTGTCGTTATAGTAAAAAATAGCTCCGGATATTTTTGGCTATTTTAAGGGTGTTTTAAGAACTAAATTATCATAACATTAATGACATGTTATAACTTCTGGAAAGTGGTAAACTTTGATGGTTAGGAATCCTGACCAAGAGAGGTCCGTGAACCAGGGATGGTAGTTGGGGGACGAGGCTGCCTCCCCCTATTTCTGATGTGATGATTATAAATTTTTAAAATAATTTTGATATTAAACTTCAATCGCCTAATGAGCCACGAGAGAGATTATTTCAGGATCACAACAACTCATAAAAGGTCATTCCTGGAATGAACGAAATGATCTGGAAAAAAGGTTAATGTATGTCTTACAATCGTTTGAATGACGTAAAATGTGTAAAATGTAAAAATGTAATTAATAAAACATGTTGTATTCGTATTTGGTATTTTATCATGCATTCAATAGACTTATGTTTAATAAAGATGTAATCATAATTTCATGCATCAGAGTATATTACTTTTATTTTTATGTCAGTTCAAATACGCTTAGGGTGCAGAAATCGCTTTTTCAAAATGGTTTTTAGACAGAGTGTTTGGCATTGAAGTAAAACATGTGTGAAATGTAAAATGTAATTAAGAAAACATGTTGCTGACATTAAAAACTTTCTTGAACTTAATTTTGATGTAATCACTGTGTATTTAGTCTTCTCCCTGGATACTTTGAGATGCCACTCTTGCGCGCATTGCGACCATTAGGGCTTTTCATTATTAATATTATTATTATTTATCTCAAAATTCATGAGTGTTGAATATACAACGGTACGAATAAACTTACATGTATCACAGGCACTCGACTTCCATCCTGGCATGCATCCCGAAGAACATACAGGAGTCTCCAGTCTCCAGTCGCAGGGATCGTCAGCACAGTGACATTCGGACTCACAGGTCGACCCAAACGTGTATTGGGAACAGGCTGAAAGAAAAATTAAAAGCGGTGGGCAAAAATTACTCTATCAAACAAACATGTAAACAGCAAGTCTATCGCATGGTCGCCATGGGAAGACTATCATGAAAAATGTCATTCATGTTATTTTTTATACCGACTGGACTAGAACAAATGGAAAAATGGACAGACAATTACACAAAAAATGGTTCAAATACCATCCTATCTTGTGAAAAAAACAACAATGAAGTATAATTTACATTTCCTGGAAATACGTCTGTACAAAATTACAATGTCCTTTACATCACTTGATTCCTTCAATGGTGCCGTTTGATCAATGTTTTGTGCAAGATCAATACAAATTGTAATAAAGTGTAAGTCAAAATAATAATGAAGATAGTTGTACTGCTGTGAATTCACGGCTACGATGGGCATGCTCAAGACGCATTTTTACCCTAACGTAAGGACAAATATCGTTCCCATTGTTTCATTCCTAACTAACTGTGAGTATGCAACCTAGCTGCCAATTAATTCACCTTTTTGATTATCTCTCACATTGCCTTCTTTTCGATTCCCGGTACCCAACTATACTGCTAGGGCACACTTTGAAAAAAGTCACTGATCCAAGGTAACACCACAAATTTCAGAATTCCTCTCTCTGTATTGGGCAGAGAATGAACTCTTCAAACTATCAGTTTACCCAGCATTGAACTTGGTCACCCACTCTTTCGACGAGCCGCGCCAGTTCTTGGTGAACTTCACTGTCAACTGCGCTATGCACAGGAACATGTGCATACATGATAGCAAACTGGTAAACATACCCCTTCCTGGCTACTTTAATGTAGGTTGCCCTAAACTCATTTCAAGCCTTTTTTAACAATCCAACCAAACTAATTTTAAAAAGTAGTCATTTTCACAATTAAAGAAAGTTATCGCATCTAGCAGGTAACTGTTTTCATTAATATATATTTTCACAAAATAACTTATCTTCATAATATTGAAGACAGGGATTGTTGATGATACCTACATATTATATACCTTGGTCATCCCATGTGGGCATCAACAATGATGTAATTGCACCAATTGGTATTGTCCCATTTGTGGTACGAAATACTTTTGTTTAACCTTTCTTGACCAATGACCAATAGTCCTTCGATATTTGACCTGTTCATTGAACAGTAGATCATGCAGACGATGTCATAATTTTCTAGCTCAACCTCATGTTAAATTCAGATCTGATCTTTCCTAAATAACTCTACCACTTAAAGTGATTATTTAAATGATAGTTTGTTCATCAATAGAAAAAAACCCCCGGGAGTTCTTGTGCTCCCAGATAATTGTTAAATTTACCATGAACTTCAACTTCACCAAAGTCAAGAATTATCCCCCATCCATCATTGTTTGTAACAGTCGATATGGTGAGATAACGCCCTGTTGCTGAACATGGAAACTTGTAGATATCCGCAATGTCAGATCCCTGTGCATTTCCGGTAACAGTCTCACAGAAATTTGTAGTGCTGGCCTCCACATTTGAGAGTGAAATTCGAACTCCATTTCTCCTGGTTGTGTCTGGGAATAAATATGATCAAGTAAAGGCACTTCAATAGAAACATGAAAAGATAGAGAATATCTGTCTTGTCTTGACAAATACCATGTTTATCTCATCGAGTGAGAAAGAAATATATCAACTTTTCTACCTCACGGGATGAGATAAACATGGTATTTGTATAGGAAAACAGACATTTTATTTTTTATTTTTTATTTTATTTTTTATATCATTATGGTTGTGCTATATGTCACTCAGTAGAGTGGCGATAAAGTTTATTGCCACTGTAGCCTGATAGAGGTTTTATTTCACTGATAGAATTGAGCATCTCACTCTAAATTATATAAAAAAAAATCAGGTAACAGCATCACTCACCCCACTCATATTTTCTCTTGATGAAATCACATGATTTAATAATACTAAATCAACCTTGTAGGTTTAAATGAAACTTAATCCAACACATGGTGTCATTAAAGGCGCTGTAGCACGTGTTGCTTACTAAAATAAAGTGATCTCATGAAAAGATAAGTAAGTGTTACTAATGGTTTGAACATACGCCTTAATCAATAAAGAGAGTTCTAAAACGAATGTACAGAGTTCCATTTCCCTTCGAGTGACCATTTTAATGTGTTCACATTAAATGGCCGCTCGAAGGTAGTTCAAGTGATCCGACTGATCTAGCAATACCTAAACAGTCAGAGAAGAATTTTAATTATGGAACAATGATGGAATGCTCGTATATATATTGCTGTCTAAACCATAAAATTCCCATGAGACCAACTAGTCTACCTCTCATCCTTAAGAGTTCCTCAACACTGCCGCTTAAACCTCGCACAATTTTCTTTCAGTAAGGGACTGGTCATTTATTACAGGGGAGGGGGGTCGGGCTGGTGAAATTTTTCCAAAGTATGTCATAAATATAACTGACCCACCCCTAACAGCTGTCATGATTTTTCATGACCCCCACTGATGCCTGTCATATTTTTTTTGGACCCAACCCTACAATATTTAGAATTTTAGCTCATCAGGGCTGAAAGGCCCGATGGGCTTATGGCATAGCGTGGCGTCCGTCCGTCTTTTCGTCTGTCCGTCCGTCCGTAAACCTTCCGTTTTTCGACTTCTTCTCCAGAACAAATGACTCAAGAACAAAAGAGCTGAAATTGTATATATAGTCTCCTTGGCACAGAGGATTCTAAATTGTTGATCTGGTGACCCCGTGACCCCAACACCCCCAATGTGGGTCACAGGGGTCATGATCTAAAAAGCTATGTTCATCTTCATCTCCATTCCCAATGACTCTAGAGAGTTGAAATGTTGTGTACAGACTCCTTGGCTGAAGGGGCCTCTAAATTGTACATTTGGTGACCCTGTGACCCTAGACCCTAATGGTCACAGGGTTCATGACCTAAATAGCTATTTTCTTCATTTTTTCCAGTCCCAAAAGCTCTAGAAAGCTGAATTGTTATGTACAGACTCTTTGGCCAGAGTGGAGAGTAAGACTAAACCAGTCCCACACCCAAACTGCAACACAGCACAGAAGTTTGAAGTAACCTGAAATCTTTGCATTTAATAGTCCTAACGAGTTAGCTGCTGTTTGCTACTCTCTACCAGGGAGTGGTCACTGCCCAAGTCAACACACTGCAATTAACAATAATTAACAATTTCTTAATTCCTCTTCAATTTATTCCTTTGTGGTCTATCACAATATTCAGTTCCAAGGCCATTCAATAGTTGTCATTTCACACTGATTACATCAAACATGTCCAAAATGTAGATATTAATCTTATGCTGACATATATCTATTTCACATTCCTATTGAATGAGATTAACTGGAAAGTTAATTCAATAGTTGTCATTTCACACTGATTACATCAAACATGTCCAAAATGTAGATATTAATCTTATGCTGACATATATCTATTTCACATTCCTATTGAATGAGATGAACTGCAAAGTTAATAGAATACTAAATCAATTTTGGTAGTATTTTTACAGTATAATCTCATATGAAATAAACACCAAATTGACTTGTACTGGAAATTTCCATTCAAAATGTAAACAAGCTGTATCTCAAGAAAAGCTAAAAATTAATTAGACAGTATCATATGGTATTCAAAGAATATTTTTTACATTAAGTAAAATATTTTGAAATAAGTTTTTGAATTACTTTTAGACTAGTGCACTTCAATAAATATATAATTACACCATGAAATAAACTAACCTTTTGTCAGCAATTCACTTGCAAAATATTAATAAATACTCATATGAAATGTGATATAAGTTACAAAAAGATATATTTTTGTAAGACCCCCAAATCTCAGTTTTTAATTTTTCAACTTATCTTTTTCAATATATATATATATATCACAAAAAGATGATATAACTCTCCCTCAGGTCTTTCATTAGGGTGCACTTCTCTTTATTGACTGAAGAGCACATAAAATCTCAGAGTAATGTTCAAAGCTCATTACACTAGTTTTAGGTCATGACCCCTGTGACCCTTAATTGTGGTTAAAGGGTCATCAAATCTACAATTTAGAACCCCCATCAGCCAAGTCTGTACATGAAATTTCAGCTCTCTATAGTCATTGGTTCTGGAGAAGAAGTAAAAAAAGCGAAAAGTTTACGGATGGATGGACGGACATCAGGGTGTCAAAGAGTCTATTTTGGCAAGCAACTGCAGCTAATATAGCTAAAGTTGTACACCCAATGCCATGGTGACCCATCCCCAAAAATCAAGGGCCCACCCTCCCCTATAATAAATGACCAGTCCCTAAGGATAAGGTCGGGTTTTGTAATGAGATATTTTACCCTCTAAGGTCACAATATATTGTATAAACTTATAATTGGAAAATTTTAGAAATGGTTTTGGCAAACAACGTGCTATAGTGCTTTAAGGCTAATAAATACACGAAAACTCAAACAAACATTTAGAGTCACAAATGAGAACACATTTAATTACTTACCCCCACCACAAAGAAGTTGGTGGGATATAAATTTACATCAGTTTGTCCGTTCGTCCAACGTCCGTCCATGCTTCTATGAATTCGAAGTCCTTTTCAGGAACAGAACTCAAAAAGGTATAGCTCAATGAAACTTGGTATGTTGAAAATCATCATTTGAGATGAGTTTTTGTGTGTTTTCAATTATATTTTTCATATCCATTGAAATAAAACTTAACACTGCGTTCAGCGACCAGAACTAAAAAAAATGTAAGGCCTAGCTAAACACAGCATGGTATGTGGATTTATCTTCACAGATTGATGCGCCGTTTGAAGTTTTTTTTAAATTTTATTTTTAGCCGTTTCCATGGAAAACATGTTCAATGTTGTTTCATATTGGCTGTTTCCATAGAAATGGAATTAGCAATATTGCTTCGAGAACAGATCTTGAAAACTGTAAGGCTGAGATTAATACAGCTTGGGAAGTAGAACAATATTCTTGGGTAGCATGAATTGATTACAAAGGATATGAATAGCTCAGGCAAAATGTGAGTGATTAAGAAAATAATGAAGCTTGATCATCGTTCAATATTTTTAAACATTGTCATGTGATATAACCGACTCGGCCTGTTGATTTCAAAAGCAATACTTACAATCTGTTCTGAAGTAGATGGTAACATCAGGGGAGATAACCTCTTCTTCCAGATCCACGGTGAACCAGGCTGTTGATGTCTCTCCAGGTAATGAATGAAAGACAGTGTCCCCGGTAGCTCTCTGGTCACCATCGACTGCCCTTTCCGGTGGGAGGTCAGGGTTATAGGAGCTTGCAGATACACTCTTCCGGAACGAGTTGACAATGTGACCTGTCATCAATGATTTACAAAAAACCTTCTATAAAGAATACAGAAAGGACACGTTACCTACACTGCCATTACGTTGCTACATGCAAATAGTTCGATGTTCAATGTTTGTAAAGTGTGTGCGAATCAGAATTTTTTTTTTTTTAAGATATAGTGATTCAGCTACATATGTTACATATTTATTTATTGTTGCCAATGTACACTGCTTTAATTAGTTGACATTGTTATTCCTTAACGCGATGTTAAAGACAATATTTAAATAGACAAGAATGATGTTCTACAAATAAGATAAACATTAATATGAATGTGCTTGAGGATTAATTCTTCCAGGTGGAGAAGACAACATTCCCTGTGGAAAATGGCATTACCACATACACATTACATCCTCTTAAAGTAAATAAGGATATTTAAAATAGAAATGAAAGTGTCAATGTATAACAAATCTTTAGAATTTACATGTTTTTTAAAGTCTTCGATGAAGCGCAGTCATAAATGTGTGTCCATGTCCACTATGTAAATAATAATATTGCTGATAATGTGATCTCAACTTTACCAATACCAGAAAAAACGAACAATGATTTTTTATACATGCTCCATTTAATGATCTTTTCAAATAATAATAGCTTGAATTTGTGTCTTATACAAGCCAACATAAGTAATTAATACTTACAACCCATAATACAAAAAACACACAAAAAAGCTTACCGTGAACAGAAGTTATAAGAAGTGGACCAAGGACAATCAGACTTCCTGTCATCGTGGATGTTCAAGAAACCGATTTTAGCGCATTCATATCATTTGTGTAACTACTGCAAAGTATAATTATATGACTCTTGTTTATCTGTATCTAAGCGTTTCTAGCTGATGTGTCACATGACTGCCGTATTTATCATCCATTATCCTAAGTCACGTTATGTTATGTTGTATATGTTCATGAAACTGATTTTAGCGCATTCATATCATTTGTGTAACAACTTTAAAATATGCCTCAATGACTCTTTTATCTTTATTTAAGCGTTCCTTGCTGATGTGTCACATGACTGCCGTATTCATCATCGACTATTAATGCTTGAAGAAGTTTTGAAAAAGAAGAAGAATGAATAATTTAATCCTCTCTTGACTAAACGCACAAGTAGTCTCCTGTTTCAGACCATCTCGGTGTAATGTTAACTTACTCGATGTTTTGAAAGACGAAAGGTGAATGCTTAATTCAATTCTGAAATAAAAGTGCAACTAAGTGACCATAAGGACAACCATTTATGATGATGTTGCCTGGTTTCAGATGTATAACGGGTACACTGTCGCAAGTCACGTTATCTATGTTATGTTTAAACCGGTATATTCACCCAAAACATAACTGCAAATATTTATTTTGACTACGGATGAACATATATGCATTGGAGGCGAATCTGTCTTCAACGTATTTTATCAGAATTGAAGTAATTTTTAAAAAATTGAATGAGATTAACCTCGAAGCGAATGCCATAATTGACACTTGGGAAGACTCAGATTGATAGATTCAGATTTGAATTGATATAATGTCAGAATTTGGAGAAACAGTGTGAACATATAACTCAAGACTGTTTAACCTCTCTTCACAACGTTTGGAAACCAACAGTACTGGGGCACTGATTAGCTGTGTGGTCTCACTGATCAATATTGATGCGAGTATGTATGTATAATGTTGATGTTTAGTGAGACACGTATGACATTGGCATGGGGCAAATGTGACCTATGTGGGTATGTCATGCTTTGAGTTGATTACTTACCACCCAACCCCTTTGTTTGTGTTGATAACCAGTAAAGCGTTATGTTCCTTTCAAACTACAGGTGTCAAATTTAATACCCGTGAAAAAAGACAGAACCATATATTTTAGAATATATATTCGAAAACTAATGAAATGTGAATTTTCAAAATTTGACTATCTGTCTATTTAATTATGCCTGATGTCGAAAACATGCACCACTGGATATGTTTGAGATTATTTACATATTAATTTAGGATGATACATTGTCACTGTATGTGTTGCATGATTGTACATTATAATTGCACTAAGATACACAAGTAGGTATGCATCTGTACATGGCAATTATGTTAATGCAGTACCCTGACAAATGACAAACAAGGACAATTTACCCCTCACGAGGCTACGTTCATCTCCTGTAAACAGACATCGTTTTCTATTTGTCACTGAACTAATATCTGCTTTGGATCAGATAATGGAATGTTCTGTTTGCAATATGTGCATTTGACATCATGTAGTGACATCTACATATTTTTACGAACCAATGTTCACTTATTTGAATAAACAAAATGATCTATGATTTGATGTGAACTAATGCTCAAGCACTCTCATGCCTGAGTGGAATAATAACGAGATGGTTAACCTTTCACCTATCAAAACTAATTCCCTAAACTAAGTGTATCATTCGAAAAATAAATTGAGATGCGTGAAAACAACCTCATTTCAAGAAGGTTTCAACTATCATCACATGTTGCCATTGATAAAATCCTCCGTCATGCCAGTTGCAGAATCGTCAAGCACCACATCTAGAATCTTGGAAAACGGAAAGACCACATACCCACCCAGATTAACACTACCTCAGCCAAACTAGAAATCACCATTCAGCCTGATTAGTTCAGAAAACACAGACCCTGCACACAGCTCAACGAAAAAACGAAACCTACCCACATCAGCAAGTTTAACCGTCTGCAACAGCCCACCGGACAGCATGAACCAGACATTAGACCAAAACCCACCGACAAGACCGTAGTCACCCTCAACAGGAAAGCTCTCACCCCTTCATATACCTCCCAACTAAAACAGAAGACTTTAGTCTGTACCCTTCAAAGCAAAAACCAAAACGTATGCCATCATTATCGTGAGTGGACTCCAACAACTGACACAAAATGGTAACTTGGAGTACCTTCGCTACCAGATTCGGCAGATTGTCAATATCATCAAGATAATCCCAAAAGCCAAGTAAAAACATCACCAGAGAAGAGAAAAACATGGATGCACTGAGGCGCATATCGCTTAGAATTAACGTTTGAAAGACATATACCTATAAAGACCCTTCCCTATTACTAGAGTCTTATATGGGTAGCGTATTTTAGGTATATGTCTTCTAAACGCTATTTCTAAGCGATACACGCCCTTGTACATTGGTGAACTTAAAAAGGATACCACCATCACCATAACAGAAGCCCACAAGTATTTAGCTGCAGTCGTAATGGAAACATCAATCAACAGGAATCTCGAAAATTCCAACTACCATACCATCACCAAGGACCCAACGGCTCATCTTGAAGGTCAGCACAAGAAAATCCTCAAAGAAATCCACAACACTAATGGTTGACATTGATGTCGATGTTGGCGTTTCAGGATGGGTTCGACAAATGGCCTTCGTGCACGTAGATGGGCCTCTTGAAAACGGTGCCTGATGGTTTGGGCCGCCACTCTCCTCAAACCAGGCACCTGTGTTGCAATGACTGTTGGTGTGGCCTGCCGATTACGTAGGTGGATGACGCGGATGTAGCGATCCTGAGCGGACGTGGTGAACCTTGCTCTACCACTCCTGGGACGGTCTTCAGTTGCATGGAACTGTGTATTTTGATTTCAAAGTAGGGAGAGTGTTGTTGTATGGACATTTAGACAACGAACAACTGTTCCAAAAGTTAGCTCGGTCTCAATGCAACCAATGGAAATATTTCGATCTGCTGTACTCAATCGGCGCATTTCGACCTTCATTTTCAGAATAAATGAAATATCATATAATAATAATACTTTATCGTCCTCAATACAAAGTAAATTGGAAATTCATTTTGTGCTTTATCCTTATAATGCTGAGCGTCAAGCATGAAGCAACAACTCCCATCTTTTAACGTCTTTTGGTATGACGCGGCCGGGAATCGAACTCCGACCTTCTGGGTGATGAGCGGACGCTCTGCCAACTGAGCTACATCCCCGGTAGCTCCCGTCGTCATGAGAAACAGTGTGAACATATATCTCAAGACTGTTTAACCTATCTGAATTGTTTGACTGAATAACATCAACTTAATTTCCTCGATTTGCAAGTGCAGCCGACTTTTAATATTATGCACGTGACCTTTTTGCACATTCTCGAACAAAATTCGGATAACATGTCAGCATGCGTGACAAAGACTGCGTTTCGGAGCGTGTACTTATCATAAGAGAACATAATAAGAGTACATGGCAAAACTTCCTAATTTACGCTTACTGTTTTTGTTCAGGAGATGTTGTCAGATATTGAGATATGGGTTGTGTTTCTTTTTTTAGAGAGTGTATTTTACTAAGGCAATACTCCTTTTCAATCAAACTTTTTTATATAAAAGCATATTTTTGCAATCTTTTCCTCTCGAGATTCCTTTTGAAAACTTATTTGTATTCAGTGAGGCACACCGCAAAGCTACAACGAGCCATAGCAATTTCACTGCTTCTAAGGTTCGTTAATGAAAACGCATCGAGGAATTACTTCTTCCAGTGATGAGTGTACATTAAAATGAGTCTATACGATAGCCTTAAAGGAAGTTTTATTCAAATATAAGAATACTAAACAATCCTTCTAATTCAATCTTCTGAAAATGTTCTTTGATAGTGAACATGGTATAAGGTAAAACATTTACATTTTAAATTCAAACGTTTCCTAATTTAAACTTATTTAAAAGAACCGGTTAAGTTGGATAATCAATAAGTTGGATAATCACCTTGGTAGATAATCATGTTTAGCACTGAAACGCTTATGAAGACATGTTATATGGATGGTCAACTTCACAGCAATAAAGAAGTTGACTATCGATAGAACTTTTCTTAGTTTACCACACATGCTTCTAAATTCAAAGAAGGTCAAACAATTAAGCGGTCAAGACATATGTCTTTAGACATGAAAAACAAAACGTTAAATTGATTAAATTTTTAAACTTCAATCGTCAAGGCATGGGAAGTAGTTTGTATCATAATGAACTATTTTCTATATTTCTATATCTCCTCATTAAATGCAACAAGATGATATGATATTGGTGTGACAGGGGCATCTGCATTATGCAAATATGTATTTGCAATTTGATAAAAAACAATCCCATTTTTATTGAAATGATACCAATCGGTCGACAACATGTTTACATGCATATGACATTGAGCATTTAAATTTAAAAGAAATATTGTCTCTACATATATATATATCCATAAATACATGCTATACGAATATGCCTATTTCACATCGAAATATTTGACTTAATGCGACATTAATTTTATTTTAACGCAATAGGAATAAAAATTGCTGATAACAGCCCGGAGACTCCCATGTTCTGAAGCAATTCAGTTCACAAGACGTCAGACAAAAGCTTTCCATGCGAGAAGCTTGGGGCAGATAACTCCTAGCTATCCTTCCGTTTGTTCCGAATGCTTTCAAAACAGCGACCGTTTAAAAACTATGATGTGATTGGTCAGCTATTGGCTGCGCTAAACTGTTTCGGATCACGCGCCTATACGGGGTGTTCTCAGACCTTGTAGTGAGGAATCTACAAAACCTGTTCGTATCCCGGAAGATGCATTATTTTGCAAATTGTATCCCGCGGAACAAGGTTGATTTTAATCAGGCTGAGTTTAACGTTCACTCTTATTAATATGTCGCCTACTTAATCAATGTCGGGGCACTCTCTAATGAACACCAGTAAACGGTGCACTCGTTACACATATATTACATAAATCACTCTACAATCACAATGTAAATTTTAAAAACTTAAAACACTTTATTACATAATCATGCAATGAAAGGAGACAGGCCAACAACTGTGGAATCCGCCTGTCGGATCATTTTGGTTCATTTCGGATCCACTCCAATTTTGGTGGATCCAGAAAGGCGGATACCATCACTTTTTGTCCTGTGCGATCGCGTTTCTTACACAAGAACAATAAACAAATGTCAATCTTGTTTTCGCAAAGGTTACTTAACAATTGACAATTTGTTTATTCTTTCCTCAGTCATAGAATTTGTTAAACATAGTAGACAGATACTATGCTGTGACTTTCCAAAGCTTTAATGTTTTCTCCCGTTATTAACGACTTAGAATCATGACTTAAACTAATTAAGTATGATGATGTAGATGTATCCATAAAAAATGATATGCATGTATTTTATTAAGCGCTGCTTCTACTAGTATATACAGACGATATTGGTTTATTTGCTACGTCAGTCTCAGCAACTACTTCCAGGTACATTATGAGAAATGGATCTGACTGTTAATGATGATAAAACTAAAACTGTTTTCTTTGGAAATGGTAAGTGTCATTTTACTATGGTGAAGATGAATTGAAATAGTTGATAACTGTAACTACTTGGGATTTACATTTAATTAAAACCGAAAATATAATTTCGGTTTCAAAGTGACTAGTAACACAGGCTATGAAAATGGTAAGAAACAACGATCTACCTCTTGACTGTATAGTTCGTCTGCTAGCGAACTGAATAAAAACTCTGTATAGATACAAGCTGGAAAGAGGTAGTCTTCAAGCTAAGAGTAAAGCCGATCGTCTGCTACAAATCAATTGTACATGATGCTGTATAACTCTATCCCCGTATCCCCGTGGGTTACTGTAAAAGTTCATGTATACTCTGACGTATTCTGACGTCACTACTATCAACACCGGCGCTCCACAATGTTGTGTCCTCTCCCCTGTACTTTTTATTCTGTACAGAAACGATTGCAGAAGCATAGAAGAGAACTGTTCGACAGGAATAAAACTTGTTGTTTATACTGTTGGTTATCTGTCCGATGTCAACAATTTCACAACCTGGTGCAGCAGTAACTTCCTTCAACTTTATACTAAAAAGATGACCATTGACTTCAGGAAAAATGCTACCTGCACCCCTCTTGAAATCATCTTGTTAGCAGTCCCGACTTAGTTATCAGTTTTTGCGCAGTTTCCGCCGCTGCCACCGCGTTTTGTATTGGCTATGGAGAAAGGCCAAGATTTGAAAAGGTTTTCGCTAACATCCGTCAAAGGTCAAGGTCACAGCGAGGGCACAACTTAAGCATGCTTTTGCGAAAATGTCTTATTTCAACTATTAACACTTTGAATCATTACATGATTGTTATACACAATAAAAAGTGATCACTGATTGTATGACCTTGAATTTTAAGGGTCAAGGTCACGAAATATGGTCAAGGTCCCCAGTTCTGAAATCACTAAATAACCTTTTCCCAAGAAGGTATTAACACCTCATATACATAGATTCTTTCTTATAAACCTGGTGAATGATTTTGACATGTTCACATTCAAGGTCAAAGGTCTAGGTCATGTGTTCTGAAATCACTAAAAAAATTCCTTGTAAACACAATAACTTGAAAAATATTTGTGCTATCAGGCTCTTATTTGATACATATCAACTATGGAGAAAGGCCAAGATTTGAAAAGGTTTTCGCTAACATCCGTCAAAGGTCAAGGTCACAGCGAGGGCACAACTTAAGCATGCTTTTGCGAAAATGTCTTATTTCAACTATTAACACTTTGAATCATTACATGATTGTTATACACAATAAAAAGTGATCACGGATTGTGAGACCTTGACTTTAAAGGTCAAGGTCACGAAATATGGTCAAGGTCACCAGTTCTGAAATCACTAAATAACCTTTTCCCAAGAAGGTTTTAACACCTCATATACATAGATTCTTTCTTATAAACCTGGTGTATGATTTTGACATGTTCACATTCAAGGTCAAAGGTCAAGGTCATGAGTTCTGAAATCACTAAAAAAAAATCCTTGTAAACACAATAACTTGAACAATATTTGTGCTATTAGGCTATTATTTGGTGTATACCAACTATGGAGAAAGGCCAAAATTTAAAAAGGTTTTCGCTAACATCCGTCAAAGGTCAAGGTCACAGAGAGGGCACGACTTAAACATGCTTTTGCGAACATGTCTTATTTCAACTATTAACACTTTGAATCATTACATGATTGTTATACACAATGAAAAGCGATCACCGATTGTGTGACCTTGAAGGTCAAAAGTCAAAGTCATGAGATATTGCTTAAGGCCATGTTAACCCTTTGATTAAATTTTGAAATCTGAAATTGGTGTAAAGATCAAACTTGTGAAAAGTGACCCCAGTGATGATTCAACTTGTAATGATTAACTCGCGATCAAATAATGAAAAACATTTTTTTTTTTTAAATTCCCATTTTATTGATGCTGACGAGAAGGGGGAAAAGGGAAAGGCGAGACCATAAGTTTCGGGGCTGCTCTGCTTTTGTGGTGTCCCGCAAACGCTCATCTAGTTTTGTTATGTGTGTGTGTCTTTGTATGTTCTTAATTGAGATGTATCAATGCTTTTTATGATGTTTGAATGTGTATTCTCTTATTGTCTTAACCATGCTGATGTCTCACTGTTGTAAAAAGAATTCCTTTGTCGGGCAATAACGTATTATTATTATTATTATTATTATTATAATAATAAACGGAAGTGGTTTGAATGAAGCAGAGGAGTGTTGAAGTCTTCATACTAAACCTAAAGAATACGGTACTGATATGAGTCGTACAGTTAAGCAAGAAACAAAGTACCCCTTTTCTAGAAATGAAGACACGAACTTCTTTTGAAATCTAATTATTCTTTTCAGACAACTGTTATTAAAAGAGGATGATATGTTACTTTTTAAGTGAATTTTAATTGCATGGCAATGTATATGGCAGAACTATTTTATTTACATTTGATATAAATCATTGCAATTGCAGAGTGCCAAGTTTGATTAACAATTCACGAAATATACTCAATGTCTTTTGTTTCACAAAGGAGTCTTTCGGAGTACGAATGTTCTATAAAGGTATAACTTACGTCTCCACAACTTGGATTGTTGCATCACATGACATATCGTCAAGCAAGATTGACTAACAATCCCACTGACACCGTATGGGAGGCATGACGTATATACATCAAATCGCAGCGACGGATTCAGATTGACCTTTAAATAGCGAGGTTCGTGGAGCATGTTCCGGGTCGTTTATAAAGCATTGTTATAGCTCACATGAAGTGTTTAGTTATTGTATATTGAAGCCATGTTGAATTGGCTGCTGTGTACGTGCTATTTATAGCCCGTGAAACGCTCGGTTTTGATACAAAGCTTTGGCTTTCTTCGTTATGATTACAGATACCGGTACACAGGAGAAGAATGTTATTTTCGTTTACAGGCTAAAATATTGAACCATGAGCTAAGCACAAGTGTTAGTTGCTAAAGATTTGAATAAGAAATAAGGAACTGGTAATAATTCGCTAACTTCACATTTTTAATACAGAATAAGGAACTGGTAATAATTCACTAACTTCACATACTCTTCGTTAACGCACCTTAAACTTTCTTGTGACCGCCGTTAATCTTTGTGATGCCATTTCGTAATTCATACATGTCTCCATCTTGGCTTCACACGATCATCGATATGCAGTTATGTGCATTCGTATCATTATCGCATTGCCTTCCTCTGCCAATCGATATTGTATGAAAACGTCTTTCCTTAATATATGAAAACTACCTGATGATTCTGATTATGGAATAGAAAGGCAAGAGAAAATTTATTCTGATAGTATGAAGTATGGCCCATTTATAACAGATGTAACGAGGAAAAGAAATGACTTGAGTAAATTTTGTGGGAAGAGAATGACAACCACAGTATCCTGTCCTGAAATGCTGAGGCGATTTAGGGTTTAACGCTGCTTGCATGTGTCTTTAAAACTATTGCGGTTATGCATTGCGGTGAAATCTGCGAGAATTTGCTTGAAACAAGAGATGATCAAAATTGTCCAAACCTTTCAAATAAACCCCGTATTAAAATATATTTTATAAAAGAAATGGTAATCCACCAGTAATAAACATGTCTGCAAAATGGTTACACCATGTCTATAAAAGCTAGCTAAACTAAAATTTGAATTTTCAAAACATTATCTTTTCATGTTTTTCATCGTTTTTAAAAGCCCACGTTAGCTTGTTTTATGACGTCCTACAATAACCTTGTGTAAACTAACTATAATCATGTGCACTTATTATCATATCCCCCCGCAGACAAAACATAATTAGCGTTTATTGACGAGCTATCACCTACACACTGATGCATATTCAGAACACAGGTTTGAACAAGCCAACTATTACCAGAAGAGAAATGCAAATACAGTTTAGATATGAAAGATTTAAGGGAGTGTCGATGTTTAGTTGCAGTGAAATACATTGTCTTGGGACTACATTAGAGAAAACGATCTTCTACCAAATGAAGGTTGACAATCCCCATTCTTAAATATTTTAGGAAGTCGCCAGGGCATGTATTTTTCTCTAACCAATTCCCACGTGATTGGGTATTTGAAATCCGTAAGATCTCCTTTAATTTGTAATGGTAATTCAAAGCAGAGGAGTTATTGTAATATCTCCCGACTATAAATGCTCAAGCAGAACTTCATCAAATATTTATATGCTGACAGTGTAAATAGACAGTTGAAAAGAATTAGGACAAAAGATTTTACTAAGTGAAGTGAGTCGATCAGCAGATGTAATGAAGACAAATGGCGCCTGTCAGTTTACGGGAATACGTTTAACTTTCTAAGATATATAACATCTATACAAAGTGTTTGCATAATCAACTGAATTACTTTTGTCTGTTTTACAGTTACGAACCGTAACTGTTCAGCATAAACTGACTAGACAAAAGAAATGCTAGATATTTTCATCCGTCGAATAAAAATGGTTTAAACAATTTGTATTCATAACAAATTAATGGATTGGTAAACAGGCATGTAACGCCTCTGTAAATACCTCTCAAATACAAAAGATATACTGAGATAGCTTTAGATAACATATTCGTAATAATATGATAGTAATTATATCATCAAATGAGCATTAATTAAGGGAAACGTTTAGTTTGGGCAAAATAGTAATGCAATGAAGTGACAATATTTTGGTTAATTTCATCAGAAAATGACTGTTCGATTGTAAATCAAAACCATGCTCGTAGAAGAAACATCTTGATCGGACTTCAACAAAATGTTGACATATAAAACGATAATGAATGGCATCTTCATAATGATGGCCACATTTACAAGTGGATGTATTTTGAAGGGCATTTAGATTCCTATAACCAAGTTTCATCTTACAATGAATAATTGGATTACGTCTTGTAACCGCGTTTATAATAATATGGTGTACATTGCAAGATAAAGTTCAACACGTTTCTTAAATGTAGCAAGATAATCAATATTTCTAACATTGTCATCCAACATATTCCACTCAAAACATACACGATGGAAGGACATATTTTTTATAGGTTTCTGTGCGGCAAAGAGGGTTTTGAAGAATGTTGGATGACGTAAATTCATATGTTGATGCAGAGGATAGTTTAAGCGGAATTAATTCTGATAAGTATACTATGCAAAAAAAGTAGGGGATATTGGATTTATAAGTGTTAATAAAAGAACATGATGAATCCAAAGAAGAAACAAATAACGAAAACAAATTAAGGGAACCCATATCGATTTATTCCACATCATTGGTGCTGTAAATGACACACACAATGTCCATACTGAGGACAAAACTCGGGGGGCAACATCAGAATTACCATAACATGAAAGCAAAGTCGGTAACGGGTAAACCCCCCTCTGTTGGCCAAACAGGCATGGATACGACGAGGCATACTCCTTATGAGACGTCTCAAGACATTTTGGCCAAGATTATTCCACTCCTCTTGCACCGCAGCAGCAGGTCTTGGACATTGGCAGGACGTTGTTGACGTTGACGTTGACGTAACTGCTGTCCCAGGATGTCCCAGACATGCTCGATGGGCGAGAGGTCTGGAGTCAGTGCTGGCCATGGTAGTGTGGTGTCATTCTGTTGTTGGAGGTACTCATTAACAATCCTTGCTCTGTGACATCTTGCACTGTCATCCTGAAAGATGAAACGGCGGTCATGACGACGTGCGAAGGGCACAACATGGGCTGCTAAGATGTTGTCCCGGTAGTACTGGCCTGTCACACGTCTGGCAACAACATGTAAGGCCGTTCTTCCAGCAGCAGTGATGCCTCCCAACACCATTACAGACCCACCCAAAATCGATCCTGTTGAATGAAGCGTCATGGAAGCGCTCGTTTCGGCCACGCCACACCCTCCTACGCCTGTCCAGAAAGTCCACAGTAAACCTCGATTCATCTGAAAACATCACTTTGTTCCAACGTCGATTATCCCAATGTTGACGTTCCCTACACCAACAACGTTTTTCCCTCATGTGATGATCTCTCAAACAAGGAATCACACGAGGACGTCGGGCCTGTAGATGATCCATGTGCAGGCGATTTCGGATCGTCTGGGCACTCACTCTCACACCAGTGTCTGTTTGAAGTCGAGCTCTGATCTGATTTGCGGTTATGACACGATTTCTTAAGGCTATGGTACGGATAAATCTATCCAGGGCATGAGTTGTTGCCTTTGGTCGACCAGAGCGTGATCTATCGTTTACAGAACGTGTATCACGATATCTGGACCATAATCTGCTTATGACAGATTGAGAAACGTTCATTGTCCGTGTCACAACCGTCTGTGTTGTGCCACCCTGTAGCATGCCAAGGGCACGTAATCTTTCATTTTGGGTTAGTCGACGCATATCACCCTTTTGTTCCTGGTATCCAAAGCCACTGAACTGATGTTTCCACCTTCACATTTCATTCCACAGGAGTTGTAACCGTCAAATTCAAAGTCGTGCAAATCTTGGGTTCGACCCCCATGATCATCACGAGCATCACGTGCATACCCTGCAGTTGCCATTGTTGCGTTTTGGTGACATATGTAACTGAAAATGTTTCTTCTGCAAGGATCTATAGTGACTTGCTTCGTATTCAGTTCCATAGGCCAGTGATATTTTCCAAAAATTAAATATCCTCTACTTTTTTGCATAGTATATATGGGGGTCTTTTCGTGAAACATTTTGTGAAAAACTGTCATCTTATGAAGATTTCAATATATATTTTGGAATGACTTACTCCTCACATGGTTCTTAAGGCATCTAAATGAAGTTTTTCTGACAACCATTATTTTGTCTTTGTACAATTATTCCAAATATAATCACAATAATAACAAATTGGTAAGACAAATGAAGTATACAAATATTGAAGGCTTTTCCTCTCAAAGAGGTTTTCCTCTGAAGGTGGTATTTTAAACTTCTCAAGCCTTTGATCATAAGACTAACCTTCGAAATGATTTTATTAATATGTATATTCCACTGGCCATCGTTTTGCAAAGTCAATCCTAAATGTTTATGGTCAGGCCTTAATGGTATTTCGTTCTTTCTATAGAAAAAATATTTTGTTTTATTAGGGTTGAAATGTACTTTCCATGTTTTGACCCATTTTGCAATAAGTTTAAGGTCATCATTTAACATATTGGAAGATAAGAGAGGGTCATCAATTATCACATATAAGGGTGTATCATCAGCAAACAATTTTATATTGCACTTAATTCCTTCAAGAATATCATTAATATAGACCAAAAAGAGCAGGGGCCCCAAAACTCTCGCTGTTGGACGCTAGCTTCTAATGATTTAACATTTGATTTATATCCATTAATTGTAAATTGTTTTCGATTAGTAAGAAAACTTTCAAACCGTGATAAAAGAGAACCGCGTATCCCATCAGCGCATAGTTTATACAGAAATTTCTTGTGCCATACCCTATCAAAGGCTTTACTAATGTCACAAAATACAGCTCGAACCTCTTTAATAATTACTTAAAAGAGCTGCAGCACGTCGTTCTTACTGAAATAAAGTGATCTCACGAAAAGGTAAATAAGTGTTACCAATGGCTAAATAATACTCCTGAAACAAAAATGAGAGTTCTAAAACGAATGTGCATGGTTCGGCTAAGCCGTGCGAGTTAATTTCCCTTCTAGTGGCCATTTTAATGTGATCACATTAAAATGGCCGCTCGAAAGTAGTGATACGTGATGTGACTGCTGTAGCAGAGTAAACTTGTAATTATGGCACCATGATGGAATGGTCATCTTACTGTCTGGACTCTCAAATTCGCATCAGATCTACAGATTTACACCTCAAACTGAAGAGTTCCACACCCCTGTCGCTATAACGTCGCAGAATTTTCTTCCAGTACAGATAAGCATTTTCTATGGATACGGTTTATCTGGTCGTGTAATGAGATGTTTACCCTCTCAAGTAACAATATATTGTATAAACTTTAATAATAAATGGCAAATTTGAGAAAACAAAATTTGACAAAAACGTGCTACAGCGCCTATACATGCCAATAGCAATAAGGGCTGAATCATTAATAACGTTTCTGCGTCAACTGAGTCGCTCAACAAATATAATGAATAAAGGTGGATTCTTTCAACGTAAATCAGTTCTTTCAACTTTCTAAGATAGTTAGTTGGCAGAATCTACTGAAGGTGAACTTAATTCCGATTTATCAGTTCATGTTTTAGGTATTTTAAAAATAATCATTTCGAAATCTCTTTTATTAACAGAGTGACATATGGATTCTATGGTTGTTTTGTGACGTTCTACATTAATGGCGTGTCAACGAATTATAACACAAGAACGTTTATAATGTAAACATCTCTTATTAACTTATTTCCATTTCATAAAATTTTAAATAACGATTTTAGCATCTCATCTGTCTTTGAACAGATATAAATGTTTAATTATAATATCCTGAAGAAATTAATTACACCTCTTTACTAAATAATCATGTATGGTCGTCACAGATCCAAAATCATGTTTATCTCGTAGTAATAGTTTGTGTTTGAAAAGTGAGGTATACTTTCTTTTGCAGAGTAGTTTATATTTGGATAGGATGAAACTAGAGAAAACTTTGTCGTGCCAAGAGTTCTGGGTTCAAATCCTGTAAGTGGTTGAGGAAATTCAGTACCGGTAGGGGAATTATTCAAATTCATAATATTTGAATATCATGTTAAATTCACTACAGTGCGTGATATAGTTCCACTGTTATAACCAATATGGTATAGCTTGATTTTTCTCAACAATACTATCAACCACACACACACACACACACACACACACACACACACACACACACACACACACACACATATATTAGAAATTACGATGATTTAATCAGATTCATATATATATACACACACACATTCTCATCCTTTTTTGTAGCATGGACATCCTTTCTAACATTATGTGTCTCTAATATTGATTATAAATGTTTTTCATTTTCATTTCGAAAACTTAAATTCAAAGAGAAAATTTAAATTGAAAAGTATCAGTTATCAGTAGGAATTGGAAATTAAAACTGTCTGATAACAAACCAGTTTGAGCAAATCAGCTTTAGATAGCCATGTTTCAAGACAGTTTGACGGAACTGAAGATTGAAATTTAAAATTAAAATTAAATTGAAATGTTCACCACAGGAAGCTGCATTGCAAAAGGGTTTTTTCTTAGGTATGGGCATTATATGGGTATGTGTGACATTTTTCTGATTATGACAAATACTCTTAGATTTTCTTCTCAACATGTTATATACAAATATGGAAATTGAAATGTACACCACAGGAAGCTGCGTTGCAAAAGGGTTTGTTCCTTAGGTATAGGCATTATATGGGTATGTGTGACATTTTTCTGATTATGACAAATACTCTAAGATTTGCTTCTCAACATGTTATATAAAAATATGGAAATATTTGGGGTCTGCGAATTTTCCCCATTTCCTTATTTCTTATTCAAAATGTAAACTTAGCGTATTTTTAACAGTTCCTTATTCCCTTTTAAAAATGTGAATTTAGTGAATGTTTAACAGTTTCGTATTCCTTATTGATGTTTTAGCAACTTGCACTTGTTAGCTCATTATTCAATATTCAAGACTGTAAACGACAATAACGTTCTTCTAGTGTGTAAGTTATTCTTAATGCAGATATCCCACATCGTTGTAGCTGAACCGAGCGCTTCCCGAGCTATAAAAAGTATGTACAGCAGCCAATTCAAAATGAATTCGTTTCAATCTGTTGATGTTAAAATCAAATCACAGATAGCTTTCATGTCAGAACATAGAGATTTGAATACAAAAAATAAATTTTAAGTTTAGCAACTACCACTGTTCCTTGCACAAGCATACACTATTGAATAAGAAAACAACTTGAAACTCTCAGCAACAGAATCAGGTTGACTTTAAACGAGCGGCTGTACATAAAGCACTGTTATAGGTGAGTTGTACCGCAAAGACAGAGCTAAAATGTTCTTATTCAAATATAAACCTTTATATTCTGAAAGGGTTGCCAGCAAAGTTTTCTATGCATAAATAGCCAATGTCGAATAAGGAATAATACACAGATGACTTAAGCTGAATGGAAGTTATTGGCCCCACAATGATCGAACCAAGCGACTCCATTTGGGACCGATTGACACAGTGTGCACCGTCTTTACATTTCAAACAGTTCCCCCGTGAATGACAGCTGACATACGTGACATGATGTCATATGACCGTGGGACAATAGTCCCAGTAGCACGTACATTAACGTCTCTATTGTAAGCATAATCAATAGATAAGCACCGGATATTTACAGTAACATAATCCTTGTGTCATCATGTGTGGAGATGGAAATGGATTTTATATGAAACTGCATTTGACACTAAAACTGCCAACTGTGGACCATTGCTGATACAGAAGGCTAAATTATTTTACTGGCAATCAACCTAATACTTTAAATGTAGTTACAGCTTTATATTTCCACGTTATTTATTGACTGACATAAAACCTTTACGGACTAAAGTAGTCAAAGACTGTGACGTATTCAATGAAGACAGTGGTGGCGATTGATTTAACTAAAAGTTAACCACAGTCACCAATTTATTCATTCAAACTACTGTAGATAAGTATTATTGTATAATGCTTTAGTCAAATGCATCTGATTTCTTTTAAATATTGAATTAATCGAAACCAACTGAGGTGAGTACTTTCTTTTGCCTGGCAGTTGATTAGATGTGTCATCCCCAAATGATTGCTTCAGAGCTCAATACCAAAATGAAGCTTTGGACGTAATTTCATCAATAATGAAATGACGATCATTAACATACGTTTTGTCTTGGTCTACTTCATAAAGCAAAATTAAAATCTTCTACATTTATCTATTCTAATTATTACAACCATTAAAGTGGCAGTAGCACGTTTTTTCGCTCAAATAAGTTTATGAAATGTATTTCAAATCAATTTCACCAATAGTAAAACATCTTTTTCTCTTCGGAAAATAAAGTTAAAATGAGTGTACATGTTTCGGTTAAAGCCATGGGCATCGTTTTTGTAATACAAAATAATAAATTGTGTTCACAATAAAATGGCCGCCATGCAATTTTTGCTTCATATGCAACATAGTTTTTACCACTACAGATAATTGGTTTGTGTAATAAGATGTTTTATCCTCTAAAGTTAATTAAAATGACTTAAACTTTCATTATAAATGGGAAATTTGAAAAAAATAAATCTTGCAAAAAACGTGCTACTGCCCCTTTCATTAAATATTTACATAACGCCTTTTTGAAGTTATATTTTGATAAGGTCTCCACGCCATGTACATACATATAGAAAGGATATAGACCCTATACAGGTATGAGTCAATTTTAAAAAATGTGTAAATTTCAAGGAGAGAAATTTCAAATATCATTTATTCTTATGTAGGAAATCGGGTAATTTATTCATTATATAAAGGTTGGTTGGTGGTAGAAATTAGTTACGTAGTATCATGGGTCATTATTATTCAATTATCCGGTATTTGGTTGGCTTTTTATACACTGTTCAGTAATGTAAACAAATAGATCGTGGGGTAGTTGGGTGGATTTTACGTACGTTTTCACTAATGTGTAAGTCATTTATTGACGTCGTTATCTTGTAGTCATTTATTCAACTTATTACTCACTTTTGCAGTAAAATTCCATGTGAATTTCCTTTGTTGGTCTTGTGTTTGTGCTGGGTATCTTGTGTATCGGTTCGGTGTCAATCATGTTTGTTTTGGGTTGAACCGGAAGTTGTTTACTGTTGCTGGCCAATGGGAACACTTGACATGACCTTTCCGACGTTAGCGCAGTGGGCATATAAGGGCCTGATGGGATCGATATCATTGTCATGCTTAGTTTTGTTCCGTAAACAGTAAGTCCAAGCACTGCCATACGGGGGATTCTCCTCTTGTGTATTATAGTTAGGAGTTTTAGAGCTTTAGTTTAGGAATGATCATGTGGACGGGTGGGGAAGAGTATAGTTAGAAATATGTGGGGAAAATGCGAGTCGTAGAAATAGGGGTATTTTCAAAGAGGTCAACATCACATATTGAAGTAAGGTATATATTACGTGGATAGTGGTTTCGGGGAGAAATTAGCGTTAGGAAAGAAATAAGAGTTCTAGTGTGTGGAAGGTTTCTAGAGTAAGAGGGCATATTTTGTTGAGTTTCGTTATCTTCTTCATTTTCTGTATACATTTCTGTCTTGAGTTTTTAATTGGTTGAACGGATTGGCACATGCCTTTGAACTGAAGGGATTGTACACTGTACTTTTCACAAGTTACCATCAATAATAAAAATACACGCAAAGTCAACACATAAAACATGTAACAGTTTAAGATCAAGGTACACTCCAGTTAACTCCTGTCACTGGGCGGCCTGTTAGAGGGCGCCTATAACACTTACTTCTAAAGTTATTATGTTAAAAATAACTTTATACATCTTCAAGTTGACAGATGTGAAATATGCACGCTTAATCTTGCTTAATTAATGTTCAGTTTACGACTAAAGTGATAATTGGTTGTAATCATGTCAGTTCTGTTACCTATATCATTTTATTTACTAGTCTGATTTGTATAGTGAGAAATGCATATATTTTGGGATAGCAGCTTCAAAATAGGATAACCCTTACAAAACATGTTATAAAATATTTTAACAGTACCTGAACTCAGCAAAAACATAATCAGAGGTCTATTATTTGCTATATTCTAATCAAAAGCTGAATGAAAATTGTGTGCTCTCTTTAGATATCTTCCTATAGATGGGTTTGCTAAGGCTATGTAAAAACTAAAGGAAAAAACAAATTTTAATAAGAAATCATAGTTTTTTTTCCAGATAACATTAGTGGCCTTCGCCGGTAACAGTGTGGATAGGGACAGTACCAGAATGGAAAATACACTTCCTCAAATTGCATATCCATTTGATCTTTTCCATTTAGCATTGAAATATAACAAACAGTTGTAACAGTTTTGACATTGGTTATTATTAAAACCTTGGGACATACAAAAATGTGAATAAAAAGTTTTAAAAAATATTAAAATTTCATTTTTGTTCACTATTTTCCAGTTGGTATGTCTATTAGCTTGTATGAAAACATTAGAAACTGTGAATTTTCATTTTATTTAACACTTTTTGACTTTTGGACAGGCACTTTTGCTCGATTTTCGTACTTAAGAAATGCTGCAAAACCTTTATTTATGAAAATATTATTGATAAAATGAACTTTGTATTCATTATTTATTTATTATTTTTGACAAACTAGAAGAGTAAAACTATGTTGTATTTAATATTTTTCAGAAAATAACTGGGACATGAAATTTACACTTTTAAAACAAAATTGAGTCGTATATATTCTCTTTTAATATCATTTTAATTAAAATAATGTTGGTCTTTATATAAGAGAAATGTACTCCCAGGATTCAAAATATCCCTGTAAATGACAACAAATATTTATTTGTTATATTTCCTTTGCTTATACATGTGTTTAGCTTGAACCAACTAATGGTCAAAACGAAATAAAATCAGTCCATATAGAATGACATGTACAGGTAAGTAATGGAGCAGGTAACTAGAATGAAAAGCAATCATTACATACAATGTGTTGCTTTGTCTTGAGAAAGAGAAACCTATTTAATTAGTAACAGGTTCTGCAGAATAAGCGTCTCGGATAAGATGTCAGCTGTTTGACCCTTTGCATCTTTAGTTGACGTCAGGGATCAGTGCTGAGACCAACCAATTTGAATTTGGCACAACCTTTTCTATTTTAGTCAGCCTTTTGACTGCTGGGAATGGATTCGTGGTTGATTTACTAGTTCATTTTGCAGTGATATTGATTTCCCACATTTTCATCAAGCTGGTTTTATCGTGGTCACTTATCATTGACTCGAGAATTAGAAGAAAATGTATATCCAAACGTACTTTTCAGACAAAGCTGCCTGTACAAGAGAAGTTGGTCAGTTAATAATCCAGCACAAGAAGTGAGTCCTTCTCACAGTGAAGACGATGAATGGAAGCCAACAATTTATCTTTCGAAAATAAAATATTAAGGTAACTTATATATTTATACGGCATCAATACAGTTTAAAAAGCGTACACAGAAAAAAAAGCAAGATTATGTACAGAATGTTTTCAATTTAAGTATTTCAGGTTCATAGATTATCTATAAGGGATTTTTTTTCCTTGTGAGACACATATTGTTGTAATGATCACTAAAACAAGAACATTCTCTGAAATTATCTATTAAAATCAGTTTGGTAATTTTGTCTGCATGTAGGTTGGATATTCAAGTCTAAAACATCTCATTATTAATACATATCCACAGTGTAGGTTGGAATGTCACCTTCTGTAAATTGATGGTAACTGTTTATCTCATTTACTGTAACAAATATCAACTTTCCTTCTCATTCATAACAACACTTCTATTTCTGAAATGTTATCTGTATGAAGAACTGATGCACTTACTGATTCGATATTATACAATTATGGAATCTTGTAGAGGTCAATATCGGTTTTTATTGACATATGTCAAACAATATTGACTAAGCTTTACTTAGGTCAATGAAAACCGATATTGACCTCTGCAAGAGTCCATAATTGTTTTATTATATGGCTCAAAGAAAACATTACTGGAAGGAATGAAGCTTCTTTACCAGACGAACTGCAACAATAATTAATGTGACGTCAAACAACACACGCAACACTTACTGCACTAAGAACCTATGATTGTTTTGACAAATAAGTTTGAGAAGAAACAACTATAATACGAGTTTTACTAAATTTAACATTTTCTTCAGAATTCACATCGGCAAAACGTGACAATGGTTGACGTGACGTCACAAAGCCTTTAGGTCAAGAATGGGTCAATATCAAATTTGATTGATGCGTTCACAAGTCAATATCGTTTTCTATGGACTGTCACATGACCTTTGGACCAAACAGAACTGGTAAAAACATTCGATCATATAAAAAATGTTTTTATTTCAGTGGAATGAACAATGTAAGTTTGTATTGAAATATAGTGATTCAACATTGTCTGTTGGTTTGCAGTATCACATGTAAAAAAACTGTGAAAAAATGTGTCTTTGGAAGCGCTCCAACTCCCAAGGCCCATGAGATAAAAGGCATCGATGAGCACTTATGTGGTAAATAAACAAATAAGGTTCCAAATTAAAATTTTTATTTTGAGAAATTCATAAATGATTAATTTTGATGAAATTCTTAAAGTTTTATTTTTGTTATTTATGTATAGTGCAAAAACATTTCACAGTACAAAAATGAGAAACGTTTGAATATTTGGAATTTCTTGAAGTTGAGCGTGTCAGTAGTTATGATTTTAATAAATTGAAATGTCTTAGTTTGTGTGTCAGGAGTTTCTGATTTTATTAAAATCTAAATGACCTTAATGACACCTTGTTAAGATCTCTCAATGCTGCCTTTCGAAAAGGAGAGCTTTCGGTTAGTCAAAAGCAAGGTTTGATAACATGTGTACCAAAGAAAGGTAAATCAAAGCAGTTCCTTAAGAACTGGAGACCTATTTCCCTTCTAAATGTTTCATATAAAATAGCATCTGCAACAATCGCAAATAGAATAAAAACAGTACTCCCCACAATAATAAATGATGATCAAAAAGGTTTTATGTCAGAACGCTATATCGGCGAATGTACTCGCATGATTTATGACATCATTGACTATGCCGAGTGTATGGAAATACCCGGTCTATTACTATTAATAGATTTCGAAAAAGCATTTGACTCAGTTGATTGGTTATTTATACAAAAAACGCTAACTTATTTTGGTTTCGGTCCATCTATCCGACGATGGATTGAATTGTATTATACACACATTCAATCTAGTGTTATAGTAAACGGCTTTTCATCTGATTTCTTTGAACTTACAAGAGGATGCAGGCAAGGTGACCCACTATCTCCTTACATTTTTATAATCTGTGCCGAAGTGTTAAGTATAATGTTACGAAATAATAAGAACATAAAGGGAATAAAGATAGGCGATACGGAATACCTACTATCACAATTTGCAGATGATACCTCTCTTGTACTTGACGGAACTGAAAAGTGTCTTCAGCATACCCTTAACACCTTAAATGAATTCGCATCATTCTCTGGTCTCAAAATAAATACAACCAAGACCCAAGTCATATGGATAGGAGCATCAAAACACTCGCAGAACATCCTCTGTAAAAATCATAAACTAGACTGGAATCAACGAGATTTCACTATCCTTGGCATAACTTTTACACATAACCTGGCCGAAATGGTGGAAAGAAATTATAAGGACAAACTAAAGATGATTAAAACTACAATGAATCAATGGTTAGGAAGAGATCTCACTCCCCTAGGAAGAAATACAGTCTTAAAAAGTCTGATTCTTCCAAAATTAAATCACCTGTTTTCAATTCTTCCAAACCCAAGTGATAAAATCATAAAACAATTAACCTCCTTATGCTTTAGCTTTATTTGGCGAAACAAACCAGATAAGATAAGTCGAAACGAAATTACACAATCGTACAAAGACGGCGGAATAAGAGTCCCAGACATAAAAAACACAATTTTGGCACAAAAAATAGCATGGATAAAAAGAAATTTCAAAGCAGAAAATGGTAATAAAATAAAACATCTATATACTCAAAATGTAGCCCCTACATCTGAGCATTGTTACCTCAAATCCCCTAAGTATATTGAAGATAACATCCTCACACCGTGGACTAACCCATTCTGGCGCGATGTGCTAAGAGCATGGGGATGTTTTATCAGTAACAAAGGTTCAAAGGTTAATGATGTCAATGATGTTTTATCCCAACCAATTTGGTGTAATGAAAATATAACAATTGGCAAACAAGAAATATGTTATAAACATTACATACAACATGGCATAATATTTGTAAATGATATCGTGAATGAAAAAGGTGATTTTCTAAATCTTGAAACTTTAAAAAATGTCTACACGTGTAAAACAAACTTTTTAGAATATGCCGGTATAGTAAAATCGATTAAAGCTTACCTTAAGGCAAACAATCTCGAGTTATCAAATAAGTTAACCAATCCCATCCTGCCATACTTCATCGTAGATATCGTAAAACCAACCAAAGGATGCAGGCTCTTCTATGATACCCTTCAAAGTTCTATCAGTGGGAACTCATATAAATATAAACATAAGTGGGAAAAGGACTTAAATCAATCAATAGCTAAAAATGAATGGACCGAAATAAATTACACACCTTTTTCATCACATCTTGGCACAAAACAAATTTGGTTTCAATATTCGATCTTACACAGAATTCTTCCATTGAACGACCTTCTATTTAAAATGAAATTGAAAGACACAAACAAATGTACTTTCTGTAAAGTATCTGTAGAAACTATAGTGCACATTTTCTATGATTGCCCGAAAGTGAACTACATCTGGGATAGACTAAGGACATGGATAGAGCAGAAAACAGATTCAATATTAAACCTCTCAAAACGAAACATATGCCTAGGATATCCGGAAACACGAAATATGATTCTAAATCTTATTATAACAACAGTCAAATATAATATATACATATCAAAGTTAAAGGAAACTGTACCGCAATTTAACAGTATAAAACAAGATTTAAACAATGTCTATGAAATTGATAAACGCATCTGTTACTCAGATTGCAACTATTCGAAGTTCACAAAATTCTGGTCTGTATGCCATAATCTCTTTAAAGATTGACACTCTGCAACTTCGGTGAAAGTATGGAAATGCCAGGTCCATAAACACTTGAACTCTACGTTTTATTAAATTGAATTTGCAATGTTAGCTTGCAGTTGCTCTGTTTTCAATATTTGTACCTATTTTATGTTGTAAAATGCTGTCTTATGAACATTTCATATATGTCTATGTATCTGAAAAAGAAATAAAATTATAAAAAAAAAAAAAAAAAAATCTAAATATTTTTGATATTTAAAAATACTTACCCCACTTAACTATTGACATTGATAGTTATGAAAATCCAACGTGTCAAACACATCTGATATTCTAAATACGTCTGTAGATTCAAAGGGGATCAACTCCATCTTGGTTGGTTCATTTCAGTAGTCCGACCATTTCACTATCCGACCGTTTTTGATGAAAAACGGAAGGGTTCGGATTATCGACGCCTGACTGTACATAATGTAGACAAAACATCATACTGAAAGTAAAATGTTTTCCACGACATTCCATATCCTTCCCTTATTACCCATATGAGAACACGGACTCAGGGTAGTAATTTTTTCTGTAAGTCACATGGCAGTTGCACATTTCCTGGGTTTTGATTGGCTGTTAAAGACAAAAACATGACACCAAGGCTCGATAATTACGCGAAAGATAAACTGTCATCCCCCATCAAAAGTTGGTTATTGTCTAAATAACACTACCTTACCCACTTCTCAGAGGTTGTCCATCAAATACCATAGAGTTCAGTTTTTTTATTAAGTGATAGAAAACATATATATATCTAATTAGATAAACTGAGGCGTACCAGGTTTTGTTATTTTTTCCATTTCTATTCATTTGCAGTGTATCTCATTCACGTTTCAATTTTAATTAAGAAATGTCAGGAATTTATCTTTTAAAATATCACTATTGCATATTCCTCTTTTGAAATTTATGATCATGATCGTACTTTAATTTATCCGATAAGATTCTATGGAGAATACATTAACATAATACATATTCTTTATCAGCTGAAAATTAAAATATGCTTCAGATAACTGTTCTATATACACATCTCCAGTACACCTACAACGTATAAAAGTTTTAATAAATCTGCAATGTCTTAAGATGATTTTCCATAGAATTAATCATTTAAATTAGAAATTGAAAAACGAATAAGTGATATATTTAATTATTTAACATTAAATATGTATAATAATCAGTCACATATACCGTATTCGCCGTAATATAAGCCCTGGGCGTTTAAAAAATTTGAAAAAGGGGGCGTTTATTAAAATGACTTTAAAAAGTCGTAAAAAGGGGGCGTTTATTTATAAAAATGTCTGTTGATGTCTAAAAGCAAAGGGAACATTTCAGAGTTTTAATCAAAATAAGTGTATCAAATAAATGTAAAGAAGAGTTAGATGTAGTTGTGGGACATCTTCCAAGAGAGTTGAGCAAGACATTTTCCTGTTTCTTAAAACATGACGGTCGCATAGAATGTGTAGTGACTGATCGTTACAGTCATTCGATAGTCGCCGGGGGACTGGATATACCACGAACCTTACACTTTACTGGACATAAGAGGTTGATAGCAAGATTGAACATTCTTCTTCAGTGAAACATTAGTTAGTCTAAGTAAGGTAAGTCGATACAAAAGGGGGCGTTTATTAGGGGTCATTTTCCATAAGTCAAAAAATGGCTTAGGGGGGGGGGGGGGGGGGGGGGGGGGGGGGGGGGGTTAAAAAAGAGAAGGAAACTATTGATTCAGTCATGTCCTCCAATGTAAGTAACCATATCAAACATGTCTATGCATTTAATATACTATGGGTTTATAAAGTAATAAGTAATATATTTTGGTAGCTTTGGGTTTGCATTATATCACTAAAATACTTGTGGTAGTTTGATGAAATATTTAGTTTAGAAATGATTACTTCAATCCTAGTTAATTCAATTATGTCAGGTAATTTCTTTTGAAATACATGATGCAATTTAGTTTTTTCTTCAATTCTGATTAAACGACCCCTCATTTAGTTTATCTCTTCTAAGAATGTCTTGTTATCAGAAAGCATTTCAACCGTTCCAATTTCAATTGCCTTTTTATTAAATGTTTTCAATTGATTCATGTGAAAATCTACTATCAAATCAGTTTCTAATTCAAGCTTTTCTCAAAAAAGAGAAAATAGATTCAAATGGGTTGAGATAATCTCTTTTCAATTTCAGGGCTTTATCTGTAGAGTGTCCTTTAATAATGTCATTTGTATAACGTCTTTCGTTAACATACTAGCAACTGAAATGATGAGGAATGTATATAGGAGTGCAATAGCGCAAATTTCACATCGAATCAATTGTTTCTGTTTCTTCATACCTTTGTCTATCGTGTTTGACCATAATAACGTGTTGAGCATCTATACATGTCATTCAGAATAAAGATAGCATACCTAGATAAATGCGAAGAGGTGTAAGATTATGTCATACGTCACATTAAATCAATATGATGATGTTGCATGCTTAAAATAATTCCATCTGTGACTAAATTTCCCAAAACATTATAACAAAAGTCCATTTGTATAACGGTATTTCCATGCATTAGCTAGCTAGCTCAAAGTGCAGCATCTGTAGTATTAGTATAGTATTCTTTCAGTGCTGCTATTTAAATTTCCTTGCGACCATATGCGTCGGTACTTCTCATGTTAGAGTATTTATTTATACAGATTGCGTGACTGAGTGCAATGGTAAATTGCCTTTCCTAGGGTCACAATACGGTATGAGACCAACACATTTGTTTTGCATAACACACACATCTTAAATATATGTATATGCTATGTAGCTTATACATAGAAATTATTTGAAAGAATGGTAGATACTGAAAGTTATGTAACGTTTTTTAATAGTACCCAAAAGTACCCTCCTTTCAAAAGATATTAGTCGTGGGCTGATGTGAGGTGTGATACGAGCACTTATATTTACATGTCACAGTCTCAAAATAATGCAATAATAAACTTAATGCAATTAAAATGCTTACACATAATCATAATATTGAAGCTACTTAATAATATGAATTAAAATACCATGTGGATGTAGATTTTCCGAAATTACTATACAATATTTCAAGTAACTCTTTATGAAAGTAGAACTTTGTTATACCTAAAACATTTTGATACACTATTAACTAGAAATAATTCAAACTTAGTTCTGATTACAATTGAACATCATGTTAGGGGTAATTAACCCTGATCTTATTCTCAACGTATAAGATTAGTTTTTATTTGGCACGGGCAAGGCTTTACAAAACGATTAATTTTTACTGTAGAACTAAACGATACTAAGAGTGCTCGTTCAACTACTGTACAAAGAATACACTAATAAAACTAAAAATCATATAAATATTTAAAAGTTATTGGTTGCTTAAATAACATTAAGATATTACAAAACTCTGTGAAGTCATAAGACACAAGTCATACACAGTCTTTGAATGAACTTGCTTCAGAGAGATTGATTTCAATAACACTACATGCCCCCTCATGTATTTCTGGGGGTTGGTATAACTCCATGTTCTGTTCTCAAAGAAATCATTAACTTGTGAAACAAAACATGTTAATGACAGGATGAAATTAATTTGATAAATCTGCAAAACAACACCAAACAATAACTACTCAATGTAAACATACATCAACAACATACGAACTCGTCAATGTAATCGAAATAAGAATTACAATGTATTCATCTATTGCTATTTTGCTATTGCTATACGGTATCTTATGATAACATAACATATATTAGGTGATACACAATCAGTTATCTCATCTGAATCCTGTTATTGGTACAAAGAAATTGAGTATCCCAATTGTAAAAATCATCTCTTTGATACACATTGATAACAGTAAATCAAAGCATAAAAGAGTAATCAATTTCTTTTATACGTTTATGTGGCTTTCTGTAAATTCAAATTCAAAATAATTTGTTCGATGAATTCGCTTAGTCCATCACAATTGACACTTCGGAGAACGAGGGACGCATCCCAGCTGCACTTTAATAATAATAATGATACATGTATAATTTATTTATAGAGCACCTAATATCCACAGTCAAGATGCTCAGTGGCGCTATAAATTCACATTTTTACCCTGGTATAAGGACCAATGTCGTTCCTTTTTTCATTCTCAACTCCCCTTGGAGTATGCAACCTGGGCTGCCAATTAAGGCGCTCGAAGGTTATCAGTCACATTGCCTTCACGTCCAAACCAGGTACTCAATTGTACTGCTGAGTGAACAGAGGCATATTTCCCTTGCCCAAGGTGACACCACGAGCCTCTCAACTCATGTCTCAGTGTGGGGCAGTTTTTATTCAGCAATGAGGCGGGTAACCCACCCACCCATCCAGCGAGCCACGCCCGTTGTTGCTGAACTTTACTGATAGCGGTCGACTGAGCTATGCACAGGACCACAGGCCACCACTTTAAAGTTCAGTAAGATTAATAGAGGTAATAACATACGACGTGTTCATCATTAATACAGAAATGCATTGGACACAAATAAATCCAGCAATAGATATTCATCACACACAAATAGGTGTCAATATGTTATTTGAACAATAGAAACAGCTTTTAACACATTGATTTCATGATGACCATTATTCAGTCACATACCAAGGAATGTAATACGTTTAAATCCTAAACGTCATGTTTTGTTACAGAATATGAGGTAAGGTCAGTCACGTGTTTAGAATGAAACGTCTCAATATAACCATGTGGATAAATAAACATTTCCGCTAATCAGTGATTAGTCTTCAATACTAAATAAGAAACAGGTCAACTATTGGGAGAAACATTAATAACGCCCTTTTCCTTCTGAAACCAGTTTCTCGGGATTTGAAATAAACCAAGTTTAAACAAAGTAATTTATAGGTTCAAACCATCTCTTTGATAGCGAAAATACAAAGCATAAAAGGGTAATCAATTTCATTTGTATGTTTATGTTACCTTCTTTCAACATAAATACAAAGGAAGTTCTTCAATGAATTTTAGTTAGTCGGTCTTTGATGGAATCTTCCTTGACACTTGGAGATTTACAAGACTTATCATATCTTCACTTTAAAAGCTAAGTGAGATTTTCTGAGATAAGAAAATACTGCTGCTCACACATAATTGGTAATGCATTGCGTTTGAGCACTAAAGCGATCTAAATCCCCCAATATATTCTCATCGTAGACATTAATTCTCCCTGAGCACAAATAAAAAGTTCTAATACAATTACAAAGTTGTCCCATAACATTCAGAGTTATCTCCTCTTTTTATCATGTTACGGCATATCATTTGCGAGTACATAATTGGTATATGGAACATAGCACAAGATGAATTTTGTAGCATATACACTGACGGGCAAAAGAAACTATATCGCTCAGTTGTATTTATCATATGTATAATTTTCATAGTCAAATATCTCAAGTTTTTGACGTAGTTTTAAAAAACTTACTAGTTTGTGAAATTAGCCCAAAACCGCAAATCAGTCAAAGAAAACCTCTATGCGGTTTTAAATTTTTGAATTTAAATTTAAAATTTGAAATTTGAAATTCCCCCAAATTAATTTGGATAAAGCACAACTGTTCATCGACATATAACACACACTCTTTGATAATTGTATATATAAAGCCATAAAATAAACTATAAAGATTTTGTACTTCCAGATTATGATTTTTTTAGTGTAAAAAATAGTGCCTGCTGTAATATTTTCTTAGAGAAATTGAAATGTCTGCTTGATTTGACTTTTCATGGAGAAAGTTGCATTCCAATCACTCAAATTATTACCTCTGTTTGAGAGTATAATTTGCTTTCCATTTTGCAATAAACCCAGTTCAGTCATTCACATTCAGCTGTCAATTTGTATGTAATTTATGCGTGGTGAATAAACACAATTAAGTTAATGTCAATCACAAATAAAACATGTGAAATCAAACACGAAACATTCACCAAACTGTTTTACCATTGTGAAATACAGATTCCAGATGACGTAAGAAATCATGTCCTAATTTTGTAATGCAATTCGTATTTCTTAGATCAAACAATATTTTTCAATGTTTAGTTGCTTCAATTGATCCGATAACAAGAAATTATTACTAAGATGTTAAACTTTATTCTGATTTAAAAGTTATGACGATAGTGCAAAAACACCATTGTGTCCATCAGTTTCTTCTGACAAAGTTCGTAATGCTAATGACTCTTTTCCCTTATCCAAATGAGTAAAATAAATAGCATAACTTACGTATACATGTCAATTATTTCTCCATTTCTCATCTTTTGCAAACAAAAGCAACAGCTTGTCTCTTTTGTCTTGTATCAGAACTAGATCAATCATTACCCTCGTCACATCAAGTTCTAATCACTCAAAAAGTTACGTGCTCTGGTAAGTGCTCTGGTATTTACTTCCAACAACTATACATACGACCCTATGAAGACTTGAAAATGATACCGTAAATTAGATCATCCTACATGTATCTTTGAACATCACAACGCCTTACTTCCGAACTATAGCTTGGTGAAATTTCCCCATTGTCCTCTGATGAAAATATATCTGACGAAATTACATTTACATGTATTAACAATAACTTTGAGAAGAATAAATCAGAGAAATAAAAATCATTCGGTACATCTTAAACATGTTATTCAAACCAAAACCAATTCCAGAAGTTTGTGTGATGAAGAAGACCTGTATTGATGATCAACTTTGTTTAACGACTGCAGCCTTTCGGTATAGATGGTAGAACAGTAGGTTATATACAGGATACATGTTGATATGAGACACCGCCAAACACTCTCAAATAGCAAACATGATTATACCCAGCTGTTAAAGAATTTTAAACAAAATCCCGGCTATTTCATCCCAGCACCTTACAACCACCTCATCAACAAACAGTTTATACATTCAACTCACTTTGGCTTCCCTAATTACTCCCCAAATAATTGTTTTCCATCACCCTGCCTTTGTTATCTCATTATCAAACCAATATGTAACCTGTTGTTTTTATCATATTTCCAATATGCTTGATAACAGTATAATGATCTATACCTAATTGTCGCAATTGTTATATAAAGAAGCTGTTTATACATAAACATCCTTGTCAATGTTCACCTTCTTTCATTATTGTCATTAAAGTACTATAATAACATTAACATTGATGTGCTTGACGAAAATACAATGACAGATTGACAGCACTGCAGATGGCAAAATACGTTTAAACCACTTAAATTATGTTAAATTGAGTTTGAAGTGTGTCAAATGTAGCTTTAATCGGTAGAGGTTATCCACTTGATTCTCCAAAACTTAAAGATATCGTTTTTATGTGTCCAGTGGTCCTTATTTTTGAACTTCCCTAAGTCGCAATGTGAATACGAACGCCAGCATTCAATGTTTAGTTGTTGATTCTCAAAAAAATTTAAAATCCATCAAAATAAAAAAAACGACAGGAAAATAGAACGGTGTATACAAGATCATTGTAATAATTAAAAAACTTGACAACATGTCATATATGCAAAAAAGGAGATATCAATTGTTACTAATAATTAAATGATATCAGTGTATAACTTCATTATAGAGAGCATATTTCAAGCCTACAGTTGCATGTATGATGTTAATTTATTCATCTTTTAGATGAGCCTGCACTCATGTGGAAAACTGATTTGCAGTTACAACCTTTTTAAACTAGGAGTCAGAACATTCTGAAACCTTTAAATGATCATGTTCTCAATGATTTTTAAAGAACCGACTTTGATATTCCATTTTGAAATTTAAATTTCTATCTGATTAGGCATTATATGAAGAGAGTTCAAACGCAGTCACTCAAAGTACGACCTCGCCTCTCTGAAAAATGAAGTTGGCAATTTCCCATTAAACCAACTCCATGCATCCAAACCAGTTCTTCTTGTGTTTCGTTTCATTTTTATTTAATAAGGAATTGTAAAATTCATCGTTAAATATTACTCTGCAGTCTCAAGTCAAACAATGGTAAATTAATAAACATGAATTACTCCATATTACTTTTCTACCATGATGGATTGGTTCATAAAACATATCTTCATTTAAAGGTTTCACTGAAAAAGACATAATCTACAAAATATCATTCATTTCATAATTACAATTTGAGTTTAAACTCATTTATTGACATACATGTATGATGTCATTTAGTGATCCTTTTTCTGTTTGATTTAACATTTAACATTTTGACAATGGAGAAGATAAATTCACATTTTCCTGTGAGGGGAGGATACATATACATCGATTATTTCATGATCCTATGAAAACAATGTTCTAAACATTACCTTTAAGTGTTACACATTTAGACAATGCGTTTAATGACAGTGCTCAATGTACAAAATGAGTTCGTTTATGATATAATCAATTATAAACATCGACCATCTGCACTGATGGTCCATCAAGTTCAGTTTAACGACAACGCAGATACTTGTAGAGTATTTAGAATTGATTTTAGGATAATGTGCCACGTCTAAGGTTCAATTCCAGTCAAGTCTAGTATCCGTAGTCAAACAGAGACAAATTAATCTTAGGATACCAATACTCTTAATCAAAAATCCTACGTTAAGCTTAGCATGGACTGAGGTCAGGTGTTAAGTAACTTCATTGTAAGAATAGGAACGTTCTTTGGTATTCTCTATTTAAACAACATTCGCAGATACATTTGTACTTTAGTTTACGTTACTTTAATTGATAAAAGAATGGGCCCTAATATTTCCTCAAGACAAATTTTTATCTGAGAATCGATTACCCAGTAATACCAGATGCACTATAGAATATCCGGACTCTAACTCAAATGACTATTGGATTTAGTCTAAGCATTGGTTGAAACTGTCAACTAAAAGTGCCGAGACACAATACATGTAGCTGTAGGTCTTTATGTGTATGTTTAAAATGTTAAAAAAAAACAAATTATCATGGACTTTTTTCTTCATTTTGATCCGAATCCAATCGAAATATAATTCTTCTTGATCAACATTTAAAAAATGAAGAATATAAGAAGTTGTCCTTGAGATTAAATAGATTTGAAAATGTGAAGTGATCAGAGTTCAAAGGTATGTCAACTAACTTTTAGTTAAAGAACCATTGGGTATGTTGTTGGAGACACTTATGCCAGAATGTTATAAATGATATCATTTGATCAAAAAGTAGTAATTGTTGTCGAAAATGATGATGTTTCAATGATAATCGACTCTTTAAAGTCACAGCATAAAAGTGAAAGTAATGGTTTAGTAATGGTCGGAAACCAATGACACGTGTCAATTTATCAAAAGTAATTTGGTTAGGGTATTTACAACAGCAAAACACAGAAATTTAGGTTGGTAATGTTTCATAGGGCATGTAATTGGGAGTTGTAGTTTCGACTGCTTCACATGTATAATGCTGTTGCTCGATTTTCCTCGAAAACATTTGATTATCATATATATGGCGATAGGCTATGAAAATGCAAGTCGAGTGAAATAGTTCATCTTACATGAAAATATGGTATTTGGGTATGTATGCTGTTTTCGATGGTACACATGTAAGTTAAGTGTATCGATTCTGTGCACAAATACATTAACGCATTTTAAAATTTGAATAAATAATGGTTTGGGATTACTTATTTCAAAATTCGGAAAATGGATCAGAAAGGCTAAGAATTGTTAACATATTCCTTGTTTTTTGTATGATCTTTTTGCTTATTAACATGAAACATGTGATAGGGTTCAGAAGAAGAGAGCACTCAGTCATTTTGGAATAGTCGTACAGTGTGTGTTTTAGTGCTTTACTTAATGTTGCTTTAGATTGGAGCATTTTGAATTAAAGGTGCATCCATTCTGTTGTTGGGGGTCAGATATGCCTAAGGTGAAATATGGACCATTTGCTTGTTTTATAACCTCCGACAGTAACTGTGTGTCAAAGAAATATAATCACAGAAGGTTCTTCATACAGACGAGTTATTATAATATCTCTCCCGGGATAATTGATACAATAACATTTTATATACGTTATTACCCGAACACTGTTGTATGCTAAAACTTCAGAGTAAGAGAGGAAGAGGGTCTTTTACAAATAGCTGCAATGTGACCACAAAATGACTTGGAAGGAGAATTCCATTTTATGTTACCAATCCCTTAGTTATCAGGTAATTCAAATCCTTAAGTGGATCTGTTTTAACCGTAATGGTAAATTCAAAGCAGAGGAGTTATTGCAATATCTCCCAAGGCATTATTTGCACATGCTCAAGCAACACTTTATCAAATATTTATAAGCTGAATGTGAAAATAAATAGAGCATGGTGGAGCACAAGTTTCAACTAAAGGTGAGTCTTTACCTTTTCTATTTTTAGCCATCTCTTGACTGCTGTTAATAGATTCGTGGTTGAATTACTAATTTATTTTGATATTTCACATTTTCGTCAACCTGGTTTTATCATGGTCAGTTATCATTGACTCGAAAATTAGAGGAATATGTGTAGCCAAACGTACTTTGCAGACAAACCCGTCTGTACAAAAGTAGTAACTTCAGTGGTAATCCAGCACGAAGAAGTGAGTCCTTCTCACAATGAAGATGATGAATGGAAGCCAATAATTTCTCTTTAGCATGTATAGCAAATATTAAGGTAATCTTATCTTCATACTCCATCGATACAGCTTACAAACGTATGAAGGAAAAAAGCAAGAACAGGCCCAGAATGTGTTCAATTTAAGTATCTCAGGTTCATTGCTTGTTGATAAGGTTGAGAGTAAATTCTCCTTGTTAAACACACACTGCTAGAATGTGAGACAAATTTGGTTATTATGGACACTAAAACAAGGAAATACTCTGAAATTATCTATTAACACATTTTGGTTATTTTGTCTGCATGTAGGTGATATATTCAAGTCTAAAATATCTCATAACTAATATATATCCACAGGCTAGGTTGGAATGCACTTTCTGTAAATTGATGGTAACTGTTTATCTACTTTACTGAAACTAATATGTATTTTTCTTCTCTTTTTATAATAACACTTTATTTCTGAAATGTGGTCAATAAAAAAAATATGCACTTTCAGACTCTAGATCTGGGAATGAACAGTGTCAATTTGGTTTGAAATAAAATGATTCAATATTATCAGTTGATTTGTCGTATCAGATTTAAAACATGTTGAAAATGTGTGCCTTTGGAAGCGGTCAAACTTCAAGGCTGATGAGATGAAAATTGATTGATCGATGACCACTTATGTGGCAAATAGCCAAATAAGTTACAAATTAAAATTATTATTATGAAAACTTCATGAAGATTTTGTTACTTCAGGTAATTCCTTTTTGAATATATGTTGCAATTTTGTTTTTTCTTCAGTTCTAAATTAAACGACCCTCCTCTAGTTTATCTCAGCCTTAAAGTGTTTCAACCATTCCAATTCAAATTGCCTTTTCGTGAAACGTTTTTCAATTGATTCATGTGAACATCTTGAATAAAATCAGTTTCTAAGCTTTTCTTGAAAAGAGAAAATAGCATCTAAATGTGAGAGACACTATCTTTTCAATTTCAGAGCTTTATCTGTGGAATGCCTTATGAAAATGTCGTTCGAATAATTTCCTCGGTTAACATTCTAGCATCTGATGAGAAGAAGAACATATTGCATGCGAAATTTTACAACTGTTCAAAAGCAGATTCTGTGCGGCCTATCATGTTTAATCATATAACCATCATAATGTGTTTATGTACAAAAAACGTTAATATATATTCAAAATATGAATTACAATGTTTCATCTATTGCTATTTGCACGGTATCTAATGATATCATAACATATTTAAGATATGTGCCTCAGTTATGGTTTAGTAATACACAATTTGTTCTCTCATCTGAATCCTGTTATTCGTACAAAGAAATTGAGTAATCCAATTGTAAAAACCATCTCTTTGATACACATTGATAACAGTATATCAAAGCATAAAAGAGTAATCAATTTCTTTTATATGTTTATGTGGCTTTCGGTAAATTCAAATACAAAAGAATTTATTGATGAATTCGCTTAGTCCATCTTTGATAGCATCACAATTGACACTTCTGAGAAAGAGGGACGCATCTGCACTTAAAAGTTCAGTAAGATTAATAGAGGTAATGATATACGACTTGTTCATCATTAATGTGGTAATGCATTGGACCTAAATAAATCCAACAATAAAAATTCATCACACATACATAGACGTCAATAAGCTTTTTGTGCAAAGGAATTTATTGATGACCATTCTTGACGATTATTCAGTCACTTACCAAGGAATGTAATACATTCAAATCTCAAATCTCAAATCTTATGTTTTGTTACAGAATATCAGGTAAGGTCATTCAAGTGTTCAGAGTAAAACGTCTCAATATAACCATGTGGATATATACCGTTGAGTTAACACAGTTATTGCCTTATACAATAGAACATTCCATATAACCAGAGAAAACAGTATTTATTTTCTGGATAACAACCCTTTTTTTAAAAATAAGTGACGACATTTCGGAGATTACTTATTCATCAGGTGGGATGATATACATATAAACATGTATGTGTAATGTTTGCCCATAATCATTGCAAAAAGACTATATATATTTGCTTTATCAATAGCAATCCAACATCATTCCTCAGACACTAATACTACACATTTAAAGATTATTCCTTTTTTTCTTCTAAAATTCCGTTATATAATTTTTTTGAAAATAAAACTTTACACACACACATGATTTAACTTCGTTACAGGTTGTGAAGAAATGATGTGACAGACAAGCTGTAAAGTAACACGAACTGCCCTTGTGGCATACTGCTGAGACCAACTAATTTGAATGTGGCACATCCTTTCAGTCAGCCTCTTAACTCATCTGAATAGAATCGTGGTACACTAAGTTGATGTTGCAATGATATAGGGGATTCTTAATATTGCCTCATGGAGATTAATGAGGCATATGGAACCGCGTGTGCTAAATCGAAAACGAGGCTAAGGCCGCTTCCAAACCCGGAAGTACCATTCACATAGCATACACGCTATCACGGTTTGGAAAAATTGTAATGGCGGCGATCTGCGTGCGCACAATGCGAGTAAGAGCCTTCCGGTTAGAGGCGTTTAGCATGGGCAGTTTGCACTGCGGAAGCACTGTCTTTGATTTTAAAAAGTATATTAAATAGTTAAGATGTTTTTACCGATTTTAAATATGGAGACATGTCTTATAATGCAATTCAAGAACTAAATTTTCTTTTGTGTAAAATAATATTAGCCTAATTAAGGGCTAGAACGACGGCGACTTGTCAGTAACTGGCATTACTATATGTCTATATCATGTTGTTATCGCTTAGTTTTAAAAAAATGACTTATTAACTAGTATTTAAAACAGTTTTATTTGTTAAAACATCAATCCCTAACTTGTTTTTGTTTGAAGAATTCAGTTGCAAACAATACACAATATACAAACAATTTAAATCGTGAAGGTGCCCGATTGAAAAGTAGGCCTATATTTCTATTCTGTATGTAGGCGTTTCGTGTCCATATCACACTTTTAAAATAAAATCATCTAATAATTTACGTTGTCTTAAATCAGGGGAATTTAGTCTTTTTATTCAGAATTATTTGATATTTTAAAACTTCATTCTAATTTAAATTCTACAATAACAGGTACATTCCCGACCGTTCAGATCGACTTACATTGTTTTGACTACGATGATTTCGTCAATGAAATATTTTATCACAACTGTAACTTAGTTTTGAAGGAGTTAATATTAATGATTTTTTTCTTTGTATTAACATTTCGAATTCGGTAATATTTTTAAAACTGAATCATTGCGTTGAATACAATAACTAAAGCCGTCTAAAGGGATGAAAGAATGAAACAGTCGAAATATTAATGGGGATCGGTATTTTGTTTACAATTACAGACTATTGAAATCGTTAAATATTTAATCAATATTAATATCAATCAATCATATGCTCGAATAATTCATTGAAAGTTACTTAAAAAAGGATTTGGGGATATAGATTACGATTATGATAGCATGTCAACAGGATATTGTCGTGGAGAGTTCGTATTATTATATTACATTCTGCCATGACGAATAAGTGCTTTTTGGACAGAAATCGTATCAAATGATGTATTTTAACCAGGTGATAAGCTACTTTATTATATTCTACCTTTGTGTAAATTATGGGAAAGCAGTACGCTGACAGTTTCGTTGTTTCCTAAACGTATTAAACTTTACAGCTGATGTTGGAGTTAGTGTAAATTATTAGTTAATATTGTTGAAGTACGTTCAGTGCAGTAACATTTGAATCTGCTTTTTTCCCTTGACGTACAGAGCCGTGCAAAAAGTATTCGGACGGTGACGCCATTTCCATAGACTAACATGTTAATTTAGCCTGGGATAAATATTTTTCATAGATGGGATATTTGTCCGATCCTATTCACATTTGTCATTTTTGTGATGAATCATCTTGGCTACAATCTCATTATTTATGTTTAATTTTCCATTTTATATATAGGAAATGACAGTAATTTCATCAACATATATACATAGTTGTGAAAACATTTAACATGGCGATCTATGACCGTTTGGGACTCGTTTTTATTTAATGTACACACGTAGGTAAATCGGATGACATTTGCTAAATTGTCAGAAAATTTAATACAAATTATGTACTTCAAGCTGAGATGTTTTTCAATGAAGCTGGAAAATTTGACTGATCCAACCAGAATTTATTTCATGAAAATTATTTATCCAAGACTAAATTAACATGCAAGTCTATGGAGATAACGTCACCGTCGGAATACTGTTTGCATCATTTATTTACTTTATTTATTGACTACATCTTTAGTCTTGACTATATAATTCACTCAGTTTTGAGTATCGCTTCCAAAAACAAAGGTAAAGTCCAGAATCAAGAAACTAAAATGTTGAAAATGTTTATGCTGCACTAAAATAACATGGGGTCTTATTGGAAAACGGCGACACTTATATAATAAATACATTTTCTTTAAACAATTCTGATCCTATTCACATTTATCAAATTTGTCAGGAATAATATTGGTTACAGTCGCATGATATTTAATTCTCTATTGTTTATCTAGGAAATGACAGTAATTTGATCAATGTATATAAATATATATGCTACATAGTTGTGAAAACATGGCGATTGATAGGGAAATATTTTTATTTAATGTACACATGTAGGTAAATCGGACGACATAAGTTAAATTGTCCCCAGAAAAATTAATTCTTAAAAAGTAAGCACTTCAAGTGCAGATGATTTCAAATCAAGCTAAAAGTTTTACATTGATCAATTCAGAACTTCTATAACTTCTATAACGGGTAGGCCTACGAGTCTGTAAATTATTTAATATTATATTGAAATAATTTCAAGCTGTGATAGTGCAAGTTATCTATAGTTTACATGAATTTACCATGAGTTGACACAATTTAAGACACTCGGTTGAAAAATATTTTTAAATGTTAAATAACGTTAGGCTATCATCTCCTACTTATATCTTGATTACATGTTCACTTCAGCATATTATCGTTCAATTTTATTTTTTAATAGGTTAATATACCGCCATATGAAGTGAGTCCGACTAATACTTTTGATATTTTTGGAAAATTCTAATTTTCATCCGACAGTGACAGTTGTAACTTGTAGTTCGATTGTCAACGCACTTTTGCAGTTCGTAATCACTAAAATTTAGAGTACCCAGAAGCAGTACAACTGCACAAACTGGACATCAACGAGGTCACAAAGACATTTTCGTACGAGTTTTTTTTTATTTAGACGTTTTTATCACATATTTTGACCAAAACATAAATCACGTAATGTAAAGGCTATGGAAACCGGAAGTCGCTTACTCGCAAAGCGAAGGGAGGTTACTCTGGCGGGACTTTCGCTTAAGCATTGGAGTAACGTGGAACCGTGATACCGTGTATTGACAAGTCGGTAGCTCTTCTAAATAACACTTACATCTATTAAAAATAATGATAAAATCACTAGGAAAACTTTCAAGATCGATGCATCTGTCGATTATCTTCAATTACCACCACCCAGGATACTATTTTACATGCAAGGCGATGTTTTTCGAATAATTTACGGTAGGATTTCCTCGTTGTGTTTACCGTCATTTTGAACTGTAAATCTGTCAAACTCGTTGTTGTTTCAGTGCTCTAATTTGAACAAATACGAATGAAAATTACACCCTACCCATGCATGCCAAGAAATCATTGTATATAGTCACTTGGTGGGAAGAAACTGTTCAAATCTTAGCCATCATTCGGCTAAACGGTTAGCTCTTGTGACATGCTTACGAACTGCAAAGGGGTCATTCAGTGCAACTCACTGTAAACGAACCAAATTCTTGTTTTTAAAGTCAAAATTGATTCAAATTGTTCATTTGGATATAGTTAAATACAGTCCAATTAGTACAAGTTATTTTACGTTCTCTTATTGAAGCAGTAAAGCAGATATTATAATTCAATCAAATATATATATATCTGTTCTAGTTTTAAAACATATTTTTTTAGTAAGTCATTTGTATGTCTGCATGAGCAAAATAATTTTAAACAATGAACATAACGATCTTATTTTAGCAATTTTGGAATAAAAATAAACATTAACAAAAAGGTGTGAGACTAATTCAAAAGTTTGGAGATATGTAATTTTATATTCCTTGTACTTCAAAGTTGAACATTATTTTTTTTAAATATTGCATGCTTACTTTATATTACATGAATTTAATTTATTTACTGGATTCAATTCATTTCAAAATAAAGAAACAATCTCCCAGTGCTAATGTGATATTTACCTCATGTCACACATGGCATGAAGATTTGAATACCCTGTGTAGTACTAGTATGTACCCATCTACCTATTTGCAATCAGGGTCCCTTTTTTACTTTATGAATTATTCTAGAATAATAATCTTTAAAAAGTTTTTAAATAATTAATAAATAAAATAAAAATAATGTACATTTGAATTAATTTAAATTTTATTTGTATTTTTAAAAAAGATATACATATATTTCTCAAACATGACCACCACCTCCAAGCTATCATTTATATATTGTGTATTGAAACATGCATATACATGTGCATTTCACATTAATATTCATCATTATCCAGGATGACATGTACTTGTTACCTTCAAACATTAACCTCAAATAAATTAAATTTAAATTTCTTTTTTTGTTGGTTATTGTTGTTTGGTGATGACTATATCTAAGTACATGGTTCAATATTAGTATTTAGCAAATAAATATTTTCCTTATATTAGTTTTGTCCTGCTTTTAATTTTACTCCCACTAAGAACAGAAAGCACTTGGTTGGCTTTTGCATCTCACAAAAGATTAAATAATGTGCATTTCTACTTCTAATCATGTCCATGTATTATTTGTAGTTTAATCATACAAATACAAATATATTTCTCAAACCTGACCATCACCTCCTCAAGCACAATCTATCATGTATGATTGTGTACTGAAATATCCATGTACATTTCACAATATATTTCAATCATTTTCCAGTATGACATATGTACTTCTTACTTCCAAACATTAACCTCAATTAATTTATTTTACATGTCTATTTTGTTGGGTAATAACTATATCTAGGTTAGTGGTTTAAATAATAATTTTCTTATTTAATATTTGGCCTGCTTTAAATTTTGCTCCCAAGGTCCTGAATGAATAAATAATCAAATAGTCTAGTACCTATACATTATAAAGATCAACTTATGTTTAATTGTAGCCTATAACTCAGGCCTTTTTTTAAAAAACAATTGTTTAAGATATTTCTGGTCATAAAAAATTATACCGGTAGTTATGATTTAATGTGTCCTGCAGTACATGTGTAAATAATTTTAGTAGACTCTATTGATGCAATGCATGGAAATGACTGACAATATTATGCATGATCATAGATTAATAAATATATATTTTTAGTTTTATTATATATATTAGTTCCTGATTTAAATGAATATTTATGATTTATTTGAATGTCTAATTTTCTTGAAAATATTCCTATCATTAGATCGAAAAGAATTATATAAATAAATAATATATATAAATAATAAATATATAGGTCTAGTTGCACTTTGCTTTCAATTAATATTGTGTTTATTTTGGGGATGGAAGTGGGGCAGCACCTTGGAGAGGTTTAGTTACTGCCGTCGGTCATTGATCCACTAATTACAGGTTCCCAACTTTGGGATTATTATAAATTTAATGATTACGAAAAATGGACATTATTAACCAAAAAATAAATTCAAATCATCCGGTTTACGGGCCGATGACAAAACCAAAACTCTTGAACTTGCCACGAGAAAAACTATCCAAAACAAACGTTGTTTGCCGCTAAACCTGAAACAATTACCATTAGTTTTGTCATATTTTGTCAAAAACGCTATTTTTAAAATCTTGCATTGTTGGAATACGATATAAACAAACATATTCATTCAGTTCAAGTCGAAAGAAACCGAAACACAAGCGGCACGTACTGCTGATATGCAGCCATCTACGCGAACCGGGAAATAAGAAGCGGCCTTAGCCTCGTTTTCGTTTCGAAAGGTCATAGGTCGTATGCATGCATAAATATTGAGATTCCCCTATTGATTTTAACACATTTTCACCAACTTGGTTTTACCCTGGTGACCTACCATTGACTTGAGAGTTAAAACAATTATAACCATAAGTAGATATGAAAAACAATAAAAGGGTTCTTACCCGTTCCATTACCTTATATCATACAGCACAACGAAGTGATCAGCTGGGGAAGATAGTGATAATTTCATTTTTTAAAATATAAATAATATAGTACATCATTCTATAAAACACCATATTTCCGTTGTTAGTTTTTAGGACATAACGTTTACAAAGTGGCATTTTTATGGAAACTCGATAGAAAATCATAGTCGATTACAGACACATAATGGTAAAATTCAAGCTAATTCCCCCTTTTCTTTAGCAATGAAGTTGAACAGTTGCCCTTTGTGCAAAATAAAGACCGAGGGTACTTCAAAGTTCAATTTCCATTTTTATGTGAATAGTTTTGTATTCTTTGTGTTATGTTTAAATTATTCAAATTATGTTTAATTCAGTTACGTGTTAAATATAGCAAAGGTGTATATCAATATCAATTTCCTTTTGAAAACATTAGAAATGAAAAACGATGCAACCATTTTGCAATTATTAATCTTCAATAACAAATAAGAAACTATCCTCTGACTCATGGTCCCAGGTCAACTATTGGGAGAAACATTAATTAGGCCAGTAGAAATTATGAAAAACCCGGACATTTTCGATAACAGACAAATTTTACGTTTAAATGGTCCCTATTGCAGTGCTGATGAACCATGGAAAACCCAACCAAAATCAACCATTGGCAACATGCATTTTTGGGGCAAAAACCATTAAAAACGAGAGAAATTGGAAAAATGTATTACAAATTATATTTCTTGCAAAACATACCTTTTTAATGATTTAAATGATAGGCTATACTTCACTTCATACTTTTTAAATGCAGTGATACTGAAGACTGACTAACAGGACTGTTTTGGGGTAAAATATCATAAAAAATGAAAGAAAATTGGAATAATTTAATAGTCACTATATGTGTTGCATAAAACACACCCTTAACAATATGAATGATAGATCATGTATTATTGCATACTTCTCAAGGTAATTGAAATTGTTGAATGAGTAACATGTCTCTTTTTGGGGGAAAAACATACAAAAACTAGATTAGCGTTTGCGGGACACCGCAAAAGCAGAGCAGCTCCGAAATTTAGGGTCTCGCCTTTCCCTGTTCCGCCTTCTCGTCAGCATCAATAAAATGGGAATTCTTCAAAAGTTTGTTCATTATTCGAGTTATTACTAATCATCACTGGGGTCACTTTTCACAAGTTGTTCTTAAAACCTTTTTCTTCTTTCAAATTTGATTAAAGGATTAACGTGGCCTTAACCAATATCTCATGACCTTGACCTTTGACCTTCAAGGTCACACCATCAATGATCACTTTTTATCGCGTATAATAATCATGCAATGACTCAAAGTGTTCATAGTTAAAATACGGCATATTCACAAAAGCATGCTTAAGTTTTGACCTCACTGTGACCTTGACCTTTGACAGATTTTAGCGAAAACGTTTTCAAATCTTGGTCTTTCTCCATAGTTCATATATACCAAATAAGAGCTTAATAGCACAAACAAAGTTTGAAGTTATCGTGTTTACAAGGATTGTTGTAGTGATTTCAGAACCCCGATCATGACCTTGACCTTTGACCTTGAATGTGAACATGTCAAAATCATTCACCAGGTGTATAAGAAAGAAATTAAGCTATCTATATGAGGTGTATATTTTCATGGAAAAAAGTTACTTAGTGATTTCAGAACTTGTCAGCATGACCATATCTCGTGACCTTGACCTTTAAAATTCAAGGTCACACAATCAGTGATCACTTTTCATTGTGTATCACAATCATGTAATGATTTAAAGTGTTAATAGTTGAACTAAGACATTTTCGCAAAAGCATGCTAAGGTTGTGACCTCGCTATGACCTTGACCTTTGACGGATGTTAGCGAAAACCTTAACAAATCTTGGCCTTTCTCCATAGTTGATATATATCAAATAAGAGCCTGATAGCACAAATATTTTTCAAGTTATCGTGTTTACAAGGATTGTTTTAGCAATTTCAGAACTTGTGACCTTGACCTTTGACCTTGAATATGAACATGTCAAAATAATTCCCCAGGGGCATAAGTAAGAAGTTATGTATATGAGGTGTTGATACCTCCTTGGAAATAAGTTATTTAGTGATTTCAGAACTGGTGACAATGACCCTATCTCGTGACCTTGACCTTTAAAATTCAAGCTCACACAATCAGTGATCACTTTTCATTGTGTATCACAATCATGTAATGATTCAAAGTGTTAATAGTTGAAATAAGACATTTTTGCAAAAGCATGCTTAAGTTGTGACCTCACTATGACCTTGACCTTTGACGGATTTTCGCGAAAACCTTTTCAAATCTTGGCCTTTCTCCATAGTTGACAAACACCAAAGAAGAGCCAGATAGCACAAATATTTTTCAAGTTAGCGTGTTTACAAGGATTTTTTTTAGCGATTTCAAAACTCGTGACCTTGACATTTGACCTTGAATGTGAAATTGTCAAAAAAATTCCCCAGGGGTATAAGTAAGAAGTTATGTGTATGAGTTCTCAAAACCTAATAGAAAAAAGTTATAGCGAATACAAAACGCGGCGGCGGTGGCGGTGATGGAAACTGCACAAAAACTGATAGCAGCTCCGACTTAGTCGGAGCTGCTAAATATAAGAAAATTGGGATATTCTTTAAAAAAAAATAATTGTTGTATAATATAACGTTTTAATGCTTATAATAATAGATCATGCATCATTTCATACTTCTAAAGGTCAGTGATGATATTGAATTAACAGCATGCTAATTTTGGGGCAAAAATCTAAAAAAAAAAAAATGAAATCTGTAGATTTAAAAAGAAATCTATTCAATGCTCATAGAGATAGTGTTGACAGTAGGTACTACATCACAGATCAAATTTTTTTTTATTGAATATTAATTATTTAAACTTTTTACAGAATGGATGAAATTGAATGCAAAAGACCACACAATTCCTGTCTATAATAATGTCAATGCATTGTCAATGTTATATCAAACAAGTAACATCATTATTTCTCTCACAATTTGACTGGTCAGTTAAACACTTACTCAATGCTACTCAATTCCATTTTGGCAAACACCCTCACACTTGCAATGGACACTAAAAGAGATCCTCATCTTGTGACAATTACAAGAGGTACAGAGTTTTGTTGTGCTCTTACAGGCACAGCGGATCTCTTTCAACAGTTCAGGGGGAGCTGGCTTATTGGTTGGAGGCGCAAACCGCCTCCAACCTGATACGCAGTTGGATTTCACGCTATATTACTGTTGGAATATTCAAAATAAACTTTCGACCAATCATGCTTGGCCTCTTCATACTTTGGAAAAAGCATATGACCAACGAACACGTCTGTAACAAAGTTGTAACCACGTGACCATGTGGGTTATCCGAAATAATTATCCCCTTTTACTGCGAAGAGAGATTTTGTCTAAACATCTAAAATAGAAACGACCGTTGTGTTATTCTGAGTCTGAATGTTAGTAAACATAAGATTTTTCAATTCAAAGCCATTTTACACTCCATGAGCAGACATGTACCAATTCAAGTGCATAATTTCGCACTGCAGTTTCGGAAAATCCAAGAAACTTTACAAGCTAATGTTATACGCATGGAGCAAGCATATACTAAACGATAGTAGTGGTTGTCAATCAACACACCAACCTTCCACTCAGTTATCAATATTTTCAATGCCAATCAGACTTGTATAATGGTAGGCCTACTCAATGTACTGTTATTGAATTAATGATAGTGAAGTTTGTACATGTATAAGCACATATTGGATAGAACCATATTTATGTCCAAACTGATAGCACCAAGCATGAGGATACCGTGCCATTATCCTTGAATTAAAAAAAGGTCCATATGCCTTCCTTCAACAGATAAACAGAATATGCTTCATAATCAATCGAATTGGTACACTTTAAATTTGCAAATGTTTAACAAATGGTTGACTGCGTGTTTCAGGGAAAATAGGCCTACATATTCTTATTGCTGGAATCTAACAATGACACAACTGTCAACAACGTTTTGATCAAATTCATAATATAGGCCTACTTCAAAATTGGAGCAAAAGCACCCGGGAGTTGCGCTTTAAAATAAATCGGGGAAGTTGAATGTTCAATTTCATTTTCAAATGATAGATTATATATAATTTTATTTTATTTATGAATAAATAATGTATGTAAATTGAAAAGCATACACAACTTAAATGATCGAGGTAAAATTCTTTTATTTGCGACTTTTGAATTGAATAACTAATTGTGTGATTAGTAATCAAAGCTTTTATCCCCCAAAATGACCATAATGCAGGCTTCATTTTGCTATATGTACATATGACATACATATCCTTTTTATAATATATTTTAGCCTTAACAAGATGCCTCCAACCATGCCTTTTTAAAGGCTTTTCTTGTTGTCAGTGATCACTGCACATAGATTTGCTCCTGAATCATTGAAGCCATATTCTTCTTTGCACAGAACATTCCTCAGTTGTAGCCAAGTGTTAACCTGGAGATGAACACGCAGGGAATGAAATAAGCATGCTCGGGATTCGGGTGGCATTCTTTCAATCGGAACATACCTAGTGGAGGCTATGTTCAAATACCGTAAAGCATTCAAAGTCCGCCCATGACCTCCTCCAGGGTAGAGTCCTGAAACATAGGTTTCACCAGCTTTCTGAATTTCATCCTTAGAAGCAGCAGAATCTCCAAAGAATTGTACCTCTTCCTGAAGAGCAGAAGATGCGGATAGGTAGTTGATATGCTTCACCTTTCCAAATCCATAGATTGAGGATGTGGTGTCACATCCAGAGATGGCGTGAAGAAATGGCATCACCTTCCATACCAGCATGTTTTACTTCTATTCCTGAGCTTTGAAGGTATCCAGACAACAAATTGATGCAATTCTGCTTGTTCTTCTTGTTCGCAAGGAAGGAACTTTGATCAGATGGAACAGGTGTTCTGGCCTCAACTACAACATCAGCTTCAGATGTTTTCATCATTCTTCTGCGTTTCTGCTCAAGTTCCTTTGTCGTTGTCACTTCATAGCTGTCAAATACAACTAATGAGGGTGCTGAACTGATTGCTGTATAGAATTGTACTTTTGTAAGCAAGGCATACATCATGAAGAGTCCCAACTTTTGGCCATTTCAGCTGTTGGAGAACTGCACAACCATCAAACACTGTTACTCCTGTCTATATTATCTCTGTCACAGTTACCTTCGCATCTAGGTTGATGATATGACGAGCTAGTTGAGACTTTTGTGACTTTCTCATTGAACCATCTTCGTGAAAAAGTGCAGGGGCAACAGCTGCAAGTTCAAAGCTGAACACACTGGCAGATGGAGGTCCTGAGACACAAACAAGCGACAACAGTCTTTGGTACATCTCTGTGGACGACATACGTATAATATCTCCATCTGAAAGCTTCACTGGTTTCTTCATTACAGCAAATGTAACTGCTTGGTTGCTTTTTTTCAATGTAACTTCTCCAAAACATTTGTTGGTTAGATTTTCTTGGATTACGTTGCCTATTGTCAAGACTTTGTCGACATTGACGCGATCGTCAGCAATGAGACCAGTGGCTATGTTCCTGAGCTGGGAATTTTCTCCACCTTTGAAATGGTTGTGAGCCTTCAGAAATTCCAAGATTGAATGCATATCTTTGAAATCCTGAGAGATACGTCCAGGATTAAGATCACGGTGATGATCAAACCAACAACTGGAAGTAGTTTTTGTCAAGGCACGTATCGCATCCGTGTACTGTGCTATCACATGAGCAGACAGCAACCACTTGGTTCGTGCTCCATCTCTATGGGTGATGTTGATGAGACCTCCTTGTGTCTTTCCAGCTCTCATAAGGGACTGTTCAATAGTCATATCACTCCATGTGTCACTCCAGAAAAGATTGTCTTTCCTTCGGATTGTGAATAAACCATCTCTCAGGGGTCCAATAAGACATGTGCATGGATTCATCAAGTCTTGACGGTAGAGTCTGCAGTATTTCGCATAATTGTTGTGACCAGTTGCAGCAAACCAAGGCAACATATCTTGAGATGCCTTAAGATGAAGCTGCCAGTTCCCTGTTCTTTCAGCTCGTATGAACATCTGGACAACAGATATGAAAGACATGAAGTTCATCCATAATTTGGCAGTTCTTGAATGTTCTAAGTGTGTTTTCTGTTCTTCCATCCTGCTAAACGCATCCTCCAAAATCTGACTGTTGGTGACATCACGGATCACTTGCTCTTTACTAAGCAATTTAGCACTCAGTTCTTCAAGTTCCTTGAACATGTAAGCACTAGTAGCTGTTTCTGAGTCTTCATCTTCGAGCTGATCATTTTCTCCATGTGCCATCACTAAGGTGTGCAGAGCTCCACAAGTCAAGAGGCAGGCTCGAAGAGTCTTGGTGTAGGCTTTTCCTTCAAACATCTTTGCTAATGTGTTCCTGGCATAAACGGTGGACCATACCTCTTCTAGACCGGAACCTTCCATTGCTTTACAGCCAGATCCTAGAAAATACATTAGTTGATGGAATCCTCCCTCCCGCAGTTGTAGGTGTTTGAAGTCAATTGGATTTTCTGCTTTTATCTTGTACCCCTTAGCATATATGGCTTGGTCAAATGTCAACATTGTACAGCATTGTCCGGATTTCTGTCTCTGCTTGTCAATAAACACCATAGTGCTGTAAACCGCTTCATCTGTTTGTGGATTAAGTGGAAGGACTGGGTGATACAAAATTGACGAACAAAGGTATTGTCCATGAGTTATCTCTGACATAAATCCTTGCCAGTTTGGTGTAACTTGAAACCTCGAATTAGAAAGCATCCAAAGTTGATCCAGCATGAGGAAGTTCTTCATTGATCCAATCTCTATGTTTGCCAACTTTTCAAATTTCCGTTTGGGTAGAAGAGTAGAATCTCCTGGTTTGTATGGCCGGATGATGTTCCTAAAATCTCCAGAAGATGCAATGTCAGCAGCAGTTTTGATTGAAGACTGTCGTGGTATCATTATCTTGTGTTTTGACGCTGGAGTCTGGCAAGCAATAATTCCCATAGCATGTGTTGTGTTGTATCCTGTTAAGGTATCCTCATTGTAATCGAAGTTGTCAGCTACCCACTGACAAAATCCACCACCACCGCTGTGCTTCATTTCTTGTATTTCCGGATTGGAAACTGGTCCCACGCCCTGATAGGAATCTCTGTAAACATGATCTGTGATATTTGGAATCTGCTGCATGGAGATCACCTGCTGCAGCAATGCGGGCCTTGATGTTGGTCGACTCCTCATCTTGTCTGCTGTTACATAGTACAAGTAATGTAGTTTGAACTTTACCAAATTTCCCAAAGTCTTTGACATATTCAATGTTGCTTATGGTCTCAGATGGAGCTGGATGTTTACGCACATATTCAAAGTCAATTTCTTTAACAAATATCAGACAGTGTGTTTCATAATTTAAGTTGCTTGACAGTGTTCTTAAAACTCGAAGGTTTGAACTTGTCTCCACTTGAGTTGATTTTGCAATGTTCTTTTTAGCAGTGTAACTTTTTCGACATTGTTCATGCACATATATTCCAACATTTGAAACACTTGCGATTCCCTCATGGAGTCCATCTTCGCGCTGCAGAGATACTTTGGACAAAGTTGACAGGCCTTTGTTAGAAACTTGCACTTCAGCACCAGTCAAGCCACAAATCAGGCAGAAGAATTGCTCATCTGAAAAAGAAATATCCATTATGCAGGACGTAAAAATATAAATTTTTGATTTTCAATATATTTTATGAATTCATAATTAAAAAAGTATTTCAAAGTATAGATGACTGTAAGAAAAGCAAGAATATATATCATCTCACAAGTAGACAATTTACTGCAGTTTGACTGCCATTGATATTTTAATAGCCATGTAAGATTGAAAGAAGTGTTGTCATGAAAAAGAAATAAGAATTTAACATAATCATTTACTGATGTAAAGTGTGTACAAGTGTATCTCTTCAAGATAACAAAAATGAAATGTTTTAATTATTTAATTATTATTTGTTAATAAATTAAATTATCAAAAACTATTTTTTTTAAAATAAATATTAATCTTATTCCTTTTTATATGATCATAGAATGTCATCAATAATTGTTTCTCTATTTCAAGATGACTTAAATTATTAAATTTTTAAATCATTTTACATTATGACTCGATGTTATTTATCTTAGAATTTTTGTTTATAATTACAGAATTTATGTCCCTTACAATTTCAAATTAAGATATATGAAAAGGATTATTAATTTCATTTTGCAAAATACTTTTTACATTAACATGATGAAATATAATTTTCTGACAAGTATACAATACATTAAACATGTTTTTTTGGGCTTTGAATCACAAAAAATGTATTGATTGTTTTATATACTCAGGTCAACAGAAGACTTCCACTATTATAATATGTTGACGAGAAAGCAGTATCTCTATTGCGGCGTCTGCTAGGCTGCTTAGCTGTAATATGCATTACATTGCTGCTTATTTTTAAAAATTTAGATTGGTTTGTCATTGAGATTAAGGTAACTACTGACAGTTTATTGCATGTTGATGTTGATGTTGTGGGTATGTGTTATGTATAGCATGATGAAGTAGATTTACATGGTTGATGCTATGTGAATTATAGTCACTACACAAACTTTGCCTAATTCTGATTTTTTTCAATCACATCATTATTAGATTTAGGTATGATTAAATCATAGGGATTTCACTTACCTGTTGTGTCTTCAGAAGATGTTTCCATGTCAGCTGACATCTAAAAAGCCTTTAAAATCCCTCTCAAACATATGTATGGGAGCTGTCAGCCATGTTTGTTTACCTTCACAACATACTGTTGAGGTACAACTACTTACAGTAATATTACAAACTTGAAGTGACAGAGTAAGATTTTTCAACTCTTAATAAACATATTTGCCAAGGGTTGATTTTGGTTGTTTTTTTTTCTGAGATTGAGGGACATGTAAACTTTCATTTTTTGAAGGTATTTGTCTGTTATCGAAAATGTCCGGGTTCATTTAAATTCAGGGAAATTCCTACTGGCCTATAATATGGCCCTTTTACTTCTGAAACAGGTTTCTCTGGATTTGAAATAAAGTTTAAACAAACTAATTTATTGGTTCAAACCATCTCTTTGATAGCGAAAATACAAAGCATAAAAGGGTAATCAATTTCATTTGTATGTTTATGTTACCTTCTTTCAACTAAAATACAAAGGAAGTTCTTCAATGAATTTTAGTTAGTCTGTCTTTAATGGAATTTTGCTTGACACTTGGAGATTTACAAGACTTATCATATCTCCACTTTAAAAGCTAAGTGAGCTTTTCTGAGATAAGAAAATTCCGCTGCTCATACATTATTGGTAATGCATTGCCTTTGAGCACAAGAGCCATCCAAATGCCTCAACATATTCTCATCTTAGACATTACTCCTTCCTGAGCACAACTAAAAAGTTATAATACAATTACAAAGTTGTCCCATCTTATTCAGAGTTATCTCCTCTTTTTATCATGTTACAGCATATCAGTTAAGAGTACATAATTGATATATGGAACATGATGAAACTTGTAGCAAATATAGTTATTAAAGTTACAATGATTACAGTTGATGTTTTAATGACTCAAATACACCAAGCTGTCAAAAACAATGGCTGATTTAATCTCTTGTAAGTCCAATTTCACAACAAGGAATATATGACTTAATATGTAAGTAATATTAACATAACATTCACATAAAGGAGACAGTGATTCGATGCAGGTTAACAAGGAATAATTCATTTAACATTTATTACCATTACTATTCCATACAAGTTAAAACAAACACACTCCTTTCCACCAAATTAAAGGTAAGTTACTATATCACTATATCAGTGACATTTGTTATTTAAATGTGTTCGTATTAAAGCTAAATACAAGATGAAAATTGTATATTGAAAGCTGAAAAGAATTACAAAGATATAACGTTTTTGTAATTCGAGAATTCTATCATTTTAGTGTAAAAACTAGAGTATGCTGTACAATTTTCTCAGAGAAATTGAAATTTCTGCACGATTAGATTTTACATGGAGAAAGTTGCATTCCAATCACTCAAAGTATGACCTCTGTTTGAGAAAAAAATGTTGCTTTCCATTTTGCAATAAATCCGGTTCAGTTATTCACATTCAGCTGTCAAATTCTGTGTAATTTATGCGTGGTGCATAAACAGAATTAGTTATATGTCAATCAAAGATATAACATGTGAAATGTTCATTCTTTATTGTTGAACTCATCAAACACGAAACATTCACCAAACTGTTTTTCCATTGTGAAATAAAGATTCCAGATTAGTTAGAAAACATGTCCTAATTTTGTCATGAACATTTGTATTTCTTAGATCAAATTATATTTTTCATTGCGAAGTTGTTTCACATGAGGCGATAGCAAGAAATGTTATGTTATTATTACTAAGATTTTAAACATTTATTCTGTTTAAAAGTTAGACGACAGTGTAAAATCTACCTTCTATCCTTCATTTTCGTCTCACAATGTTGACAATGTTAATGATTCCTCCTAGTTCTGCAAAGGATTAAAATATATAGCATAACTTAGTACATGTCAATTATTTTTCGATTTCTGACCTTTGGCTATACGTTGTATACCAAATCAATGAAGTGATAAACAAAACTTGAAAAACTGGCATATATGCAACAAATGAGAACTTGATTATTACCAATAAGTGTAAAACTTCATTACAGAGAGCATAGTTTAAGCCTACAAGTGCATGTGTGCTGTTTCTTTGTTCATCTTTTGAATGAGCATGCACTCATGTGGAAAACCAATTTGAAGTTACGACCTTTTTAAACTAGGAGTATATATATAAATAGAGTTCAAATGAAGTCACTCAAAGTACGACCTCGACTCTCTGAAAAATTAAGTTGGCAACTTTTCCATTAAACCAACTGAAGGCATCCAAAACAGTCCTACAGTTTCATTTCTTTTGTTAACACTATATTGTTAAATTCATCGTTTAATATTACTTTGCAGTATCAAGTAAAACAATGGTACATTGGTAAATGTTAATAATAACACGACATACATTAGTGTTCTATCCTGATGGATTGATTCATAAAAAGTATTATCATTTAAATGTCTCACTGAAAAATAAATAACCTGCAAAATGTCATGATTTCATTATTACAATTTCAGTTTAAACTCATAAAATAGATATATTATATCATTTAGTGTTCTTTTTTCTCTTCAATATAATAATTAACATTTTGACAATGGCGAAGATAAATTCACATTTTCAATGTAAGAGAGAGTAACAAAAGCTGCAATCTTTTCCAAAGTTAACATACAGCTAAAGTACATGTATAAATTATATCCTGGGACTATATACCGAGATAAAGTTATTCTAATTCAAATGAGTTTTTGCTTTGTGGTCAAATCTTGCAGTTGTTGTATCACTGTGTATCATCGTACACCGGGTGTAGAGAGGTGTACAGCGATGATGTGTGTGTAGAGAGGTGTAAAATGGCTACGTTTTCAGTTTTATTTGGAAATAATACCAAGGACGGATAATTATTACTAGCAAGTTTTCCTTGAATGTTTACTTTGTACTTATAATTAAAGATCAACATTACAAGTGGGTGATTATATTAACCTAGATCATTGTATTTTCGTATTGCTCAATCTTGAGGTTGTATTTTGTGTGTGGCATGTGTTCACATATTTTAATCATTTTGTAAATATATATGTTACACTCTGATTCACTCACATGAGAAATAATTTAGCAAAGCATCATGGCAGTGTGAATTCTAACAATATGCTATTCAAGTTTGTTATTTCAGTCTGTAAAACATCGGTGTGGATGCTCCTTTGTGTACAGTTTGTAAATATTGTGTGTACTATTGGTAGTACTTTTGGAGAAATATATGAAATAACGTAAACATCATTTTATCATCTGTATCCTTCATTTCCAGGTGCCGAATGGGTGATAAATTATATATTAATTATATATATATATATGTATATATAAACACATTTAACGTGTCTAGTGGGCATTGGGTCGCTACACCATCGTACCGGGCACCAGTCTTTCTGCTGTAGCTACAGGGTTCAAATTTAGTATTTAGATTGCTGAAACCGTTTCTAGATAATGTATAACTTTTATTTCAATATATCCCAGTTATTTAATAATATCCTGTATATCCTAGTGGGCACCCGTTTCGTTGCTGTACCATCGCTGTGGGCACTTGCTCCTTATGCACGCCCCATTTGAACGGGTTATCTATCGAATGGTGTTCGACAACTCTCGGCTCGCTAAGGCATCAAGGACGAGTTAATTAGTGACAGACTGGCTATTGCTGTGTTCCTGCCACCGTTCTTCAGGGACTTTATATATAACACATTATCAGGGGTCATTTTGTATTGCTCTCCTTATGTACATGTTCATACATTTATTTTATTTTAGATTAGAATTACTAACCTTTACTAACACTGTGATGATAAAGAATAACCTTTATTAATTTCGCAATCTTATTAAAAGTGGATATATGAATAATTTATGAATAGAAATTCTAACATGTGACCTGTTAGATGCATTTATTTGAGGAACAACTAGCATTATTATCGACTTAGTAGTGGTATGATATAATTGATCACATGCAGTTTTAAAATTCATATTTAAGTAACTAAACGTGATGTATCGTACCACCATGTACCACTTATCAAACAATAAGCAGTTCATTCCAGACTTAGAATCCTAAGAATCAGATGTAGATATAGAGCGTGATGTCAACGTATTGGTTTAGCAGAATAAGGCGTAAATACAAATATATCTATCATGTTTGCATTTTAAAATGAATGTAAACTTGCTTTTTTGGTGTTTTGGCGTATGTCTGTATATCCACCGGTGTACCAGATCATTTAGTAGAGCAGCGTTCATATAATTTTAAATATTTTTAAACAAACAATAACTTGTGACTGTGTCTGACATTGACACAATCTCCGAAGATGATATGATTTTTAAAAACAACGTTTTTCTACAGTAATTAAACTACATTATGCTTCTGAAAAGTGTTATATTCATCAGTTCCTCGGTTCGTAACAAGAAACATATAACGAACTCAAATCAGAAATTTGCAAAAAACGTGCTTCCCCTAAATATTCCCGGCAGCACGTGATGTAATAGCATTGCAGATAGTTTTAAATGTGGTATCATCCAGAGATGAGTAGTAAAGTATCTATAAAGTAAAGTATTTATCACATATTTTTGTCAAAATATGTCCATGTTCGAGATGTGATGCAATCAATCATTTGGCAACTTGTGTAGCGACCATCCCTGATTGTTTTCATTAGAATGACCCAATTTATTTGTTGTGACAAGTGTGTTTAGTACATTGTATATTGCACACTTCTCTACCTTGAATGTTCACATTATGAACGGGTTTCGTGGTGAAGATCAGGAAATTTACGATTTTACTTACAAAAGTAATAATGGTACAAGCCAAGTAGACTATATTATCTCATCGTCAGTCTTATTTGTTATCGTTGGAGCTTTTAGTATACAGTCTCGTACTGAGTCACATCATCTCCCGATAACGCTTTCATTGAAGACAGACAGCGTGAGATCTTACGACGGGTGTGGCAAAAGTCCAAAACATGCTTTTAAGTTTTTTTTCTGGGAAAACGATAAAGCTGAACAATTAAAAGAGAATATTCTATCAGATCATGTTCAGTCCCTATTTGATAAGTCAATTGATTGCGCTTTTACGAATATTGATGAAAGCATTGAATATGTAACAGACGCCCTATCTTTAGAGGCGGAAACTATGACAAGAAAAATTATTTACTCCGCGAGGAAAAGCTAATATGTGGTACGATGAGGAATATGAGAAGCTTCAAATAAAACGTTGTAAACTACTAAATAAATTTAGAAAAACAAAAGATAAGGAATCACTCAAAGAATATTGTCATATAAGAAATGGATACAGTGTAGTGTGTAAACAGAAGCATCTTACCTACGGAGAGAAACAGCTTGTCATAGAAAGTAGCATATCAGACTCAACACGGTTTTGGCTGCAAAAGTTGAACAATTCTACTGTATCGAAAAACAATATAAGTATTGATGAATGACATCGACATTTTAGAAACCTATTTAATTTTAAAACTGAAATTGAGAATGAGAATGAGAATAACACTGATACTTTTGTAGACAAAGTAAACTTATCGACATCTGACGATGATAAATCTGCGATAACAGAAGATATACTAGATTCTCCAATTAGTAGTGATGAGATATTAGACAGCATACAATTCTTAAAACCCAATAAATCACCAGGTATTGATGATATAATGCCAGAACTTATTAATAATTCGGCATATATTATAGTCCCATATCTAGAGTTATTATCAAACATTATTTTACTTTTCCATCCTGTTGGTCAATCGGTATTATCGTCCCGCTCCATAAACAAGGTACTCTGGATAACCCAAATAATTACAGAGGGATTACTCTTTTGAGCATTTTTAGTAAAGTTTTCACTTCTATCATTAACAGAAGATTAGTATCGTGGGGAGAGACAATGAATAGAATCAGTGAATCTTAAGCAGGATTTAGAAAGGGATATACTACCACCGCCAATAAGTTATACTACAAAATATTATACAAAAGTATTTTAATGCCAGAAGAGGCAAACTCTATGCTCTTTTCATTGATTTCGAAAAAGCTTTCCATACAGTTGACAGACAGAAATTATGGTCTCTTTTCAATAACCATGATCTTAGCCCGAAAATGAAAAAAATCTCCATAACATGTATGAAAATGTTAAAGCTTGTGTAAAAAATAACAACGAATGCTCAGACTGTTTTGAATAACAACTTGGGGTAAGACAAGGATGTATACTAAGCCCATTTTTATTTTCATTTTTCATAAATGAATTAGCAACCCAAATTGAAAGCAATTGTGAGTATGGAGTACAGTTACACCCCGATCTTGTACATATTTTTCTGTTGCTCTTTGCAGACGATATATCGTGCTATTTTCTAGTACCATAGCAGAATTATAAATGAACTAGAGACTTATTGTGACAATTACAAATTAACTTTGAATAGAAGCGAAACCAAAATAGTAGTGTTTAAGAAAGGAGGACGTTTATCAAAAAATTAGAAATGGTGTTATAAAAGCAAAGAATTAGACTGTATTAGTGTGTACAAATATTTGCTAATCATGCTTGTCTACAAGCACAAAAGGTGATGATTGGTATCTTTAAACAGTTAAATGTTCTCGGTGACATTGATATAAGTGCATACTTTAAGATATTTGATGCAAAAATTAAACGGTTTTATCATACGGGGCTGAAATCTGGCGGTTTAATCATTACGTAGATATTGAAAGAGTCCAATTGAAAGCTTGTAAAAATTATCTTGGGTGAAAAACAACACTACGAACACATTGGTTTATGGAGAATGTGGTAGATACTCAATGCACCTATTCACAAGTAATACAGCCATAAAGTATTGGTTACAGTTATTGAAAATGCCTTCATTGTCTACCAAATAAATGTTACAATGTGATGATGTTATATGATAAGAATGGTCACAAAAATTGGGTTACCTCTGTAAGAAAATTCTTATTCACAAAGGCTTTTGGTTTTGTGTGGATAGACCCGTGTGTTGATTCAAACGATGACTTTATTTGTCAAGTAACGAGGAGATTAACATATATTTATTTACAGGAATGAAAACATATCCCTTTCTAGTAAGTGTCTGTATTATATGATGTTTAAATGTACTCTAGAATCAGAAATTTATCTTTCATGTATAACTGTAAAAAAAAGTTTAGGATAGCGTTAAGTAGATTAAGATGTTCATCACATGATTTTTATATCGAAAGTGGAAGATTCAAATCAGTCCAAAGAGAAAATCGAATATGCAGAATTTGTAATAATAATCAAATAGAAGATGAAAATCATTTCGTTTTAATTTGTCCTATTTATAATTCTGTTTATAATTCTCTGTTCGATGTGGACAGACCAACCGCTGATAAGTATTTTTCTTGTAATAACAGAAGCAAATTTAAATGGAATAATCAAAAATCAAAATTATATTTTGATAATTTACAAAATGCTAATACAAATGTTCTGCTTCAGGAATTTATGGAAAATCTACATGACAACACTGACAAAGCAGTTGATATATTGCAGTCTATCCTGAAAAGCTGCGGGAGAGACATGGAATGCAGACATCGCAAACCCAACTCCAAGCAACAGCCAGAATGGTTTGACAAACAGTGCCAGACTCTTAAACATGAAAAATATAAACGGCTCAATGTATTAAGAAAAACCACAACATATGATAATTTAAATAGTTATAAAGACAGTAGATCAAAGTTTAAGCAGATCTGTAAATCTAAGAAAGATAGCTATAAGCGTTCTATTACTCAGTCCATACATGATGCAGCGAGTTCTAGAGACTGTTCAGCATTTTGGCGACTTGTGAAAAAATATACCACAAATCGCGCGATGGAAGAGAGTGTAACGCCCTCTACGTGGGCTGAATACTTCAGAGACTTGTTAAACCCAACACTGCCGGATGATGACAACTTTTCAGATGATGCTAAATATTATATTGATAATCATGACTTTTCTACTTGTGTTGAATGTTGTAATGATGACAATATTTTGTCATGTGACTTTACTGATCAAGATGTAATACATGCTATCCGACATCTCAAATGTAACAAATCTCCTGGCGATGACGGTATACCTGCAGAGTTTTTCAGATATTCTGAACATATATTAGTTCCATATTTAGTGTTATTGTTTAACAAAATACTCTCATCTGGTTGTTGGCCTAGTTCATGGACTGCTGGTATTATCATCCCATTGCATAAGAAAGGGAGTAGGTCTGACCCGAATAATTACAGGGGGATTTCTCTCCTTAATGTAATGAGTAAGATCTTTGTCTCTGTTTTAAATAAGAGATTGGAGTACTTTTTGGAGATTCATGAGATAATTGGTGAATACCAGGGTGGATTTAAGAAAGACCATTCTACAGTTGACAGTGTTTTTATTCTCCAGACAATTATTCAAAAGTATTTAACACGTAAAAATGGGAAAGTATATATAGCATTCATAGATTTTCGGAAGGCCTTCGATATGGTGAACAGGCTTAAATTATTGTATGTTCTTTTACAAAATGGAATTCATGGTAACTTTTTAAAGTTAATTAAGAATATGTATAGTGATGTCAAAGCCACTGTAACATATGAGTATGGTAAGAAGTTAACTGAATATTTTGACAGTACCTGTGGGGTGTGACAAGGCTGCGTCCTTAGCCCGGTGTTATTTTCGTTGTTCATTAACGAGCTTGTATTGTTTTTAGAAAATGACTTCGATGATGGTATATTTATCTCCGAAAAAATGATGAATATTATTGCTCTGTTATTTGCAGATGACTTGGCGTTAGTTGCCGATAGTGTCGTTAGATTACAGCGTCGTCTTGACGCTTTGCATATGTATACCCATAAATGGGGCATGGACATTAATATTGATAAAAGCAAAATAATTGTGTTTAAAATGGGTGGACCTTTATCAAAACATGAGAAATGGTTTTATAATGGTACCCGAAAGGAAACTGTCAATTTCTATAAATATCTGGGACTTGTAATAACCCCCAAACTGATTTGGACAAGGGCATGTAAGACATTGGCAGATCAAGCTACTAAGGCAACGTGGCCTATTAAGTCATTTATTCGAAAATATGATATGTCACTAAAGGAAGGTTTTCATATTTTTGATAAAAAGATTGTTCCTATTTTAACATATGGGGCTGAAATATGGGGTTTTAAGGAAAGAGAAAGTATTGAATTAGTTCACAGAAAGTTTTGCAAATATTTGCTCCAGATTAGTTATCGATCTTCTAATGCTGTTGCATATGGAGAATGTGGGAGAGTACCAATAAGTAATATTTATTTTGTCAAATGTATTAAATACTGGCTAAGGTTATTGCGAATGCATCAAAATCGATATCCATATCAATCGTATCAGTTTTTAATATCTATTGAATTCAGGAAACGTCCCACATGGGCTCGGCATATCAGTGATCTGTTATTTCACTTTGGCTTTGGCATAGCTTGGATTTCACAAGATGTTGGTGATGTAGATATGTTTTTATGTATGTTTACCGAACGAATTAATAATTGTCTCAGGCAAGACTGGCACTCTGCCGTAGAGGTTCCGTCGTTGAGTTTTTATAACTCGCATAAATCTTTGTTGACTTGTGAAAAGTATTTATTACTAAATATTGATAATAAGACAAAGCGTATGTTTACACTATTTAGATCAGGATGTCATCCACTGGGTATTAAATATATTAGGCGAGGTATCGCCTCTTGCTATGATGATATTGTGTTATGTAAACACTGTAAAAGTATCGAAGATGAACACCATGTTGTTTATATTTGTAAACGCTATGAGGACGTTTAGTTCCGAAAACGAACGATGGATATTACCTTTCTCTTCATAGCATATGTACATCATCTGACTTAAATATTATTAGTAGCTTTGTATGTTTCCTAAAGCATGTATATTCTGCGCCTGTTAACAATACACCTTGAAATGGTAACTCAAATATACAAAATGTACCACTCTGTATTCTATGGGTCAAATGGCCTTTTATACAAATAAACCCTTCTTCTTCTTCTTCTTCTTCTTATAATTCACTGAGGAAGTTGTATATTAAAAAATATTACTATGTCCATCCGACTTGTTAAGTAACCCAAAAATTGCAGTTATTCAAAATCTGGCTATGTTGTGTTTACCATGCAAATGTATTCAGAACAGAATATATTTCTATATATAATATAAGTTATACCTAACTGTTGAATATCATCTTCATTGTATTGAATGTGCGTGTACTGTAGGCCTCTGGCCATTCAGTAATGAAATTAAATCAATTGACTTGATGGACGTTTGGAACATATGGTAAGATAATACCGGGCATGTAGCTCAGTTGGTAGAGCGTCTGCTCGTCACCCGGTAGGTCGGGGTTCGATTCCCGGCCGCGTCATACCAAAAGACGTTAAAAGATGGGAATTGTTGCTTCCTTGCTTGGCGCTCAGCTTTATAAGGATAGAACAACGGTTGAACTGGCGCTGCACTGTGGCTGCCGGGTGCACAATGCACAAACCAAATTTCCTATGTACTCTGTATTGCGGACAATAAAGTGTCATTAGGTCTTCAAGACGTATGTCTCGAAGACGTATTGTTATTATCCTGATTCTTTTATTATTATTCTTTGTACCAAATTTTGTTCAGCAGATTTCTCAGTAACGGCTCGGCCGATTTGCATGAAATTTTCAGGGAAGGTAGCCTGTAATCAAACTTAGATATAGTTATTTTGCTTTTTGGATTTTCGACTTCTTTCTTGAGTTATCTCCCCTTGAAGTTGAAACTTCAAACCTCAATAGCTCGAAAACTTATCAAGATATTTTCATAAAACTTTCACCAAAATGTGCAAGACGTATGTCTCGAAGACGTATTGTTATTATCCTGATTCTTTTATTATTATTCTTTGTACCAAATTTTGTTCAGCAGATTTCTCAGTAACGGCTCGGCCGATTTGCATGAAATTTTCAGGGAAGGTAGCCTGTAATCAAACTTAGATATAGTTTTTTTGCTTTTTGGATTTTCGACTCCTTTCTTGAGTTATCTCCCCTTGAAGTTGAAACTTCAAACCTCAATAGCTCGAAAACTTATCAAGATATTTTCATAAAACTTTCACCAAAATGTGGGCAACAACATTCTCCATCGATTAGGCCTATAGCGGTTTTCGGACGTAATAATAGATTTTTTGCTATTTCGAAAAAACTTAAAATTTGGTGCACTTTCGCGGGTTTGAGGGTACGCGTCTTCAAAAATCTTCTTCTTAATCACGGCAATACATACAGATATGTGTGATAGCTCATTCGAAAGCCAAGACAACGTAGAATCTAATTTGCTAACAGAATTTTGAATTTCGGCCTAGAATTCGAGTAATCTGCCCTTGAATATGGTCCTTTTTAAAAAGGGCGTTTTTCAGCTGCAATTTCAAAGGGGCATAACTCTGTAACTAATTGACTTATGTCAAAGTTATTGATAGCCATCACTTGCTAATAAAGAGCTAAACAAGTCCATAATACATCAATATCATATAAAAGTTGATAGTTTCGGCACAATTTGGACATATTGCCCAAAAAGTAAAATGTTGTGATTTTGAGCATTTTCGAGGGGTATATCCTTTGGATAATTATTGATGATGAACCACTGAAGATAGGAAGAATTTGCGTATGTCATGTTGATGTAAAAACGTCATTTATAAAGGACAATATTTTTCGAGCACGTATCTGTCATAGTTTATATGTGACAAGTCATAGAACATTGTCATTTTTCGAAAATCGCAATTTTTAGCATAGTTGAAAGGATCATAACTGCTTAACTAATAAAGATATCAAAATTGTATTTACACCGTCGGATGCACAATTTCAAGAACAACAATGTTTCTGTTGAACTCTTTCATCAAAAAGTTGATAGTTAAGCTCCGAACATCGCAAAGGTTGTCTAGGGGTCCAAATTGTAGCATTTTTGAGTATTTTCTTTAACATTCAGAATAACATAACGCATTACTTATGTATACAATCCAAATGATGATAACAACTCCTGAAGTGGAAATTGAAGCACAACATTTTCTATGTAACACCTTAGTATGAAAATATTAACCATTTTGTCTTAATCGCGAGAAAGATCATGTAGGGGTCCATTACTATGTGATTTTTCATTTTCAGAGGGGTACTTTCTTTGGAGAATTTTTGTAAAATAACTATTGAAGATAGAGACATGTTTGATAGCTCGTTTTAAAGCAGAAAAACTGGTGAATAACCGAGAGTCCAGCATGGAGTTCAAGGTCAAGCAGAAGTCTTGAAGACCTAAGTATTGACGCGTCAATCCTAGTTATTATTATTATTATTATTATATTACATTTGGATATATTAGGCCCCTTTTTATTGTTCTCTAATGAAGGATGAATCATATACAGCTTACATCTTGCCTTTGTTACAGCTTCAACAGGTGTATATGGATTATTCTTGCATCAACGTCTCTATTGTATGTTCTGAATCGAGTATGATCAATAAATTGGCAGTGAACATTTACAGTAACATTATCCTTGTGTCGGCATGTGTGAAGATGGAAATGGATTTTGAATGAAACTACATTAGACACTAAACTGCCAATCGTAGCAGATTGCTGATGCAGAATGCTAAATTACTTTACTGACAATCAACCTAAGCTTCGCTAAGCTTCATAAATTATGTTAATGTAGTTACAACTTTATCTTTCCACGTTATCTATTGACTGACATAAAACCTTTAAGGACTGAAGTAATCAACGAATGTGATGTTATGCAATGAATACAGTGCTGGCGATTGAAGAGTGTAATCTTCACATTGAATTACAGGACATTCGATATATTTATTATGCCATCCACAATGAAATAACGATCATTAAAACAAGTTTTGTCATTGTCTACTTCATAAAGCAAAATTAACATTTTCTACAATTATCCATTATAAATTTTACAACCACCGACAAGCATTTTATCAAATAATAACGTAACGCCTATTTGAAGTTATATTTTTATAATGTCTCCATGCCATGTACACATATGTAGAAAGGATATACACTCTTTACAGGTATATACTCTCTTAATATCATTTAAAAAAAAATTATGTTGCTCTTTATATTAGTGAAATGTACCATGATTCTGTTTGTCCCTGCAAATGACAGAAACTATTTTTTAAATCATATATCCTTTGCTTATACGTGTGTTTATCAACTTGAACTAACTAATGGCCAACTTAACTTAAACTTTAATCCGGCCTCACAGGCAAATTTAAATGTTCAGACAATAATGTCAATAATGTAAACAATAACACTAGCGGAACGGCTTTTTTTACGTCGTAGATATCAATTGTGTTGAGAGCATCTTGTAAACATATCTTAAACAAATATTAAATGAAAATGATACAGATAACAACTAAAAGTTTGGATTAAATGAAAAAAAATAATTTGCATTTACGTCACAAATTTATTATTACTTAAAAGTACAAGGTTTTAATTAAAATACAAACGAATCTTAACATCGATAATGTGACATGCATAATGTGTTTTAAAACTAGTAATAATAATATATGAATAATAATATCAAACACGTATTCTCTTTAATCAGAAGGTGTTAATTGCGAAACCAACGTGCAAAAATACTTACTTACTTTGCTCGAATTACCTGTTAACTCGGTAGTAGTAAGCGTTAGTAAACCTGTCTCAGTCTCTGTATTTCAGAAAATTAATCATACATGACATCAATAAAATAAACTAATTTCAAGATATTTGTAAAACTTAATTTGAAAAATAGTTATGAAAATACCATATGTCTGATATGGTAAAATATATGATATATTTTGTAAATTGTATGTCTTTAAGTGTTCCTCCTCCACATGTCACGTGACTCAGCAGGTCCTGAACTGCCTGTTCTCCACAGAGTGCAAGTTGGGTTCTTGTATTCAGCAGCCATACACAGGATCAGACGGTAGCATTTCTGTATGCATTCAACTCGCGATCCTTCACTGAGGACTTCCATCTCAATCAGTGTCTCCTGAGCGACGGGTCCAAGGGTGAAAGTGATGTTGGTATTGCATGATTGAAAATATGTAAGATCAGAGGCAGATATTACTGCAAAAGAGAGAACATCAAAACAGGCTTTAAACAATAAACTAAACATATTTCAAAATGTACATTTTCTACGAGAATTTATCACAGGTTTAACATATTTCAATGATTTAAGTCCTTGAGAAAAATACGAAAATAGCTCGGGACCACACAAAATGTAAAATTAAGAACCACGTTTGGCCAAGGAGCCTGCACACAACATTTCAACTTTCGATGGCCTTTCATACTGGAGATATAGATGAAAATAGGTTTTTTGTTATGACCCCAGTGTGACTCATATATGGAGTGACGGGGTCACCAAATCCATAATTGAAAATCCTCATTGGCCAAAGCCAATAAACAAACTGGGCCAGTACTGTGCCAGTAGTGGCTGATACAGGCATCCGGTACTGGCCCTGTACCAACGTGCACACTGGCGTGGTACTGGGCAAGTACTGCGTCAGTATCAGTATCCATTACTCAAACGATACCATTCAATGTACTGGCCCAATTCAGGTTAGCCTTCACTGTCCCGGTACATTAAATATATCGTGTATACCGTAAATTTCAAATATCCAAATTTACTGATAAATTAAGGTTGATTTAGCTATTATCATTTTCTCCTCCATTTTCTGAATTGTTACTTATATTTATCATATCCGTAGCAGATCTTGATGTCTATTGGTAGGGCGTGAGGCAAAAGGTTGTTAGTTCAACCCCCCTCCCCAAAACTCCTCACTGTGCTGTTACGTCTCTCCTGCATCAAGCCTTTCTCAACACTGCATTCGAAGCCGTGACATCGAACTTGCTCAGGTTAACCCAGGACAGAATATCATAACTATACTTATCTATCTCATGTACCTAAACATTCCATTTAGTTTAAGTATTGATGTTTGTTTATGCAAACAATAAATTAAATAAGAAATCGCGTTCCACGTAGCCGTTATGTTTGTGCAATGGTACTGCTTGTTTACTTCCGTCTGCTTACAGTGTCGTTATAGTAAAAAATAGCTCCGGATATTTTTGGCTATTTTAAGGGTGTTTTAAGAACTAAATTATCATAACATTAATGTCATGTTATAACTTCTGGAAAGTGGTAAACTTTGATCGTCAGGAATCCTGACCAAGAGAGGTCCGTGAACCAGGGATGATAGTTGGGGGACGAAGCTGCCTCCCCCTATTTCTGATGTGATGATTATAAATTTTTAAAATAATTTTGATATTAAACTTCAATCGCCTAATGAGCCACGAGAGAGATTATTTCAGGATCACAACAACTCATAAAAGGTCATTCCTGGAATGAACGAAATGATCTGGAAAAAAGGTTAATGTATGTCTTACAATCGTTTGAATGACGTAAAATGTGTAAAATGTAAAAATGTAATTAATAAAACATGTTGTATTCGTATTTGGTATTTTATCATGCATTCAATAGACTTATGTTTAATAAAGATGTAATCATAATTTCATGCATCAGAGTATATTACTTTTATTTTTATGTCAGTTCAAATACGCTTAGGGTGCAGAAATCGCTTTTTCAAAATAGTTTTTAGACAGAGTGTTTGGCATTGAAGTAAAACATGTGTGAAATGTAAAATGTAATTAAGAAAACATGTTGCTGACATTAAAAACTTTCTTGAACTTAATTTTGATGTAATCACTGTGTATTTAGTCTTCTCCCTGGATACTTTGAGATGCCACTCTTGCGCGCATTGCGACCATTAGGGCTTTTCATTATTAATATTATTATTATTTATCTCAAAACTCATGAGTGTTGAATATACAACGGTACGAATAAACTTACATGTATCACAGGCACTCGACTTCCATCCTGGCATGCATCCCGAAGAACATACAGGAGTCTCCAGTCTCCAGTCGCAGGGATCGTCAGCACAGTGACATTCGGACTCACAGGTCGACCCAAACGTGTATTGGGAACAGGCTGAAAGAAAAATTAAAAGCGGTGGGCAAAAATTACTCTATCAAACAAACATGTAAACAGCAAGTCTATCGCATGGTCGCCATGGGAAGACTATCATGAAAAATGTCATTCATGTTATTTTTTATACCGACTGGACTAGAACAAATGGAAAAATGGACAGACAATTACACAAAAAATGGTTCAAATACCATCCTATCTTGTGAAAAAAACAACAATGAAGTATAATTTACATTTCCTGGAAATACGTCTGTACAAAATTACAATGTCCTTTACATCACTTGATTCCTTCAATGGTGCCGTTTGATCAATGTTTTGTGCAAGATCAATACAAATTGTAATAAAGTGTAAGTCAAAATAATAATGAAGATAGTTGTACTGCTGTGAATTCACGGCTACGATGGGCATGCTCAAAACGCATTTTTACCCTAACGTAAGGACAAATATCATTCCCATTGTTTCATTCCTAACTAACTGGGAGTATGCAACCTAGCTGCCAATTAATTCACCTTTTTGATTATCTCTCACATTGCCTTCTTTTCCATTCCCGGTACCCAACTATACTGCTAGGGCACACTTTGAAAAAAGTCACTGATCCAAGGTAACACCACAAATTTCAGAATTCCTCTCTCTGTATTGGGCAGAGAATGAACTCTTCAAACTATCAGTTTACCCAGCATTGAACTTGGTCACCCACTCTTTCGACGAGCCGCGCCAGTTCTTGGTGAACTTCACTGTCAACTGCGCTACGCACAGGAACATGTGCATACATGATAGCAAACTTGGAAACATACCCTTTCCTGGCTACTTTAATTTAGGTTGCCCTAAACTCATTTCAAGCCTTTTTTAACAATCCAACCAAAATAATTTTAAAAAGTAGTCATTTTCACAATTAAAGAAAGTTATCGCATCTAGCAGGTAACTGTTTTCATTAATATATATTTTCACAAAATAACTTATCTTCATAATATTGAAGACAGGGATTGTTGATGATACCTACATATTATATACCTTGGTCATCCCATGTGGGCATCAACAATGATGTAATTGCACCAATTGGTATTGTCCCATTTGTGGTACGAAATACTTTTGTTTAACCTTTCTTGACCAATGACCAATAGTTCTTCGATATTTGACCTGTTCATTGAACAGTAGATCATGCAGACGATGTCATAATTTTCTAGCTCAACCTCATGTTAAATTCAGATCTGATCTTTCCTAAATAACTCTACCACTTAAAGTGATTATTTAAATGATAGTTTGTTCACCAATAGAAAAAAAAACCCGGGAGTTCTTGTGCTCCCAGATAATTGTTAAATTTACCATGAACTTCAACTTCACCAAAGTCAAGAATTATCCCCCATCCATCATTGTTTGTAACAGTCGATATGGTGAGATAATGCCCTGTTGCTGAACATGGAAACTTGTAGATATCCGCAATGTCAGATCCCTGTGCATTTCCGGTAACAGTCTCACAGAAATTTGTAGTGCTGGCCTCCACATTTGAGAGTGAAATTCGAACTCCATTTCTCCTGGTTGTGTCTGGGAATAAATATGATCAAGTAAAGGCACTTCAATAGAAACATGAAAAGATAGAGAATATCTGTCTTGTCTTGACAAATACCATGTTTATCTCATCGAGTGAGAAAGAAATATATCAACTTTTCTACCTCACGGGATGAGATAAACGTGGTATTTGTATAGGAAAAACAGACATTTTATTTTTTATTTTTTATTTAATTTTTTATATCATTATGGTTGTGCTATATGTCACTCAGTAGAGTGGCGATAAAGTTTATTGCCACTGTAGCCTGATAAAGGTTTTATTTCACTGATAGAATTGAGCATCTCACTCTAAATTATATAAAAAAAATCAGGTAACAGCATCACTCACCCCACTCATATTTTCTCTTGATGAAATCACATGATTTAATCATACTAAATCAACCTTGTAGGTTTAAATGAAACTTAATCCAACACATGGTGTCATTAAAGGCGCTGTAGCACGTGTTGCTTACTAAAATAAAGTGATCTCATGAAAAGATAAGTAAGTGTTACTAATGGTTTGAACATACGCCTTAATCAATAAAGAGAGTTCTAAAACGAATGTACCGAGTTCCATTTCCCTTCGAGTGGCCATTTTAATGTGTTCACATTAAATGGCCGCTCGAAGGTAGTTCAAGCGATCCGACTGATCTAGCAATACCTAAACAGTCAGAGAAGAATTTTAATTATGGAACAATGATGGAATGCTCGTATATATCTTGCTGTCTAAACCATAAAATTCCCATGAGACCAACTAGTCTACCTCTCATCCTTAAGAGTTCCTCAACACTGCCGCTTAAACCTCGCACAATTTTCTTTCAGTAAGGGACTGGTCATTTATTACAGGGGAGGGGGGTCGGGCTGGTGAAATTTTTCCAAAGTATGTCATAAATATAACTGACCCACCCCTAACAGCTGTCATGATTTTTCATGACCCCCACTGATGCCTGTCATATTTTTTTTGGACCCAACCCTACAATATTTAGAATTTTAGCTCATCAGGGCTGAAAGGCCCGATGGGCTTATGGCATAGCGTGGCGTCCGTCCGTCTTTTCGTCTGTCCGTCCGTCCGTAAACCTTCCGTTTTTCGACTTCTTCTCCAGAACAAATGACTCAAGAACAAAAGAGCTGAGAGGATTCTAAATTGTTGATCTGGTGACCCCGTGACCCCAACACCCCCAATGTGGGTCACAGGGGTCATGATCTAAAAAGCTATGTTCATCTTCATCTCCATTCCCAATGACTCTAGAGAGTTGAAATGTTGTGTACAGACTCCTTGGCTGAAGGGGCCTCTAAATTGTACATTTGGTGACCCTGTGACCCTAGACCCTAATGGTCACAGGGTTCATGACCTAAATAGCTATTTTCTTCATTTTTTCCAGTCCCAAAAGCTCTAGAAAGCTGAATTGTTATGTACAGACTCTTTGGCCAGAGTGGAGAGTAAGACTAAACCAGTCCCACACCCAAACTGCAACACAGCACAGAAGTTTGAAGTAACCTGAAATCTTTGTATTTAATAGTCCTAACGAGTTAGCTGCTGTTTGCTACTCTCTACCAGGGAGTGGTCACTGCCCAAGTCAACACACTGCAATTAACAATAATTAACAATTTCTTAATTCCTCTTCAATTTATTCCTTTGTGGTCTATCACAATATTCAGTTCCAAGGCCATTCAATAGTTGTCATTTCACACTGATTACATCAAACATGTCCAAAATGTAGATATTAATCTTATGCTGACATATATCTATTTCACATTCCTATTGAATGAGATTAACTGGAAAGTTAATTCAATAGTTGTCATTTCACACTGATTACATCAAACATGTCCAAAATGTAGATATTAATCTTATGCTGACATATATCTATTTCACATTCCTATTGAATGAGATGAACTGCAAAGTTAATAGAATACTAAATCAATTTTGGTAGTATTTTTACAGTATAATCTCATATGAAATAAACACCAAATTGACTTGTACTGGAAATTTCCATTCAAAATGTAAACAAGCTGTATCTCAAGAAAAGCTAAAAATTAATTAGACAGTATCATATGGTATTCGAAGAATATTTTTTACATTAAGTAAAATATTTTGAAATAAGTTTTTGAATTACTTTTAGACTAGTGCACTTCAATAAATATATAATTACACCATGAAATAAACTAACCTTTTGTCAGCAATTCACTTGCAAAATATTAATAAATACTCATATGAAATGTGATATAAGTTACAAAAAGATATAATTTTTGTAAGACCCCCAAATCTCAGTTTTTAATTTTTCAACTTATCTTTTTCAATATATATATATATATCACAAAAAGATGATATAACTCTCCCTCAGGTCTTTCATTAGGGTGTACTTCTCTTTATTGACTGAAGAGCACATAAAATCTCAGAGTAATGTTCAAAGCTCATTACACTAGTTTTAGGTCATGACCCCTGTGACCCTTAATTGTGGTTAAAGGGTCATCAAATCTACAATTTAGAACCCCCATTAGCCAAGTCTGTACATGAAATTTCAGCTCTCTATAGTCATTGGTCCTGGAGAAGAAGTAAAAAAAGTGAAAAGTTTACGGATGGATGGACGGACATCAGGGTGTCAAAGAGTCTATTTTGGCAAGCAACTGCAGCTAATATAGCTAAAGTTGTACACCCAATGGCATGGTGACCCATCCCCAAAAATCAAGGGCCCACCCTCCCCTATAATAAATGACCAGTCCCTAAGGATAAGGTCGGGTTTTGTAATGAGATATTTTACCCTCTAAGGTCACAATATATTGTATAAACTTATAATTGGAAAATTTTAGAAATGGTTTTGGCAAACAACGTGCTATAGTGCTTTAAGGCTAATAAATACACGAAAAATCAAACAAACATTTAGAGTCACAAATGAGAACACATTTAATTACTTATCCCCACCACAAAGAAGTTGGTGGGATATAAATTTACATCAGTTTGTCCGTTCGTCCAACGTCCGTCCATGCTTCTATGCATTCGAAGTCCTTTTCAGGAACAGAACTCAAAAAGGTATAGCTCAATGAAACTTGGTATGTGGAAAATCATCATGTGTAGATGAGTTTTTGTGTGTTTTCAATTATATTTTTCATATCCATTGAAATAAAACTTAACACTGCGTTCAGCGACCAGAACTAAAAAAAATGTAAGGCCTAGCTAAACACAACATGGTATGTGGATTTATCTTCACAGATTGATACGCCGTTTGAAGTTTTTTTTAAATTTTATTTTTAGCCGTTTCCATGGAAAACATGTTCAATGTTGTTTCATATTGGCTGTTTCCATAGAAATGGAATTAGCAATATTGCTTCGAGAACAGATCTTGAAAACTGTAAGGCTGAGATTAATACAGCTTGGGAAGTAGAACAATATTCTTGGGTAGCATGAATTGATTACAAAGGATATGAATAGCTCAGGCAAAATGTGAGTGATTAAGAAAATAATGAAGCTTAATCATCGTTCAATATTTTTAAACATTGTCAGGTGATATAACCGACTCGGCCTGTTGATTTCAAAAGCAATACTTACAATCTGTTCTGAAGTAGATGGTAACATCAGGGGAGATAACCTCTTCTTCCAGATCCACGGTGAACCAGGCTGTTGATGTCTCTCCAGGTAATGAATGAAAGACAGTGTCCCCGGTAGCTCTCTGGTCACCATCGACTGCCCTTTCCGGTGGGAGGTCAGGGTTATAGGAGCTTGCAGATACACTCTTCCGGAACGAGTTGACAATGTGACCTGTCATCAATGATTTACAAAAAACCTTCTATAAAGAATACAGAAAGGACACGTTACCTACACTGCCATTACGTTGCTACATGCAAATAGTTCGATGTTCAATGTTTGTAAAGTGTGTGCGAATCAGAATTTTTTTTTTTTTAAGATATAGTGATTCAGCTACATATGTTACATATTTATTTATTGTTGCAAATGTACACTGCTTTAATTAGTTGACATTGTTATTCCTTAACGCGATGTTAAAGACAATATTTAAATAGACAAGAATGATGTTCTACAAATAAGATAAAAATTAATATGAATGTGCTTGAGGATTAATTCTTCCAGGTGGAGAAGACAACATGCCCTGTGGAAAATGGAGTTACCACATACAAATTACATCCTCTTAAAGTAAATAAGGATATTTAAAATAGAAATGAAAGTGTCAATGTATAGAAAATCTTTAGAATTTACATGTTTTTTAAAGTCTTCGATGAAGCACAGTCATAAATGTGTGTGCATGTCCACTATGTAAATAATAATATTGCTGATAATGTGATCTCAACTTTACCAATACCAGAACAAACGAACAATGATTTTTTATACATGCTCCATTTAATGATCTTTTCAAATAATAATAGCTTGAATGTGTGTCTTATACAAGCCAACATAAGTAATTAATACTTACAACCATTAATACAAAAAAATACACAAAAAAACTTACCGTGAACAGAAGTTATAAGAAGTGGACCCAGGAAAATCAGACTTCCTATCATCGTGGATGTTCAAGAAACAGATTTTAGCGCATTCATATCATTTGTGTAAATACTGCAAAGTATAATTATATGACCCTTGTTTATCTGTATCTAAGCGTTTCCAGCTGATGTGTCACATGCCTGCCGTATTTATCTTCCATTATCTTTGTTTGAAGTTTTGTAAAAGAAGAAGAATGAATGATTTAATCCTCTCTTGACAAAACGTGGAAGTAGATGTGTCCTGTTAAGGACCATCTCGGTGTAATGGGTACATTCCCTTGTTAACCTACTCGATGTAATGTTTTAAAAGACGAGAGATAAATACTGAAATACAATTCTGAAATACAAATGTGTGGTAACTAAGTTGCCATTAGCACAACCATTTATGATGATGTTGCCTGGTTTCAGATGTATAACGGGTACACTGTCTTAAGTCACGTTATCTATGTTATGTTTAAACCGGTATATTTACCCAAAACATATCTGCAAATATTTATTTTGACTACGCATGAACATATTTGCATTGGAGGCGAATCTGTCTCAAACGTATTTTATCAGAATTGAAGTATTTTTTTAAAAATTGGATGAGATTAACCTCGAAGCGAATGCCATAATTGACTCAGACACTTGGGAAGACATTTCATATGATGGATTCAGATTCGAATTGAGCTACCGTCTAACGTCAGAATTTGGAGAAACAGTGTGAACATATAACTCAAGACTGTTTAACCTCTCTTCACAACGTTTGGAAACCAACAGTACTTGGGCACTGATTAGCTGTGTGGTCTCACTGATCAATATTGATGCGAGTATGTATGTATGTATAATGTTGATGTTTAGTGAGACATGTTTGACATTGGCATGGGGCAAATGTAACCTATGTCGGTATGTCATGCTTTGAGCTGATTACTTACCACCCAACCCCTTTGTTTGTGTTGATAACCAGTCAAGCGTTATATTCCTTTAAAACTACAGGTGTCAAATTTAATACCCGTGAAAAAAGACAAGACCATATATTTTAGAATATATATTCGAAAACTAATGAAAAGTGAATTTTCCAAATTTGATCACCTGTCTATTTCATTATGCCTGATGTCGAAAACATGCACCACTGGATATGTTTGAGATTATTTTACATATTAATATAGGATGATTCATTGTCACTGTATGTGTTGCATGATTGTACATTATAATTGCACTAAGATACACAAGTAGGTATGCATCTGTACATGGCAATTATGTTAATGCAGTACTCTGACAAATGACAAACAAGGACAATTTACCCCTCACGAGGCTACGTTCATCTCCTGTAAACAGACATCGTTTTCTATTTGTCCCTGAACTAATATCTGCTGTGGATCAGATAATGGAATGTTCTGTTTGCAATATGTGTAGTCACATCTACATATTTTTACGAACCAATGTTCACTTATTTGAATAATTTGAATTACATCAACTTAATTTCCTTGATTTGCAAGTGCATCCGACTTTTAGCATTATGCACATAATTTGTTCGCACATTCTGGAACAAAAATCGGATAACATGTCAGCGTGCGTGACAAAGACTGCGTTTCGGAGCGAGTACTTATCATAAGGGAACATATTAAGAGTACATGGCAACACTTTCTAATTTACGCTTACTGTTTTTGTCCAGGAGATGTTGTCAGATATTGAGATATGGGTTGCGTTTCCTTTTTAGAGAGTGTATTTTACTAAGGTTATAATCCTTTTCAATCACACTTTTTTTTTTTTATTATAATAGCACATTTTTGCAATCTTAACCTCTCGAGATTCCTTTTGAAAACTTATTTGTATTCAGTGAGGAACACCACGACGCTACAACGAGCAATAGCAATTTCACTGCTTCTAAGGTTTGTTAATGAAAACGCATCGAGGAATTACTTCTTCCAGTGATGAGTGTACATTAAAATGAGTCTATACGATAGCCGTAAAGGAAGTTTTATTCAAATATAAGATTATTAAACAATCCTTTTAATTCAATCTTCTGAAAATGTTCTTTGATAGTGAGCATGGTATGAGGTAAAACAATACATTTTAAATTCAAACGTATCCTAATTTAAACTTATTTAAAAGAACCGGTTGAGTTGGATAATCAACAAGTTGGATAATCACCTTGGTAGATAATCATGTTTAGCACTGAAACGCTTATGAAGACATGTTATATGGATGGTCAACTTCACAGCAATACAAAAGTTGACTATCGATATAACTTTTCTTAGTTTATAACACATGCTTCTAAAACCAAAGAAGATCAAACATTTAAGTGGTCAAGACAAATGTCTTCAGACATGAAAAACAAAAACGTTAAATTGATTAAATTTTCAAACTTCAATCGTCAAGGCATGGGAAGTAGTTTGTATTATATTGAACTATTTTCTATTCTGATCTTCATTAAATGCAACAAGATGATATGATGTTGGTGTGACAGGGACATCTGCATTAGGGGGCGGGATAGCGCAGTGGTTAGCGTGTTCGGATTCGGGTCAAGAGGTCTGGGGTTCGAATCCCGCCAGGGGCACGGCAACTTTGTCTTCAGTAGAGAAATGTTCTACACGCAGTAAGGTTTGGGTGCAATGCTAAACTGAATTTCAGAGTAGTACCACCCATGGTTCGCTAGTACCAGCCGTTGCTCGCAGGTTTCACCGCAATGCATAGCCACATGGCGTTGCGGGCTTTCTCCCTGCCGTAATACTAGCAGTCGCGATATAAGTGAACTAATCTTGAAAGCGGCGTTAAACCCCACCTCACCTCTATCCCCGTATCCCCGTGGGTTACTGTAAAAGTTCATGTGTACTCTGACGTACTCTGACGTCACTACTATCAACACCAGCGCCCCACAAGGTTGTGTCCTCTCTCCTGTAATTTTTATTCTGTACACAAACGATTGCAGAAGCACAGTCTGATTAAAATCGACGGTTTTCCCTAGAATAAAAATTGCAAAATAGTGCATCTACCGGGATACGAACTCATATATAGGTCGTATGTTCTACGCCAACCCGTCTGATAACAGCCCGTAGACTCGCGTGTAAACCCCGTATTAAAATATATTTTATAAAAGATGTTTTAATTCACCAGTAATAAACATGTCTGCAAAATGGTTACACCATGTCTCTAAAAGCCAGCTAAACTAAAACTTGAATTTTTGAACATTATCTTTTCATGTTTTTCATGTTTTTTTAAAACCGACGTTTGCTTGTTTTATGACGTTCTACACAAACCTAGTGTAAATGAACTATAATCATTGTGCACTTAATATCACATCCCCCCCGCAGCGTTTATTGACGAGCTATTACCTACACATATGCCCACCAACACCTGATGCATATTCAGAACACAGGTGTGAACAAGCCAACTATTCCCAGAAGAGACATGCAAATAAACTTTAGATATGAAATATGTAAGGGAGTGTCGATGTATAGTGAAACACATTGCCTTGGGACTACATAAAAGAAAATGATCGTCTACCAAATGAAGAAGGTTGACAATCTACATTCTTAAATATTTCAGGACATCGCCAGGGCATGCATTTTCTCTAACCAATCCCCAAGTGAGTGGGTATTTGAAATCCGTAAGATCTCTTTTAATTTGTAATGGTAAATTCAAAACAGAGGATTTAATATAATATCCCGACTGATGCTCAAGCAGAAATTCATCAAAGATGTATGTGCTGACAGTGAAAATAGACAGTTGAAAAGAATTAGGACAAAAGGTTTTACTAAGTAAAGTGAGTCGATCAGCAGATGTGTAATGAATACAGCTGGCGCCTGTCAGTTTACGGGAATATACGTTTAACTTTCTAAGATATATACATCTATACAAAGTGTTTGCATAATCACCTGAAGCACTTTTGTCTGTTTTACAGTTACGAACCGTAACTGTTGAGCATAAACCGACCAGACAAAAAAATGCAAGATATTTTCATCCATGAATTTTTATTCATGAAAAATGAATGGATTGGTAAACAGGCATGTACGTAACGCCTCCGTAAATACCTCTCAAATTGAAAACAATATATAACACAATATTCATTCATCAATACTGAGAAAGCTTTTGATAACAAATTCGTAATAATATGATAATATTTATATCATTAAGTGAGCATTGAAATTAATTAATTAATTTAGTTTGGGTAAAATAGTAACGCAATGAAGTGACACTATTTTGGTTAATTTCATCAGAAAATGACTTATTTTCATAGTAAATAAAAACCATGCTCGAAGAAGAAACATATAAAAGATAATGAATGGCATCTTCATAATGATGGCAACATTTACAAGTGGATGTATTTTGAAGGAAACGGTCCAATTCATGGGCATTTAGATTACTTTAACCAAGTTTCATCCTACAATGAATAATTGGATTACGTCTTGTAACCGCGTTTATAATAATATGGTGTACATTGCAAGATAAAGTTCAACACGTTTCTTAACTGTAGCAAGATAATCAATATTTCTAACATTGTCATCCAACATATTCTACTCAAAACATACACGATGGAAGGACATCTTTTTTCATAGGTTTCTGTGCGTCAAAGAGGGTTTTGAAGAATGTTGGATGACGTAAATTCATATGTGGATGCAGAGGATAAATTAAGGGATCTTTTCGTGAAACATTTGTGAAAAACATGGATCTTATGAAGATTTCGTCGATCGGATAAAGACGAAAAACCCATTTCAATATAAATTTTGGAATGACTCCTCTAACGAATCCACATATCGTTCTAAAGGCATCTAAATTAAGTTTTTCTAACAACCATTCTTTTGTCTTGTGTACACTTATTCGAAATAAAATCACATTAATAAAACATTGGTAAGACAAATGAAGTATACAAAAATTGAAGACTTTTCCTCTCAAAGACGTTTTCCTCTGAAGGCGGTATTTTAAACTTCTCAAGCAATTGATCATAGGACTAACCTTCGAAATGATTTTATCAATATGTATATTCCACTGGCCATCGTTTTGCAAAGTCAATCCTAAGTGTTTATGCTCAGGCCTTAATGGTATTGCTTTCTTTCTATAGAAAAAATATATTTTGTTTTATTAGGATTGAAATGTACCTTCCATGTTTTGGCTCATTTTGCAATAAGTTTACGGTCATCATTTAACATATTGGAAGATAAGAGAGGGTCATCAAATATCACATATAACGATGTACCATCAGCAAACAATTTTATATTGCATTTAATTCCTTCAAGAATATCATTAATATAGACCAAAAAGAGCAGGGGCCCCAAAACTCATCGCTGTTGGACACCAGCTTCTAATGATTTAACATTTGACTTATATCCATTAATTGTACATTGTTTTCGATTAGTAAGAAAACTTTCAAACCGTGATAAAAGAGAACCCCGTATCCCATCAGCGCATAGTTTATACAGAAACTTCGTGTGTCATACCCTATCAAAGGCTTTACTAATGTCACAAAATACAGCTTGAACATCTTTAATACTTACTTACAAGAGCTGCGGCACGTCGTTCTTAATAAATAAAGTGATTTCACGAAAAGGTAAATAAGTGTTACCAATGCAATGGCTAAATAATACTCCTGAATCAGAAATGAGAGTTCTAAAACGAATATACATGGTTCGCTTAAGCCATGCGAGTTCATTTCCCTTCTAGTGGCAGAGTAAAATTTGTATTATGGCGCCATGATGGAATGGTCATCTTGCTGTCTGGACTCACACATTCGCATCAGATCTACAAATCTACACCTCAAACTGAAGAGTTCCACACCCCTGTCGCTTTAACGTCGCACAATTTTCTTCCAGTACAAATAAGCATTTTCTATGGATACGGTTTATCTGGTCGTGCAATGAGATGTTTACCCTCTCACGTAACAATATTTGTCTAAACTTTTACAATAAAAGGCAAATTTTAACATGCCAATACCAATAAGGGCTGAATAATTAATAACGTTTCTACGTCAACTGAGTCGCTCAACAAACATACTAAATAAAGGTGGGGTCTTTCACTGTAAATCAGTTCTTTCAACTTTCTAAGATAGTTGGCAGAATCTACTGAAGCTGAACTTAACTCGATTTATCAGTTCATGTTTTTGGCCTTTTAAAAATAATCATTTCGAAATCTCTTTTATTAACAGAGTGACATATGGATTCTTTGCTTGTTTTGTGACGTTCTACAGTAATAGCGCGTCAACGATTTATAATACAAGAACGTTTATAATGTAAACATCTCTTATTAACTTATTTCCATTTCATAAAATTTGAAATAACGATTTTAGCATCCCTATGTCTTTGAACAGATATAAATGTTTAATTATAATATCCTGATGAAATTAATTACACCTCTTTACTAAATATATGCTCGTCACAGATCCAAATCATTTTTATCTCGTAGTAATATTTTGTGTTTGAAAAGTAAGGTATACTTCTTTTGCTGAGTAGTTTATTTTCGGATTAGATGAAAATAGAGAATACTTTGTCGTGCCAAGAGTTCTGGGTTCGCATCCTGTAAGTGGTTGAGGAATTCAGTACCGGGTGGGGAATGATTCAACATCCTAATATTTGAATACCACGTTAAATTCACTACAGTGCGTGATATAGTTCCACTGTTATACCAATATGGTATAGCTGGCTTTTTCTCAACAATAATATATATGTGAAACATATTCTTATATAATGTAAAACTTACTTCACATTCTCATCCCTTAAATTGCAAATAACAACACACTTTTGTAGCATGGACATCCATTCTTACACTTTTTGTTTTTAATATTGATTATATTGTTTTTCATTTTCATTTCGAAAATTTAAATTCAAAGAGAAAATTTAAATTGAAAAGTATCAGTTATCAGTAGAAATTGGAAATTAAAACTGTCTGATAACAAACCAGTTTGAGCAAATCAGCTTTAGATAGCCATGCTTCAAGACAGTTTGACGGAACTAAAGATTGAAAATTCCAATAAAAATTAAATTGAAATGTACACCACAGGAAGCTGCGTTGCAAAAGTTGTTTTTTTTCTTATAAGGTATAGATATAATATGGGTATGTATGACATGCTCCTGATTATGACAAATACTCTAAGATTTGCTTCTCAACATGTTATATATAAATAAGGGTATATTTTGGGTCTGCGAATTTTCCCCATTTCTTTGTTCCTTATTCAAAATGTAAAGTTAGCAAATTTAGCCTGTCAGTTCATTATTCAATATTCAAGGTTGTAAACGACAATAACGTTCTTCTATTTTGTGATTGTATTCTTAATGCAGAAAGCCCACAGCGTTGTAGCTGAACCGAGCACTTCCCGGGCTATAAAAAGTATGTACAGCAGTCGATTCAAAATGGATTCGTTTCAATCTGTTGCTGTTCAAATCAAATCAAAGATAGTTTCCATGTCGGAACATAGAGTTTTGAATACAAAAAAAATACATTTTAAGTTTAGCTAAACAGTTCATGTGAGCTATAACAATGCTTTATAAACGACCGGGAACGTGCCCCGCAAACCTCGCTATATAGGTCAATCTGAATCCGTCGCTGAGAATGTGAAGTTAGTTCCTTATTCGCCAATTGGCTGGCACCCGTTTTAGAATACATATGTTCATATTTACGCCGCTTACGTAATTGCGTACGCTTACGTACTTGCGTACGCTTACGTATGTGCGTTAGTGCGACAAGAAGCATACGTACATGAATGCAATTACTTGCATGCGTGCTTGCGTGTGTAAGCAGGTGTCCTTGCGTACCACTACGTAGGTGCGTACGCACTCGTACGCGCCTAGGCATAGGTACTTGCATACGCATTCGTACGTGCGTGCATACATGCATGTGTGCCTGCGTAAGCATATGTACGTGCGTACAATTAAGCACGTGCCTACGCATACGCACTTGGTTATGCATTCGTAAGTAAAAGCGTGCGTACGTGCGTTTGACTGTTCGTGTGTAAGCAGATATACATGCTGCTACACTTACGCAAATACGTATGCTTATACACGCACAAACGAACACATAAACGAATTCACGCACGTATTTACGTATGCAAATGCCACACAAAATCACGTTTGTATTTATAGATTCACGCAAGCACCAGAATATATATCGCACAAATGAATACATGGAAGAGTTTGTATCATATATATGAATGTGAATATTTATGTTGGTATGTATGCATGGATGGATTGATATATGTACCCCTGAGAGAGACCTAAACTAATTTAAAATTGGTGAACCTATATAATCTGAAATGTTGTCAGAAACGTGTTCCTTCCACAAGCATACACTATTGAATAAGAAAACAACTTGAAACTCTCAGCAACAGAATCAGGTTGACTTTAAACGAGCCCACAATGCACGTTCGCGGTTGTACATAAAGCATTGTTATACGTGAGATGTACCCCAAAGACAGAGCTAACTTGTGCTTATTCAAATATAAACCTTTGTATTCTGAAAGGGTTGCCAGCGGAGTATTCTATGCATAAATAGCCAATGTCGAATAAGGAATAATACACAGATGAATGGAAGTTATATGATCGAACCAAGCGACTCCATTTGACACAATGTGCACCGTCTCTACAATTCAAACAGTTCCCCCGGGAGGGGTCAACATTGTTGTGAATGAGAGCTGACATATGTGACATGTTGTTATGTGAACGTGGGACAATAGTCCCAGTACCACGTGCATCAACGTCTCTATTGTAAGTTGTGAATAAGCATAATCAATAAATAAGCACTGGATATTTCCAGTAACATAATACTTGTGTCACCATGTGTGGAGATGGAAATGGATTTTATATGAAACTGCTTTGACACTAAAAATGCCAACTGTGGGGCATTGCTGATAGAGAAGGCTAAATTATTTTACTGGCAGTCAACCTAATAATTTAAATGTAGTAACAGCTTTATCTTTCAACGTTATTTATTTACTGACATAAAACCTTTACGGACTAAAGTAATCAAAGACCGTGACGTATTCAATGAAGACATTGCTGGCGATTGTTGAGCGTAATCTTTACAGGATATTCGATATAAACTGCTAAGCAAAAGAAAGTACTTGATTTTATCATATGTATGATTTTCCATTGCAAAAAGTTTTCGAGGCTATAATCTAAAACTGAAAAGTACATGTTTTTAGTCAGCAGTCAAGGAATACTTCTAAATGTTTTTTAATTTTAAATTTTAAATTTCTTCAAAATTATTTTTGATGGTATACAACTGTTCATCGACATATAAGACGTATTCTAATAAATGTGCCTGATTCTGCACACATTAACAACATTTTAAACATGGTAGGGGTCATGTTGGTGTAAATTTCATTTCTAAGCCCTGTCTTCATTACACAGAGATATTTTAACTAAAAGTTAGCCACAGTCACCAATTTATTCATTCAAACTACTGTAGATAAGTATTATTGTATAATGCTTTAGTCAAATGCATCTGATTTCTTTTAAATATTGAATTAATCGAAACCAACTGAGGTGAGGACTTTCTTTTGCCTGGCAGTTAATTAGATGTGTCATCCCCAAATGATTGCTTCGGAGCTCAATACCAAAATGAAGCTTTGGACGTAATTTCATCAATAATGAAATAACGATCATTAACATACGTTTTCTCTTGGTCTACTTCATAAAGCAAAATTAAAATCTTCTACATTTATCCATTCTAATTAGTACAACCATTAAAGGGGCAGTAGCACGTTTTTTCGCTCATTTAAGTTTATGAAATGTATTTGAAAATCAATTTCACCAATAGTAAAACATATTTTTCTCTTCGGAAAATAAAGTTTAAGATGAGTGTACATGTTTCGGTTAAAGCTATGGGCATCGTTTTTGTAATACAAAATAATAAATTGTGTTCACAATAAAATGGCCGCCATGCAATTTTTGCTTTATATGCAACATAGTTTTTACCACTACAGATAATTGGTCTGTGTAATAAGATGTTTTACCCTCTAAAGTTAATTAAAATGACCTAAACTTTCATTATAAATGGGAAATTTGAAAAAATAAATTTTGCAAAAAACGTGTTACTGCCCCTTTCATTAAATATTTACATAACGCCTATTTGATGTTATATTTGGATAAGGTCTCCATGCCATGTACATACATATAGAAATTATATACACTCTATTCAGGTATGAGTCAAATTTTTTTAAATGTGTAAATTTCAAGGAGAGAAATTTCAGATATCATTTATTCTTATGTAGGAAATCGGGTAATTTATTCATTATATATAGGTTGGTTGGTGTTATAAATTAGTTACATAATATCATGGGTCGTTATTATTCAATTATTTGGGTGGCTTTTTACACACGTGTTCAGTAATGTAAACAAATAGATCGTGGGGTGATTGGGTGGATTTTACGTACGTTTTCACTAATGTGTAAGTCATTTATTGACGTCGTTATCTTGTAGTCATGTATTCCACTTATTACTCACTTTGGCAGTAAAATTCCATGTGAATTTCATTTGTTTATTCTAGTGTGTAGGAAGGTTTCTAGAGTAAGAGAGCATATTTTGTTGAGTTTCGTTATCTTCTTTATTTTCTGTATACATTTTTGTCTTGAGTTTTTAATTGGTTGAACGGATTGACACATGCCTTTGAACTAAAGGGAGTGTACACTGTACTTTTCACAAGTTACCATCAATAATAAAAATACACGCAAAGTCAACACATAAAACATGTAACATTTATTGTCAAGGTACAATCCAGTTAACTCCTGTCACTGGGCGGCCTATTAGAGGGCGCCTATTACACTTACTTCTAAAGTTATTTTGTAAAAAATAACTTTATACATCTTCAAGTTGACAAATGTGAAATATGCACGCTTAATCTTGCTTAATTAATGTTCAATTTACGATTAAAGTGATACGTGGTTGTAATCATGTCAGTTCTGTTACCAATCTTCTAAGACGTTTTATCAAAATTAAAAAAATATCATTTTATTTACTTGTCAGATTTGTATAGTGAAAAATGCATATATTTTGGGATAGCAGCTTCAAAATAGGAAAACCCTTACAAAATATGGTATAAAATATTTTAACAGTACCTGAACTCAGCAAAAACACAATCAGAGGTCTATTATTTGCTATATTCTAATCAACAGCTGTATGAAAATTGGGTGTTCTCTTTAGATATATTCCTATAGGTGGGTTTGCTAAGGCTATGTAAAAACTAAAGGAAAAAACAAATTTTAATAAGAAATCATATTTTTTTTTCCAGATAACATTAATGGCCTTCGCCGGTAACAGTGTGGAAAAGGACAGTAACAGAATGGAAAATACTCTTCCTCAAATTTGCATATCCATTTGATCGTTTCCATTTAGCATTGAAATATAACAAACAGTTGTAACAGTTTTGACATTGGTCTGTCAGGACTGTTACATTTTTGTAAAATGGTTACATGCTAATAAACATTTCATATGATATAAGAATAAGGTAAAGCTATTTAAGATAGAACAATATACTACATAAACACACATTTTGTGTTGATTATTATCATAAAGAGAAAGGATGGTACTACCTTTGACATTTAATGTCAAAACTATTACCAAAAATATTTGAGCATCCGACATACTCTTTGCTTAAAGATATAAGTAGAGGATCATAAGTTCATTTACAAGAAATAAGCCTTTGTTTGAAAAGAAAGCAGTGAGATGTCAGAACTGTTACCAGCTATGTCCAATCTGTAAACGATTTTCAATATATCTATATACAATTATAATGTTTGCAGTTCATGAGTTTTGTGAACAGATGATAAGAAAAATACTTACTTGCTTAAAACCACAGCACTTGATACATTTTTATTTTAGGACAATTATGTGCTGCAATATAAACAAATGTCAAAACTGTTACTACATTATGTCAAAAGTGTTACCAAAATAAGTATTATCAAATATACTCATTGTTTACCCGAAGTGTTCGTTCAAATATGAAAACACTTTTACGAATATTAAGGAAATATGTTAGTAAGGGAAAATTATAAAGAATTTAGCCTTAGTTTGGGTAAAAAGCAGTTCCTTGTCAGAACTGTTTCCGCTTATGTCCAATCTTTTACCAGTTTAAACAGTAACAGAACTGACGGTAACAGTTTTGACTATTTCCCATTTATCAGTTCTGAAACAATGATTGCTCCCCTTTTTAACCATAACAACGACTCACTTGACAGAGGCCTTAATTTGCTTTTATTTGGAATGACCACTGTTTTGATAAGTATCTGTTATATGGGTGTTATTCATGGTAACAGATTTGACAATACAATTAGCAGACAACATATGCAACCAAACTGATTTTCTCAGTTACACCTCAAGCAGTGCAGCCAAGCTGCCATCAAATGGCAAGGCAGATACATTGAGAACCATGACAGGTAGTTGGGTCATTGTTATCATCAAGTGAGAAATCATTTTTGCACATGATTCATCACGGTAACAGAACTGACATAAAACCTTTGGACAGACATGTGAATAAAAAGTTTTTAAAATATTAAAATTTCATTTTTGTTCACTATTTTCCAGTTGGTATGTCTATTAGCTTGTATGAAAACATTAGAAACTGTGAATTTTCATTTTCTTTAACACTTTTTGACTTTGGGACAGGCACTTTTGCTCGATGTTCGTACTTTAAAATGCTACAAAACCTTTATTTATGAAACTATTATTGATAAAATGAATTTTGTGAGTAGAAGAAAAGTGTATTTATTATTTTTGAAAAACTAGAAGAGTAAAACTATTTTGTATTATTTTTCAGAAAATAGCTGTGACATGGAATTTACACTTTAAAAAAAAATTGACTCGTATATATTCTCTTATAATATCTTTTTAATTAAAATAATGTTGGTCTTTATATTAGAGAAATGTACTCCCAGGATTCCAAATATCCCGGTAAATGACAACAAATATTGATTTGTTATATTTCCTTTGCTTATACATGTGTTTAGCTTGACCAACTAATGGTCAAAACGAAATAAAATCAGTCCATATAGAATGACATGTACAGTTAAGTAATGGAGCAGGTAACTAGAATGAAAAGCAATCATTACATACAATGTGTTGCTTTGTCTTGAGAAAGAGAAACCTATTTAATTAGTAACAGGTTCTGCAGAATAAGCGTCTCGGATAAGATGTCAGCTGTTTGACCCTTTGCATCTTTAGTTGACGTCAGGGATCAGTGCTGAGACCAACCAATTTGAATTTGGCACAACCTTTTCTATTTTAAGTCAGCCTTTTGACTGCTGGGAATGGATTCGTGGTTGATTTACTAGTTCATTTTGCATTGATATTGATTTCCCACATTTTCATCAAGCTGGTTTTATCGTGGTCACTTATCATTGACTCGAGAATTAGAAGAAAATGTATATCCAAACGTACTTTTCAGACAAAGCTGCCTGTACAAGAGTAGTTGGTCAGTTAATAATCCAGCACAAGAAGTGAGTCCTTCTCACAGTGAAGACGATGAATGGAAGCCAACAATTTATCTTTCGAAAATAAAATATTAAGGTAACTTATATATTTATACGGCATCAATACAGTTTAAAAAGCGTACACAGAAAAAAAAGCAAGATTATGTACAGAATGTGTTCAATTTAAGTATTTCAGGTTCATAGATTATCTATAAGGGATTTTTTTTCCTTGTGAGACACATATTGTTGTAATGATCACTAAAACAAGAACATTCTCTGAAATTATCTATTAACATCAGTTTGGTTATTTTGTCTGCATGTAGGTTGGATATTCAAGTCCAAAACATCTCATTATTAATACATATCCACAGTGTAGGTTGGAATGCACCTTCTGTAAATTGATGGTAACTGTTTATCTCATTTACTGTAACAAATATCAATTTTCCTTCTCTTTTATAACAACATTTCTATTTCTGAAATGTTATTTGTATGAAGAACTGATGTACTAACTGATTCGATATTATACAATTATGGAATCTTGTAGAGGTCCATTTCCGTTTTTATTGACCTATGTCAAACAATATTGACTAAGCTTTACTTAGGTCAATGAAAACCGATATTGACCTCTGCAAGAGTCCATAATTGTTTTATTATATGGCTCAGAAAACATTACTGGAAGGAATGAAGCTTCTTTACCAGACGAACTGCAACAATAATTAATGTGACGTCAAACAACACACGCAACACTTACCGCACTAAGAACCTATGATTGTTTTGACAAATAAGTTTGAGAAGAAACAACTATAATACGAGTTTAACTAAATTTAACATTTTATTCAGAATTCACATCGGCAAAACGTAACAATGGTTGACGTGACGTCACAAAGCCTTTAGGTCAAGAATGGGTCAATATCAAATTTGATTGATGCGTTCACAAGTCAATATCGTTTTCTATGGACTGTCACATGACCTTTTGACCAATCAGAACTGGTAAAAACATTCGATCATATAAAAAATGTTTTTATTTCAGTGGAATGAACAATGTAAGTTTGTATTGAAATATAGTGATTCAACATTGTCTGTTGGTTTGCAGTATCACATGTAAAAAAAACTGTGAAAAAATGTGTCTTTGGAAGCGCTCCAACTCCCAAGGCTCATGAGATAAAAGGCATCGACGAGCACTTATGTGGTAAATAAACAAATAAGGTTCCAAATTAAAATTATTATTTTGAGAAATTCATAATGATTAATTTTGACGAAATTCTTAAAGTTTTATTTCTGTTATTTATGTATAGTGCAAAAACATCTCACAATACAAAAATGAGAAACGTTTGAATATTTGGAATTTCTTGAAGTTGCAATAGAAGTTGAGCGTGTCAGTAGTTTGTGATTTTAATAAATTGAAATGTCTTAGTTTGTGTGTCAGGAGTTTCTGATTGTAATAAATTGACATTGATAGTTATGAATATCCAGCGTTTCAAACTCACTTGATATTCTAAATACGTATGTAGATTCAAAGGGGATCAACTCCATCTTGTTTGGTTCATTTCAGTAGTCCGAACATTTCACTATCCGACCGTTTTTGATGAAAAACGGAAGCGTTCGGATTATTGATGCCTGACTGTACATAATGTAGACAAAAGATCATACTGAAAGTAAAATGTTTTCCACGACATTCCATATCTTTCACTTATTACCCATATGAGAACATGACACCAAGCCTCGATAATTACGCGAAAGATAAACTGTCATCCCCGTCACGAGTTGGTTATTGTCTAAATAACACTACCATACCCACTTCTCAGAGGTTGTCCATCAAATAACATAGAGTTCAGGTTTTTATTAAGTGATAGAAACAATATTTATTACTCAACGGTGGTGAGATCACTCATTCGATAACAATGAGTTAGTTACATACATGTGTGATACCAACGCGTTCTGCTGTAACGTCATAATCGGCGCGTGACGTCATAGTCGTTTTTGGTTGACGTCACAATGTTTACCACGCGACTGCAATAGCGGGTGACCTATTTGCAAGTGAGCGTCACTAAAAACGATTTTCTTGCAATTCAGCGCTATTCACATCATTGAGTAATAAATTAAATACTAATCTCGGTCCGTTTCATAACATGTTTATGAAACTCGTGAATGGCATCGGTATTTAACTCGCTTTCGCTCGTTAAAATACCAAACCATTCACTCGTTTCTTAAACATGTTATCAAACGGGACCGAGTTTAGAATTCTACATGTATCTAATTAGATATATTAGATTAACTGAGGCGTACCAGGTTTTGTTATTATTTCCATTTCTATTCATTTGCAGTTTCAATTTTATTTAACAAATGTCAGGAATTTATCTTTTAAAATATCACTATTGCATATTCCTCTTTTGAAATTTATGATGATGATCGTACTTTAATTTATTCGATAAGATTCTATGGAGAATACATAAACATAATACATATTCTTTATCACCTGAAAATTAAAATATTTTTCAGATAACTGTTCTATATACAAATATCCAGTACACCTACAACGTGTGAAAGGTTTAATAAATCTGCAATGTCTTAAGATGATTTTCCATAGAATTAATCATTTAAATTAGAAATTGAAAAACGAATAAGTGACATATTTAATTATTTAACATTAAATATGTATGATAATCAGTCACATATAATTAGTATACAGAAATGGTTAACATATCTGAAACAGTTTTGATGTATGTTATTAAAAGAGAAGGAAACTATTGATTCAGTCATGTCCTCCAATGTAAGTAACCATGTCAAACATGTCTATGCATTAATATACTATGGGTTTATAAAGTAATAAGTAATATATTTGGGTAGCTGCGGGTTTGCATTATATTACTAAAATACTTGTGGTAGTTCGATGAAATATTTAGTTAATCCTGCGTCGATTACTTCAATCCTAGTGAATTCAATTATGTCAGGTAATTTCTTTTGAAATACATGTTGCAATCTAGTTTTTTCTTCAATTCTGATTAAACGACCCTCATTTAGTTTATCTCTTCTAAGAATGTCTTGTTATCAGAAAGCATTTCAACCGTTCCAATTTCAATTGCCTTTTTATGAAATCTTTTTCAATTGATTCATGTGAAAATCTACTATCAAATCAGTTTCTAATTCAAGCTTTTCTCAAAAAAGAGAAAATAGATTCAAATGGTTTGAGATAATCTCTTTTCAAATTCAGGGCTTTATCTGTTGAGTGTCTTTTAGAAATGTCATTTGTATAACGTCTTTTCTTAACATGCTAGCAACTGAAATAATGGGAAATATATTGCATGTGCAATAGCGCCAAATTCACATCGAATCAATTGTTTCTGTTTCTGTATACCTTCGTTTATCATGTTTGATCATATAACCATAATAACATGTTTGGCATATATACATGCCATTCAGAATAACGATGGCATACTTAGATAATCCGATTATAATTGTATTAGTATCCTGAAGAAAGTGTTCTATCAGTGCTGCTAATTAAAGGGGCAGTAGCACCTTTTTTCGCTCAAATAAGTCGATGAAATGTATTTGAAAAATAATGCTACAATAATAAAACACCCTTCTCTCTTTGGAAAATCAAGCTAAAAATGAGAGTTCATGGTTCCGTAAAGCCATGAGAATCGTTTTTGTTATTCGAAATAATAAATTGTGTACACAATAAAATGGCCGCCATGCAATTTTTGCTTTATACGCAACATCGTTATTACCACTACGGATAATTGGTTTGTGCAATAAGATGTTTTACCCTCTGAGGTTAATATAAATGACATAAACAATCATTATAAATGGGAAATTTGAAAAAATAAAATTTGCAAAAAACGTGCTTCTGCCCCTTTAAAATAACATATGCGTCCCTACTTTACATGTTAGAGTACCTATTTATACAGATGGCCTGAGTGAGTGCAATTGTAAAGTGCCTTGCCCAGGGACACAATACGGTATGAGACCAACACATTTGTTTTGCATAAAACGCACACATCTTACATATATGTATATGCTATGTAGCTTATAAATATAAATTATTTGAAAGAATGGTATATACTGAAAGTTATGTTACGTTTCAGAAGATATGAGTCGTGGGCTAATGTGATGTGTGATACGAGCACTTACATTCACATGTAACAGTCTCAAAATAATGCAATAATAAACTTAATGCAATTAAAAGGCTTACATATACTCATAATATTGAAGCTGCTAAATAATATGAATTAAAATTCCATGTGGATGTAGATTTTCCGAAATTACTATACAATATTTCAAGTAACTCTTTTGATATACCTAAAACATTTTAATACACTATTACCTAGATACCTAGATACATTTTCACATAAAAAGTGGTTCATCAATAGGTTGATATAGAATGAAATGCAAAATAAATAATACAAACTTAGTTCTAATTACAATTGAACATCATGTTAGGGGTAATTAACCTTGATCTAATTCTCAACGTATATGATCAGGTTTTGTTCCTGTATTTGACACGGGCAAGGCTTCACAAAACGATTAATGTTTACTGTAGAACTAAACGATACTAAGAGTGCTCGTCGTTCAACAACTGTACAAAGAATACACTAATAAAACTAATAATATAATACATAATATAAATATTTAAAAGTTATTGGTTGCTTAAAAAACATTTAGATATTACAAAACTCTGTGAAGTCATAAGACAAAAGTCATACACAGTCTGTGAATGAAATTGCTTCAGAGAGATTGATTTCAATAACACTACCTGCCGACTCATGTATTTCTGGAGGTTGTTATAACTTCATGTTCTGTTCTCTATCAAAGAAATGATTAACTTATGAAACAAAACATGTTAATGACACGATGAAATTAATTTGATAAATCTGCAAAAACAACATCAAACAATAACTAATCAATGGAAACACACATCAACAACGTACGAACTCGTCAATGTATTCGAAATAAGAATTACAATGTATTCATCTATTGCTAATTTTCTATTGCTATACGGTATCTAATGATAAGATACTATATTAGATAAATGTTTTGGTGATACACAATCATTTGTCTTGTTATTTGTACAAAGAAATTGACTATCCAATTGTAAAAACCATCTCTTTAATACACATTGATAACAGTAAATAAAAGCATAAAAGAGTATTCAATTTCTTTCATATGTTTATGTGGCTTTCTGTAAATTCAAATACAAAAGAATATATTCGATAGATTCGCTTAGTCCATCTTTGGTAGCATCACAATTGACTCTTCGGAGAACGAGGGGCGCATCCCAGATGCACTTTAATGTTCAGTCAGATTAATAGAGGTAATAACATACGACGTGTTCATCATTAATACGGTAATGCATTGGACACAAATAAATCCAGCAATAGGTATCCATCACACACAAATAGATGTCAATATGTTATTTTTACAATAGAAACAGCTTTTAACAAATTGATTTCATGATGACCATTATTCAGTCACATACCAAGGAATGTTATACATTTAAATCTCAAACGTCATGTTTTGTTACAGAATATGAGGTAAGGTCAGTCACGTGTTTAGAATGAAACGTCTCAATATGACCATGTGGATAAATACCGTTGAATTAACACAGTTAATTCCTTGCATGATAGAATATTCCAGATATCCAGAGAAAACAGTATCTATTTTTCGGATAACAACCGTTTTTCAGCATACATGACGACGTTTCGGGGGTTACTTATTCATCAGGTGGTATGTTATTTATATATCTCTGTAATGTTTGCCCATGATCAGAGATCATTGCACAAAAAATTTACTATTGATATAACTATAATTTATCAGTAGCAATCCAATATCAATCTTCAGAGCACAATAATACAATTTTAAAGATCTTTCGTATTTCGTTTTATTCTAAAATTTGGCTATATAACAACAAATAAATATATGAAAAGCCAGTCAATTTATTTAATTTTAATTTTTCAAATGTTAATCCGTTTTTTGGGGATAATGCAGATTTTGAAAAAGGTTTTTCTCATTTTGATTTCACCAAACATAGTTGAAAGCCAGTGATTTAACTTCGTTGCAGATTGTGAAGAAGTGATGTGATTGATGGCATACTGCTGAGACCAACCGATGTGGTATAAAGTTGCGGTTGAATAAGTTCATGTTGCAATGATATTGATTTTTTCACATTTTCACCAACCTCGATTTACCCTGGTGATCATTGACTTGAGCTTTAAACTAATAATAACCACCAGTAGACATGAAAAAACAATACCAGAGCACAACGAAGTAATCAGTTGATAAAATGAACAATGGAAAGCAAACATTCTTTTCTGATTGATACATTCCTATTTTAACAATATAATATAATGCATATATCTACATACCTTAAACACCATATTTCAGTTGTTAGATTTAGGACATAATGTTTACCAACTGGCACTTTATGAAAATCATAGTCAATAACAGACACATAATGGTACAATTTAAGCTCATTTCCCCTCTTGTTTAGCAATGAAGTTGAACCGTTACCCATTGTGCCAAATAAAGTTTGAGTGTACGTCAAAGTTCTATTTCCGTTTTTATGTCAATAGTGTTGTACTCTGTGTAAAACTCTTCAAATTATGTTTAATTCAGTTACGTGTTAAAGACAGCAAAGGTGTTTATCAATATCAATGTCCTTTTGAAAACTTAGAAATTAAAAACAATGCAACCGTTTTTGAAAATAGTTTTTCAAAAACATTTCCGCTAATCAGTGATTAGTCTTCAATACTAAATAAGAAACAGGTCAACTATTGGGAGAAACATTAATAACGCCCTTTTCCTTCTGAAACCAGTTTCTCGGTATTTGAAATAAACCAAGTTTAAACAAAGTAATTTATAGGTTCAAACCATCTCTTTGATAGCGAAAATACAAAGCATAAAAGGGTAATCAATTTCATTTGTATGTTTATGTTACCTTCTTTCAACATAAATACAAAGGAAGTTCTTCAATGAATTTTAGTTAGTCTGTCTTTGATGGAATCTTCCTTGACACTTGGAGATTTACAAGACTTATCATATCTTCACTTTAAAAGCTAAGTGAGATTTTCCGAGATAAGAAAATACTGCTGCTCACACATAATTGGTAATGCATTGCGTTTGAGCACTAAAGCGATCTAAATCCCCCAATATATTCTCATCGTAGACATTAATTCTCCCTGAGCACAAATAAAAAGTTCTAATACAATTACAAAGTTGTCCCATAACATTCAGAGTTATCTCCTCTTTTTATCATGTTACGGCATATCAGTTGCGAGTACATAATTGGTAAATGGAACATAGCACAAGATGAATTTTGTAGCATATACACTGACGGGCAAAAGAAACTATATCGCTCAGTTGTAATAATTTATCATATGTATAATTTTCAAAGTCAAATATCTCAAGTTTTTGACGTAGTTTTAAAAAACTTACTAGTTTGTGAAATTAGCCCAAAACCGCAAATCAGTCAAAGAAAACCTCTATGCGGTTTTAAATTTTTGAATTTAAATTTAAAATTTGAAATTTGAAATTCCCCCAAATTAATTTGGATAAAGCACAACTGTTCATCGACATATAACACACACTCTGTGATAATTGTATATATAAAGCCATAAAATAAACTATAAAGATGTTGTACTTCCAGATTATGATTTTTTTAGTGTAAAAAATAGTGCCTGCTGTAATATTTTCTTAGAGAAATTGAAATGTCTGCTTGATTTGACTTTTCATGGAGAAAGTTGCATTCCAATCACTCAAATTATTACCTCTGTTTGAGAGAATAATTTGCTTTCCATTTTGCAATAAACCCAGTTCAGTCATTCACATTCAGCTGTCAATTTGTATGTAATTTATGCGTGGTGAATAAACACAATTAAGTAAATGTCAATCACAAATAAAACATGTGAAATCAAACACGAAACATTCACCAAACTGTTTTACCATTGTGAAATACATATTCCAGATGACGTTAGAAATCATGTCCTAATTTTGTAATGCAATTCGTATTTCTTAGATCAAACAATATTTTTCAAGGTTTATTTGCTTCAATTGATCCAATAACAAGAAATTATTACTAAGATGTTAAACTTTATTCTGATTTAAAAGTTATGACGATAGTGCAAAAACACCATTGTGTCCATCAGTTTCTTCTGACAAAGTTCGTAATGCTAATGACTCTTTTCCCTTTTCCAAATGAGTAAAATAAATAGCATAACTTACGTATACATGTCAATTATTTCTCCATTTCTCATCTTTTGCAAACAAAAGCAACAGCTTGTCTCTTTTGTCTTGAATCAGAACTAGATCAATCATTACCCTCGTCACATCAAGTTCTAATCACTCAAAAAGTTACGTGCTCTGGTAAGTGCTCTGGTATTTACTTCCAACAACTATACATACGACCCTATGAAGACTTGAAAATGATACCGTACATTAGATCAACCTACATGTATCTTTGAACATCACAACGCCTTACTTCCGAAATACAGCTTGGTGAAATTTCCCCATTGTCCTCTGATGAAAATATATCTGTGACGAAATTACATTTACATGTATTGACAATAACTTTGAGAAGAATAAATCAGAGAAATACAAATCATTCAGTACATCTTAAACATGTTATTCAAACCAGAACCAATTCCAGAAGTTGGTTTGATGAAGAAGACCTGTATTGATGATCAACTTCTTTTTTTAACGACTGCGGCTTTTCGGTATAAATGGTAGAACAGTAGGTTATATACAGGATACATATTGATATGGGATACTGCCAAACACTCTCAAACAGCAAACATGATTATACCAAGCAGTTAAAGAATTTAATTTAAACAAAATCCCGGCTATTTCATCCAAGCACCTTACAACCACCTCATCCACAAACAATTTATCCATTCAACTCACCTTGGCTTCCCTAATTACTCCCCAAATAATTGGTTTCCATCACCCTGCCTTTGTTATCTCATTATCAAATCAATTTGTGACCTGTTGTTTTTATCATATTTCCAATATGCTTGATAACAGTATAATGATCTATACCTAATCGTCGCAATTATTAAATAAAAAATCAGATTATACATAAACATCCTTGTAAATTTTCACCTTCTTTCATTATTGTCATTAAAGTACTATAATAACATTAACATTGATGTGCTTGACGAAAATACAATGACAGATTGACAGCACTGCAGATGGGAAAATACGTTTAAACTACTTAAATTTTGTTAAATTGAGTTTAAAGTGTGTCAAATGTAGCTTTAATCGGTAGAGGTTATCCACTTAGTTCTCCAAAACTTAAAGATATCGTTTTTATGTATCCAGTGGTCCTTATTTTGGAACTTCGCTAAGTCTCAATGTGAATACGAAAACCAGCATTCAGTGTTTAGTTGTTGATTCTCAAAAAAGTTTAAAATCCCTCAAAATAAAAAAAAACGACAGGAAAATAGAACGGTGTATACAAGATCATTTTAATAATTAAAAACTTGACAGAATGTCATATATGCAAAAAAGGAGATATCAATTGTTACCAATAATTAAAGGATATCAGTGTAAAACTTCATTATAGAGAGCATATTTCAAGCCTACACTTGCATGTATGATGTTTATTTTTTCATCTTTTAGATGAGCCTCCACTCATGTGGAAAACTGATTTGCAGTTACAATCATTTTCAAACTAGGAATCAAAACATTCTGAAACCTTTAAATGATCATGTTCTCCCTCATTTTTATAGAACCGACTCTGATATTCCATTTTGAAATTTGAATTTCTATCTGATTAGGCATTATATGAAGAGAGTTCAAACGCAGTCAATCAAAGTACGACCTCGGCTCTCTGAAAAATGAAGTTGGCAATTTCCCATGAAACTCCATGCATCCAAAACAGTTCTTCTTGTGTTTCGTTTCATTTTTATTTAATAAGGAATTGTAAAATTCATCGTTTAATATTACTCTGTAGTCTCAAGTCAAACAATGGTAAATTGGTAAACATGAATTACTCCATATTACTTTTCTACCATGATGGATTGGTTCATAAAATATATCTTCATTTAAAGGCTTCACTAAAAAAGACATAATCTACAAAATGTCATTCATTTCATAATTACAATTTGAGTTTAAACTCATTTATTGACATACATGTATGATGTCATTTATTGATCTTTTTTCTATTTAATTTAACATTTTGACAATGGAGAAGATAATTTCACATTTTCAATGTAAGAGAGAGTAACAAAAGCTGAAATATTTTCCAATGTTAACATAAAGCTAAAAACATGTATGTACTAATAGATACATGCAGATATATATATATATATATATCCTAAGACGATCTACCGAGATAAAGTTATTCTAAATTAAATGAGTGTTTTATTTGTGGTCAAATCTTGCATATATTGTATAATATACAACGTTGCCATATTTCAAACTGAGCATAGATTTCCTGTGAGGGGAGGATACATATACATCGATTATTTCATGATCCTATGAAAGCAATGTTCTTAACATCACCTTTAAGTGTTACACATTTAGACTCTGCGTTTCATGACAATGCTCAATGAGTTACAAAATGAGGTCGTTTATGATATAATCAATTATAAACCATCTGCACTGATGGTCCATCAAGTTCAGTTTAACGACAAATCAGATACTTTTAGAGTATTTAGAATTGATTTTAGGATAATGTGACACGTCTAAGGTTCAATTCCAGTCAAGTTTAGTATCCGTAGTCAAACATAGGCAAATTAATCGTAGAATACCCATGCTCTTAATCAAAAGTCCTACCTTAAGCTAAGCATGGACTGTCAGGTGTTAAGTTAACTGTAAGAATAGGAACGTTCTTTGGTATTCTCTATTTAAACAACATTCGCAGATACATTTGTACTTTAGTTAACGTTACTTTAATTGATAATAGAATGGGCACTAATATTTCCTAAATGCATATTTTTTTCTGAGAATCGATTACCCAGTAATACCAGATGCACTATAGAATATCCGGACTCTAACTCAAATGACTATTGGATGTAGTCTAAGCATTGGTTGAAACTGTCAACTAAAAGTGCCGAGAGGCAATACATGTAGCTATAGGTCTTTATGTGTACGTTTAAAATGTTAAAAAAAACAAATTATCATGAACTTTTTTCTTCATTTTGATCCGAATCCAATCGAAATATAAATGTCATTGATCAAAATTTAATTTAAAAAAAAAAGAATATGAGAATTTATCCTTGAGATTAAATAGATTTGAAAATGTGATGTGATCAGAGTTCAAAGCTATCCCAACTTACTTTTAGTTAATGAACCATTGAGTATGTTGTTGGAGACACTTATGCCAGAATGTTATAAATGATATCATTTTATCCAAAAGTAGTAATTGTTGTCGAACAAGATGATGTTTCAATGATAATCAACTCTTTAAAGTCATAGTATAAAATTTAAAGTAATGGTTTAGTAATGGTCGGAAACCAATGACACGTGTCAATTTGCCAAAAGTAATTTGGTTAGGGTATTTACAACAGCCAAAAACAGAAATTTAGGGTGGTAATGTTTCATAGAGCATGTAATTGGGAGGTGTAGTTTCGATTGCTGCACATGTAATACGCTGTTGCTCGATTTTCCTCGACAACATTTGATTATCACATATATGGCGATAGGCTATGAAAATGCAAGTCGAGTGAAATAGTTCATCTTACATGAAAATATGGTATTTGGGCATGTATGCTGTTTTCAAAGGTACACATGTAAGTTAAGTGTATCGATTATGTGCACAAATACATACTCATATTCAAATTTGAATAAATAATGGTTTGGGATTACTTATTTCAAAATTCGGAAGATGGATCAGAAAAGCTATGAATTGTCAACATATTCCTTGTTTTGTGTATGATCTTTTTGCTTATAAACATGAAACATGTGATAGGGTTCAGAAGAAGAGAGCACTCAGTCATTTCGGAATAGGCGTACAGTGTGTGTTTTAGCGCTTGACGAAATGTTGCTATAGATTGGAACATTTTGAATGAAAGGTGCATCCATTCTGTTGTTGGGGGTCATATATGCCTAAGGTGACATATGGACCCTTTGCTTGTTTTATAACCTCCGACAGTAACTGTGTGTCAAAGAAATATAATCACAGAAAGTTCCTCATACAGAAAAGTTATTAAAAAATCTCCTTGGGAATACATGATATATGAACATTTCTTATACGCTATTACCCGAACACTGTTGTATGCTAAAACTTCAGAGTAAGAGAGGAAGAGGGTATTTAACGAATAGCTGCAATGTGGCCACACAATGACTTGGAAGGAGAATTCCATTTTCTGTAACCAATCCCTTAGTTATCAGGTATTTCAAATCCTTAAGTGGATCTGTTTTAACGCTAATGGTAAATTCAAAGCAGAGGATTTATTGCAATATCTCCCAAGGGATAATTCGCACATGCTCAAGCAGAACTTCATCAAATATTTATAAGCTGAATGTGAAAACAAATAGAGCATTGTGGAGCACAAGTTTCAACTAAATGTGAGGCTTTACCTTTTCTATTTTCAGCCATCTCTTGACTGCTGTTTAATAGATTCGTGGTTGAATTACTAGTTTATTTTGATATTTCACATTTTCATCAACCTGGTTCTATCATGGTCATTTATCATTGACTCGAACATTACAGGAATTATTACTAAGATTTTAAACATTTATTTTGTTTAAAAGTTAGACGACAGTGTAAACTCTACCTTCTATCCTTCATTTTCGTCTCACAATGTTGACAATGTTAATGATTCCTCCCAGTTCTGCAAAGGATTAAAATATATAGCATAACTTAGTACATGTTAATTATTTCTCGATTTCTGACCTTTGGCTAAAATCAGCAGCAGCCTGTCTCGTTTATCTTTTATCAGAACTATATCCATCAATAAACTCGTAACATCAAGTTGCAATCACTCAAATTGTTACATGTTTTGGTATGTGCTCTTGTATATACTTGGCGGATATAACTCTCAACAACTTTACGTCGGATCCAATGAAGACTAACCTGTGATTCACGAAAATGATTCCCTACATTATGCATGACGAACATACAATATAAACTGAACTTAAAGTGTGTCAAATGTAGCTGTCCACTTAATTCTCCAAAACATTAAGAAATCTTTTTTTAATGTATCAATTGTTCCCTTAATCTTCTCAACGTGAATACTAAAACCAGCTTCAGTTTTTAGTTATTGAATCTCACTAAAGGGGCTGTATCACGTTTTTTGCAATATTTATTTTTTCAATTTTCCCATTTATAATGATAGTTTATGTCATTTAAATTAACTTAAAAGGGTAACGTATCTTATTTCACAAACCAATTATCCGTAGTGGTAATAATGAAGTTTCATTTAAAGCAAAAATTGCATGGCGGCCAATTTATTGTGAACACAATTTATTATTTCGAATTACAGAAACGATTCTCATGGCTTTACCAAACCATATACATTTTTTTCCGAAAAGAGAAGGGTGTTTCCTTCACATTAATTTTCAAATACATTGCATCGACTTATTTGAACGAAAAAACGTGCTACTGTCCCTTTAATCTAATCAACAAAGGAAAATAAAACGTTGTATACCAAATCAATGAAATGATAAAAAAAACTTGAACAACCGGCATATATGCAACAAATGAGAATTTGTTTATTACCCATAACTAAATGATAAGTGTAAAACTTCATTATAGAGAGCATAGTTTAAGCCATCATGTGCATTTGTGGTGTTATTTTGTTCATCTTTTAAATGAGCATGCACTCATGTGGAAAACTATTTGAAGTTACGACCTTTTTAAACTAGGAGCCAGAAAATTCTGAACTTTAAATATATCATGTTCTCAAATGATTTTTAAAGAACAGATTCTGATTTTTCTATTTTGAAATTTGAATTTCTATCTGATTAGGCATTATATGAGTTCAAATGCAGTCACTCAAAGTACGACCTCGGCTCTCTGAAAAATGAAGTTGGCAACTTTTCCATTAAACCAACTGAAGGCATCAAAAACGTTTCTATTTGTTTTTCAGTTCATTTGTGGGTTAATTACAGTTTCAGTTCAAACTCATTTAATAGATATATTATATCATTAAGTGCTCTTTTATCTCTTTAATATAACAATTACCATTTTGACACGTTAACATGAAGCTACAATACATGTATGTAATAATACATTTAAAATCATGCAGAAATTATACCCCAGTACTATTTAAGAATAACCCCAGATTAAGTTATTCTAAATCAAATGAGCTTTTGCTTTGTGGTGAAATATTGTTGTTGTATGATAATAGTACAACATTGCCATATCTAAAACTGACCAAATCTTTTCCTGTGAAGGAAGGAAACTTGTCCATCGATTGTTTCATGATCCTATGAAAACAATGTTCTGAACATTACCTTTAAGTGTTTCACATTTAGACTCTGCGTTTTAAGACAGTGCTCAATGAGTTACAAAATGAGGTCGTTTATGATATAATCAATTTATAAACATCGACTAAGCTGATCGATTCTGAGGGGAGATATCTGCACTGATGGTCCATCACGTTCAGTTTAACGACAAAGCAGACACGTTAAGAGTATTTAGATTTGATTTTAGGATAATTTGCCACGTCTAAGATTCAATTCTAGTCAATTCTAGTATCCATAGTCAAGCATAGATAAGTTAACCGTATAATGCCCATGCTCTTAATCAAAAGTCCGACTTTAAGCTTAGCATCGACTGAGGTCAGGTGTTTAGTAACTTCATTGTAAGAATAGGGTATCCCTAGGAACGTTCTTTGGTATTCTCTATTAAAATATTCGCAGATACATTTGAAGTTTAGTTTACTTTACTTTAATTGATAATAGAATGGGCTCTAATATTTCCTAAAAACATATTTATATAGTAATACCAGATGCACTATAGAATATCCAGACTCTAACTCCAATGACTATGGGATGTAGTCTAAGCATGGGTTGAATCTGTCGACTAAAATACAAAACACGTCGACTCTGAGTGTAGTGCCCAGAGAGAATAAATGTAGATGTAGGTGATACACGATGATAAAATGCGGTTTTTAAATAAAAAGTGCTTAATTTAATTTTTGTTTAATTTTGTTTCTCTTTCCAGCGTCATTAATTTTCAAAATATAAATTGGCTATATATCCCCGTATGTGACTGAAATGTATCTGAAAGGATTTGGAGTTTCTTCTTTGAAAGTGAGCGCTTAATTTAAATACACCAAATCAGTCCAAAATGACGGGATTTGCCGACGGGTGTATTATTATTAATACTGAAAACTCCTTAAATCGTTCGGTGACCCCCACATTTTCTTACACTTTTGGATAAAAGACATAATAAACTTGCTACTTTGAAAAAATAAACGAATTCTAAAATATTTGATTTCATCGTCCCATCTCTCCTTAATTAAATAAAAAGAATATGAGATGTATCCTTGAAATTAAATAGATTTGAAAATGTGATGTGATCAGAGTTCAGAGGTATGCCAACATTTTTTGTTAAAGAACCATTGGGTATGTTGTTGGAGACACTTATGCCAGAATGTTATAAATGATATCATTTTATCAAAAACTAGTCACTGTTATCGAAAATGATGTTGTTTCAATGATAATTGACTCTTTAAAGTCACAGTATAAAAGTGAAAGTAATGGTTAAGTAATGGTCGGAAATGGTCGGTAATTTGGTAAACGTATTTACAACAGCCAAAAACAGAAATTTAGGTTGGTAATGTTTCAAAGGGCATTAAACTACTCTGCATGCAATTTGGAGGTGTGGTTTCGGTTTCTGCACATGAATAACGGTGTTGCTCGATTTTCCTCGCAAACATTTGATTTTCATATATTTGGCGATAGGCTATGAATATGCAAGTCGAGTGAAATATTTCAAGTTACATGAAAATATGGTATTTGGGCACGTATGCTGTTTTCGACGTTACACATGTAAGTTAAGTGTATCGATTCTGTGTACAGATACATTAACACATATTCAAATTTGAATAAATAATGGTTTGGGATTACTTATTTCAAAATTCGGAAAATGGACCAGAAAGGCTAAGAATTGTTAACATAGTCCTTGTTTTTGTGTGATCTTTTTGCTCATTTACATGAAACATGATAGGTACAGGAAGACAAAGGAGAATTTTTCGAAAATTGTCTTCTTGAAAGTAGTGACCAGAAAGACAAGAGATTGCAATTGAAAGAACATAACATTTAATGTTATATGAAATACGAGTACACGCCTAACACTAACTTCAGAGACGTATGTCAATACAGTGTGAATTTTAGCACTTTACTAATTTATAAGTTCAAACCATCTCTTTGAAAGCGAAAATACAAAGCATAAAAGGGTAATCAATTTCGTTTGTATGTTTATGTTACCTTCTTTTAACTAAAATACAAAGGAAGTTCTTCAATGAATTTTAGTTAGTCTGACACTTGGAGATTTACAAGACTTATCATATCTCAACTTTAAAAGCTAAGTGAGCTTTTCTGAGATAAGAAAATTCCGCTGCTCATACATTATTGGTAATGCATTGCCTTTGAGCACTAAAGCCATCCAAATGCCTCAACATATTCTCATCTTAGACATTACTCCTTCCTGAGCACAACTAGAAAGTTCTAATACAAGTACAAAGTTGTCCCATCACATTCAGAGTTATCTCCTCTTTTTATCATGTTACAGCATATCATTTACGAGTACATAATTGATATATGGAACATGATGAATTTTGTAGCAAATATAGTTATTAAAGTTACAATGATTACAGTTGATGTTTTAATGACTCAATAAGTTTATAGTAAGTGATATACTTATGGTGTATACGTACTATGTATACTTCAAGGCAATCTCAAATACACCAAGCTGTCAAAAACAATGGCTGATTTAATCCCTTGTAAGTCCAATTTCACAACAAGGAATATATGACTTAATATTTAAGCAATATTAACATAACATTCACATAAAAGGAGACAGTGATTCGATGCAGGTTAACAAGGAATAATTCAATCTCGTAAAAATCATGTTTGCTTTCATGGAAATAAATGATTGATTCCGTTCATTATTGTAGTGGTCCAAGGAACATATGTCAAACGTTCTATGTTCTATGAAAATGGTCATTTATTAACATCATTTAACATTTATTACCATTACTATTCCATACAAGTTAAAATAAACACACTTCTTTCCACCAAATTAAAGTTAAGTCACTATATCAGTGACATTTGTTATTTGAATGTGTTCGTATTAAAGCTAAATACAAGATGAAAGTTGTATATTGAAAGCTGAAAAGAATTACAAAGATATAACGTTTTTGTAATTCGATATTTCTATTATTTTAGTGTAGAAACTAGAGTATGCTGTACAATTTTCTCAGAGAAATTGAAATTTCTGCACGATTAGATTTTACATGGAGAAAGTTGCATTCCAATCACTCAAAGTATGACCTCTGTTTGAGAAAAAAATGTTGCTTTCCATTTTGCAATAAACCCAGGTCAGTTATTCACATTCAGCTGTCAAATTCTGTGTAATTTATGCGTGGTGAATACACAGAATAAGGTATATGTCAATCAAAGATATAACATGTGAAATGTTCATTCTTTATTGTTGAACTCATCAAACACGAAACATTCACCAAACTGTTTTACCATTGTGAAATGAAGATTCCAGATTAGTTAGAAATAATTTCCTAATTTTGTCATGAACATTTGTATTTCTTAGATCAAACTATATTTTTCATTGCGAAGTTGTTTCACATGAGGCGATAGCAAGAAATGTTATGCCATTATTACTAAGATTTTAAACATTTATTCTGTTTAAAAGTTAGACGACAGTGTAAACTCTACCTTCTATCCTTCATTTTCGTCTCACAATGTTGACAATGTTAATGATTCCTCCCATTTCTGCAAAGGATTAAAATATATAGCATAACTTAGTACATGTCAATTATTTTTCGATTTCTGACCTTTGGCTAAAATCAGCAGCAACCTGTCTCGTTTATCTTTTATCAGAACTATATCCATCATTACTCTCGTAACATCAAGTTGCAATCACTCAAATTGTTACATCTTTTGGTATGTGCTCTGGTATATACTTGGCGGATATAACTCTCAACATCTTTACGTCGGATCCAATGAAGACTAACCTGTGATTCACGAAAATGATACCCTACATTATGCATGACGAAAATACAATTTAAACTGAACTTTAAGTGTGTCAAATGTAGCTGTCCACTTAATTCTCCAAAACATTAAGAAATCTTTTTTTAATGTATCAATTGTTCCCTTAATCTTCTCAATGTGAATACTAAAACCAGCTTCAGTTTTTAGTTATTGAATCTCACTAAAGGGGCTCTATCACGTTTTTATAAATTTTTTCAATTTTCCCATTTATAATGTTAGTTTATGTCATTTAAGTTAATTAAGAGGGTAAAGCATCTTATTACACAAACCAAATAATCCGTAGTGGTAATAATGAAGTTTCATTTAAAGCAAAAATTGCATGGTGGCCAATTTATTGTGAACACAATTTATGATTTCGAATTACAGAAACGATTCTCATGGCTTTACCAAACCATGTACACTTTTTTCCGAAGAGAGAAGGGTGTATTACTATTGGTGACATTATTTTTCAAATACATTTCATTGACTTATTTGAACGAAAACACGTGCTACTGTCCCTTTGATCTAATCAACAAAGGAACATAAAACGTTGTATACCAAATCAATGAAATGATAAAACAAACTTGAAAAACTGGCACATATGCAACACATGAGAACTTGATTATTACCAATAAGTGTAAAACTTCATGACAGAGAGCATAGTTTAAGCCTACAATTGCATTTGTGGTGTTTCTTTGTTCATCTTTTAAATGAGCATGCACTCATGTGGAAAACTAATTAGAAGTTACGACCTTTTTAAACAAGGAGTCAGAATATTCTGAACTTTAAATATATCATGTTCTCAAATGATTTTTAAACAGATTCTGATATTTCCATTTTGAAATTTGAATTTCTATCTGATTAGGCATTATATGAATAGAGTTCAAATGCAGTCACTCAAAGTACGACCTCGGCTCTCTGAAAAATGAAATTGGCAACTTTTCCATTAAACCAACTGAAAGCATCCAAACCAGTTCTACAGTTTCATTTCATTTGTTGTTAATACTAAACACAGTAAAAAAAGTTAAGCACCCCCTTCATTTTTTTGATAGGGGTATGTTTCAGAGACCCATTATAGCAAAACTAAAGATCCCACAGGGGAAAAACGAATTTCAGGAGCAAGTGTTATTAATTATTTTATTCGTTGACATTTTTGTGTAATCTTCAGAGGTTTCAAATGACCAAAAACAGGGGAAAAAAATTGACTGGAAAATGGTGAAAAGCACAGACTCGTAAATGTATTGTCATTTCCAGTTTGACGGCTAAACATGATGAAGAAATCATACTGAATAACCTGTGCCATTGTCTTAGGAACGATTTAGTGCCAATATCGTGTGCTGCCACCGCGTGCCTGAAGTACTGCTGCCAGTCTTTTGGGCACACCCCTGACAAGGTTCTTTAATTCTTCCATGGGGATTTGCTGCCACTCATCGTGAAGTGCGGCCTCCAGTTGTCTTAGATTGTGTGGAGCAGGGTTCCTTCTCTGTAGACGTCGACCAATCATATCCCAGACATGCTCGATGGGATTCAAATCTGGAGACAATGCTGGCCAGGGGATACGAGAAACAGCATTGTTCTCCAGATGTTGAGTCGCAGCTCGTGAACGGTGAGGCCGAGCATTATCATCCATGAACAGGGGTCGAGTTGCAAGTCTGTGATCATCAAAATGGTCAATCACAACTGGATCCAACACTTTTGCAATGTAGCGGGCGCCTGTAGGTGTGCCTTGTAGTGTCACCAAATCCAACTTCCAATCAAAAGAAAAGCAACCCCACACCATAACGGATCCTCAACCATATGGAACCCTTGGAAGAATGTTCCTTGGTCTGTATCGACTGTTCTTGACTCTCAAAACTCTGATTCGCCCGTCAACGGTATGGAGGAGGAAGCGACTTTCGTCTGACCAATGGATACATCTCCATGACCTCAGGTTCCAACGCTGCCGGTCACCACACCACATCCTACGATCCTGTTTATGACGATTAGTAAGGTTTGGACGTCTGATGACACGTCGAGACCTTAAACCTGCTGCTTTGAGGCGGTTCCTCACCGTCTGATTGCTGATACGTCTATAGGGTAGCCAGGCTTGTTTCAAGACGGTACTTGACGCAAACGGTTGACGTCGTTGATGACGCAATAGGTTCCTGTCCTCTTGCAATGTGGTAGCTCGGGGCCTTCCGGAACGTGGTCGATCGAGAACATGGTTAGTTTGGGCATGTTTCTTCACTAAACGACTGATGACCGAATAGTGGTAACCAGTTCTTCTCCCAATTTCGTTGTACGAGAAACTTGCTAAATGCTGTCCAATAATTTGCCATCTCGTAGCCTCGGACAATCTCCTTCGTGGCATTGTTCATGAATTTTGTGTATTGAACTGACATTGAAGCCGTAAAAGGCGTTTATTTAGCAATGGTTAGTCGAAGGGTGAAACAGCATTTTGCTGAAATCATGGGTTGCATTATATGCATGCCAATAGCTCCGTTCGTGAGAACCGTTCCATAACATAAACCACACCAATTCCCATCCAAAATTCCATATTTGGCCTGTCTATCGAATTGAATAACATGATCATAAAATCCAAAATGGTAAACAACTTTTAATTTGGGGGTGCTTAACTTTTTTTACTGTGAATATATTGTTAAATTCATCGTTTAATATGACCTTGCAGTATCAAGTAAAACAATGGTACATTGGTAAATGTTAATAATAACACGAAATTCATTAGTGTTCTATCCTGATGGATTGATTCATAAAAAATAGTATCATTTAAATGTCTCACTGAAAAATAAATAATCTACAAAATGTCATGATTTCATTATTACAATTTCAGTTTAAACTCATTTAATAGATATATTATATCATTTAGTGCTCTTTTTTCTCTTCAATATAACAATTAACATTTTGACAATGGCGAAGATAACTTCACATTTTCAATGTAAGAGAGAGTAACAAAAGGTGCAATCTTTTCCAAAGTTAACATACAGCTACAGTACATGTATTTACTAATACATTCAATACATGCAGAATTATATCCTGGGACTATATACCGAGATAAAGTTATTCTAAATCAAATGAGTTTTTGCTTTGTTGTCAAATCTTGCATATGTATTATCACTGTGTATCATCGTACACCGGGTGAAGAGAGATGTACAGCCATGATGTGTGTGTAGAGAGGAGTAAAATTGCTACGTTTTCAGTTTTATTTGGAAATAATACCAAGGACGGATAATTATTACTAGCATGTTTTCCTTGAATGTTTACTTATAATTAAAGAACAACATTACAAGTGGGTAATTATATTAACGTATATTATTGTATTTTCGTATTGCTCAATCTTGAGGTTGTATTATGTGTGGCATGTGTTCACATATTTTAATCAATTAGTAAATATATATGTTAAATTTTGATTCACTCACATATGAAATGTTTTAACTAAGCGTCATGGCAGTGTGAATTCTAACAATATGCTATTCAAGTTTGTTATTTCAGTCTGTAAAACATTGGTGTGGATGCTCCTTTGTGTACAGTTTGTAAATATTTTGTGAACCGTTGGTAGTATTTTTGGCGAAATTTCGGAATAACGTAAACATAATTTTATCATCTGTATCCTTCATTTCCAGGTGCCGATTGGGTGACAAAGTATATATGGATTATATATATATATTTTGCATTATGAATCGTGACAAGAAATTTATGACATTATCAACCATACCATTAAGGCACCCTAAAGAGAAATCGTGATCGGAATAGATTGAGATGAGGCTTCAAAAATATTATCAGAATTATGTTCTGAACAGGGGAGATATATTTCCATAAATGTAGATCAAGAATATATCCGTGTTTGCAGAGTTTTACATTTCTCCAGTCTATTGTTATCTTTTAACAAGACTGGCATTTATCTAAACATGAAAGTTCATGATATGATTGTTTTCGCAATTTAATCTTAAATAATTAAATCTGTCTTAGAACCCAAATCGTGTCTGTTGAACCCATGTAATAAAACTCTCCGAAATATCTTATAAGCTTTAAACTTGGCTTAAACAATGTATCTATCAATCAAGGAAGAAAGGAAAGTTGATGTTACATAGAAGAGGAGCGTTGATAATTGTGAGTGTAGGGCATTGCTTGTTATTGTGTCTTTCATGGACAAGTCTTTGGGTAAAGGCTTCAGCATGCAAGTTAACATAGGTTTGATTAATCTTTAACGTACAGAGTGAATGTTTACGAGAATCCGAATTATCTAATGATGGATAATGCGATCCAATTAAGTTCCGAACATAGTGAAGATAATTAAAATGCCCCCTCGTGTGACAGAAAAGTTAAAAGAATATTGACAATTACAAACAAACCTGTCGTTCCATAAACTGTAGCTGTTAGATGTTGCCTGCTGGGCTCACATTATTTTGGGGAAATATTTAGCAAATATATGAATCATAGTCTTTCGTAGTTCAAACCTGGCCACCAATGATTCATCAACGTGTTTTTTTAAAAATCAAATACAATCACTCATCTCTGGAAAGTGCAAGAAACTAAAGCCTTTTTCAAAGAACCTCATGAGAACATATAAACATTTATATCCGGAAAACATGATGAAATGCTTGTGTGTGTGTGTGTCAGAAATTGCATATTGATAATTTATGTAATTATACAAGCGGTACATCAACAAAAACTGGTACAGCGAAGCAGCATTTTATAATACAAACGGTACACAAGCAACATAAGGAAAAAAACAGCATTCCGCTATAGAAAACTATCTTAAACCAATTCCTTGGCGTCTTTCCTGAGGAAGTCAAGTTTTTGATACCAGTGAATTTTCAAAAATATACATAAACTGTTTTGTCAAAATTTCATTGTAAACATCTAAATCGCATAAAAATGTTGACAGGGTCACTGAGCAAGGCAAGTTTTGATAATTTATATATGCCGCAGTATACTGAAACAGTCTTCCGTATTCACAAAATGGATTCTATTTCTTATGTTTTCATTACTGAGCATAGCTTTTCCTGTGAGGGAAGGATACATATACATCGATTATTTCATGATCCTATGAAAACAATGTTCTGAACATTACCTTTAAGTGTTACACATTTAGACTCTGCGTTTTATGACAGTGCTCAATGAGTTACAAAATGAGGTCGTTTATGATTTAATCAATTTATAGCCATCGGCTAAAGCTTCAAGTCTGATCCAGTTTGAGGATACACATCTGCACTGATGATCCATTATGTTAAGTTTAACAACAAATCAGATATTTTTTAAAGAATTTAGAATTGATTTTAGGATAATGTGTCACGTCTAAGGTTCAATTCTTTTTCTTCATTTTGATTCGAATTCAATCAAAATATAAATCGTTGAACATTTTAATAAAATAAATTATATAAGTAGTTATCCTTAAGTTAGAGGCTAAGGTTCAATTCTTCCCCAAATGCATAGTTTGTGAGAATGAATATTTGAACATAGATAAATATACCGTAGAATGTCCATGCTCTGGCTAAAACTGAGGTCAGGTGTTAAATCAATTCATTGTAAGAATACGGTATCCCTTGGAACGTTGCTTGGTATTCTCTTTATAAACAACATTCGCAGATAAAGTTGTATCTTAGATGTTAGTATAATTGATTAGAGAATAATGGGCTCAAGTCTTTCCTGAAGTCATAGGTTTTAGTAAGATTCAATAATCAAGCAGATCAATATGCATCATAGAAAATCCAGATTCAACGCAATCACAGTGTGAATTAAAGCTTAGCATGGAATGAAACTTTTGACCAAAAAAAAACAAAAACATTGACTTTCAGTGTCTATGTTTTACTACAGTGCCCAGAGAGCATACGTGTAGATGTAGGTCAAACTTGGATGAAAACGTAAGTATTAGTCAACACATTAATTAAAAGTAAATGAGTGTTTATCCTTGTTACACAGTGTTATCTGGATTGGAGGGAAGCATATATCCTTGTACCCAGCATTTGTTCTTTGCGGGTCATCAAAAATGGTAAAAATCACACATGAATTATAACCAATTATACAGATAAATGTCATTTTGAACATAATACAGACACAGTATGTTGGTAACTTTTCATATCATTACTGTATGCATCCGTATTCAATGCAGTTGGTTGGTAAAGACAAACAAAACTGCATATGTTAACTCGAATCATCATGACTCTCAAATGCCAGATGTTACAAGTCGAATATGAAATGATTAATTTATGTATGATCAGTGATTTGATATTTTGAAGAATGATGTCAGTACCCAATGAATCTGTGTTTCACTGAAACACGATTTCTAATTTTTGTCGTAACAGAGACAAATAATTCGTGTTAATACTGAATCAAGATTGTTGTATGTCATGCACTTAATAATCCACAATGAAGGAAAAGTATCCTGTTTGCTTTCAACGACGATGCGTTAAAGCCAATTTCCTGACCTTCTCAACACTCAGTTGTCAGTGACTCATCTTCTCGATAATACCTCCATGTTCTCTAGTTCTAATTATCGCCAGAATGATGCTATGTTGCTGGGCCTCTACACCAATGACTGACGAGTTTAACAAAGTCCCATGTGGCAGGAATTACATGATTATAACTTTTTACATGACACGATTACCACTGCTGGAGAAGGTTAAACCCTCACGTCGCGTAGAGGCATTTTTAAAGGGGCTAAAGGGAGATTAAATGTATTATAATTGGCACTGGAGAACTATTTTGAAAGTGTTACATGTAAAGAAAATAACGAAAGATTTTTAGCAGAATCCATAGCGAAATGGTAGTCCATCGCCACCTCCAGTTTACATAATAATATCTGCTACAGAATTGACATTGCGTCAAGTTAAAGCTGTAAATTTTGTATTTAAAGGAGCTGTAGCACGTTGGAAATAAAAAGATGTCACAAAAGGGACAATAAAATATTACTAATTTGAAAACAATCCTCCTCAATTAAAAAAAAGAATACTAAATGACGGCCCGTTTAATAAGATATTTATGAAACGAGTGGGTGGTTTTGGTATCTTACGAGCGAAATGATCGAGGTTATGTTAACAGATGATGTACTGTAGTGTCAGTTTTGGCCTTCTTAAAGTCCCATACAACATAAAATGCTCCATATAACTCTGCTAAACTAGTTTGTTCATTTCAAACATTTCAAACATTTTAGATTAGATTCTTTGAAGATCAAATTGCTTTTTCACTTCCCCTTAGAAGCAAAAACTTTAACTGAATTTCCTGAAATGATGATCAAAGAATCTCTTTTCGATTAAATGAAAACCTCAAAATCCCTCAATTAAAAAAATCTGTTAATTAAGCAGTTCGTCATTTCTTTATTTCTCCTACTGAAACAGATATTATCGAAATGTACTCTGCGGCTTAATTTATAAATAACGAAACAATTATACTAGTAATCAATACTTTTCAAAACCAAAATGTGTGCTTTATTACTTAGTATTACTGCTTTAGAAGTGGAATACATAAGCAGTGATTAAGGCGAGGTGATATATTGATTAACTCCGCTTTCACTTAAATTGCGGCTGGTAGTATTATGGGAGGGAGGAAGCCCGCAACGCCATGTGACTATGTATTGCGGTGAAACCTACAAGCATGGGTGGTACTACGCTGAAATTCAGTGATGCATTGCACCTAAACCTTACTGCGTGCAGAACAGTTCTTTACTGCAGACAAAGTCGCTGTGCTCCTGGACCCCTTGATCCGAAGCCGAACGCACTAAACACGCGCTTTCCGAGAATACATAATAATATGGGGTATAACAAGGCGGAATACATTCAAACAGAAAATTAACAATTGTGAAATGACATTGAGTAGAAGCAGTTTCTTCACAGGTGTAAAATACATCCAAGTGCAAAAGAAATGATGCCATGCAAAATACAAGATAGTTCAATCCACGAACGATACATACAAGGGAAATAAGAGTAGCAGAAATTTAAATTTCAAAACATTATCTGTTCATTTATCTGAGAACATACGTTTTAAGTTATCGTCGTTTTCAAGTCCCCTTAACTAGATGAAGTAAGAGCGTCAAATAGATCGTGTTTGTATTGTTTTATGACGTCCTACAGTAATAATGGGTCACCCTATTTATGTACAAGATGGTACATTATACATAATAATCATATACTGACATAATTTCCATATTTCACAAAACCTTACCTTAAATTTCAAACATTGTGTTCCAGAAAACCCTTTTGAAAAATAAATTTCAGCACCCCAAGTATGTTTGAACAGACATAACATATAAAGTATAACATCCTCATCAATGATATTTTAAAATATCTTTACAAGATATACCCTCATTCGTTCAAAATCGAATTTATCCGGCAGACATGTTTTGTTTTGCCCCTCGGTGTATTCTTGTTAAATGTTTTCCACTTTGTTATATTCCACTTTCCACAAACCCTGAAGAAGAAGTGAGTTTAATATATCCAGCTGCTCCCGGAAAGTTTTGTTTAACTTCTTGTTCATCTCAGTGTTCATATCATTCGTACTTTGTTTGGACGTCAAATGCATTACTTTAACTGCACTGACAAATGATAATCGTGTGTACATATTCATAATATTCCTTATCAAACGTCAGTTCAGTGATGCAAATTCAAATTCAAGATGAAATAGACAGAAGGGATAGTTTTTCGAAATTCCAAGTTCTCTAAATTTGGAATGAAATGTTTAATAAAGAGTTAATGGTAACGTTTTGATCACAAATCCATTGAATGAAACATGAAACATGACTAATGTTTAGCTTTTGATCACTTATTGGATATTTTACAATGAAAAAGAGCTGCCGAAAGTGTTACGGTGAAATGTCAGGTATGAAATTACCCACATATATCCGCGTATCCACATAGCCACAAACCAAATACCCACATACATATATCTACATACCAACATACCAGTATATCCTCATGCTCACATACCCACTTATTTGCATACCCACACACCCATATGTCTGCAAACTCATATACTCACCCTTATATCCATATACATCCGCATACCCACATACCTTTATATGCATATAAAACAACATATCCCTATACCAACATACCCATATACCCGCATAGCTGAATCCTGCAAGGTTGATTACCTGGTTGTGTATCTTGATGCCTATCTGATGTAAATTAACTTTCATTGTAATGTCAATATAACGACGTAAACTACAATGCCTAATTATCCTGTGTAAACTAATTATTGTCAAACGTATCGTGTGATCGTCAGAGCAGTGGTGCATGTTGTCAAACTTTTGCATTAAGAAATAAACAGAAGAGGTTACATTTTGAAAATTAAAATTTAGTATTCTTGGTATAAGGATATATACTCTTGTTAAATAACTTATGCTTCCCTCCAATCCAGATGACTCTGTTCTTTGCAAATATGTGCAACAAGGACAAACACTCATTTACTGTTAATTAACATGTTGCCCAATACTTATTTTTTCCATCAAATTTTGATCAAAATTAAAACTGTCCATGATGTGTTAAATTACACATGTAGACCTACACCTACATGTATGCTCACGGGTCACTATAAAACATAGACACTCAAAGTCAATGTTTTTGGTTTTTTGGTCGACAGTTTCATTCCATGCTAAGCTTTAATTCACACTGTGCTTGGATATTCAATAATGCATATGGATTTGCTTGATTATTGATTCTTACTAAAACCTATGACTTCAGGAAATAGTTAAACCTATTATTCTTTAATCAGTTATACTAACATCTAAGATACAACTTTATCTGCGTGTGTTGTTTAAATAGAGAATACCAAGCAACGTTCCAAGGGATACCATATTCTAACAATGAAGTGATTAAACACCTGACCTCCTCAGCCAGAGAAGGGCATGATACGGTCAATTTGTCTATGCTTGCCTATTCATTCTCACAAACTATGCATGGTGGGAAGAATTGAACCTTAGCCATTACACATTATCCTAAAATCAATTCTAAATTCCCTAAAAGTATCTGATTTGTTGTTAAACTTAACATAATGGATCATCAGTGCAGATGTCTCTCCCCAAAATGGATCAGACTTGAAGCTTTAGTCGATGGCTATAAATTGATTGTATCATAAACGACCTCATTTTGTAACTCATTGAGCACTGTCATAAAACGCAGAGTCTAAATGTTGAACACTTAAAGGTAATGTTCAGAACATTGTTTTCATAGGATCATGAAATAATCGATGTACATGTTTCCTTCCCTCACAGAAACGCTATGCTCAGTTTAAATACGGCAATGTACTTTACTATACACTCTGTGTATCATCGTACACCGGAAGTAGAGAGGTGTACATTGATGATATGTTTGTAGACAGGAGAAGAAAATCAAACACAACGTCTATAATATAATATAACAGCTGATTTACATTTTTCCACACAAAATACAGGCTCAAGATTGAGCAATACAAAAATACAATGATATAGGTTAATATAAACCCCCACTTGTAGTGTTGTTCTTTAATTATAAGTACAAGGTAAACATTCAAGGAAAACTTGCTAGTAGTAAGTATCCGTCTTTGGTGTTTTTTCCAAATAAAACTGAAAATGTAGTCATTGGAATCCACTCTACACACATACCATCGCTGTACACCTCTCTACACCCGGTGTACGATGATACACAGTGATACAACAACTGCAAGATTTGACCACAAAGCAAAAACTGAAATGATAATTATCAAATCATGACGTTTTGTAGATTTTTTATTTTTCAGTGAGACATTATGATAATAATTTGTATGAATCAATCCATCAGGATAGAACACTAATATATTTCATGTTATTATTATCATTTACCATTGTACCATTGTTTTAATCGATAGTGCAGAGTAATATTAAATGGTGAACTTAACAAAATCAGTCAGGGACATGTCGGCTTTCCGTCTCGTTACAATGGGACGGTATGCCGTCTAAAAATTATTGTTTTATAAAGATGGCATGCCGTCTATAAAACGTATTAGACGGTATCCCGTGGAAATGTACAAGTTGGTTCTGTCAATGTCAATATCGTCAGCTTACATAAAATAAAAAAAACACAATACAACATATTGTGTTTATAAAAATGTGCACTTCCATTTAAAGTAACTGCAGCGCGTTTATTTGCATACATTTTTGGCTCCATTGTGTCATTTTAAAAATTAAAAAAAAAATTCTTAAAGTTTATACAATGTATTACGTTTAGAGGGTAAAACATCTCATTACCCGACCCAATAAATATTAAGCCATATCAGAATAAAAATGTTTATCCGTATTGGTTTAAAATGGTGCGATCTGAAAAGCGACACTTTTGTGGAACTCTTCAGTGTGAGAAGTAGTTTGCTTGGTTTCATGCAATTTGGAGAGGTTGACAGCAAGATGGTTGTCCATTCCATCATGCCATATTTTAACTCCACTCTGAGTGTTAAAGAGCCATTGAGTATGTTAGTGTTTTAACTACAACATTATGTGTATGTGTATCAATCGCTAGGGAAATCTACAAAACTATGACACATAATTTCCATATCACGACAATCCGATGAAATTTGGTTTTAAAGATAAGTAAGCCTTAGATTAACGCGCGTCAACAGAATCTAACGTCAAGTTAACAGCTTTTCCTTTTCTGTATAAAAAACAGTACCACCCAGCAACATTTCCGAGGGGTGTTGGCTTATCAATTTTACAAGTCGCCACAATGTCAACCCATATGAAGCTCGTTTTTCTCAAGTGTTTTCAACTGAATGTGACAATTGTTACATTATCATGTTTCAAAAGATCCTGTTAATATACAAATTATTGACATTTTACCTGTTAAATGAATTTTATTGTGAATATACAACTATACAAATTATGACAGATATGGTATCTGTAAAAACTACATAATTGAAATAAATGGTAAATAAATAAACGCCAAAAACGTATATTTATTTTCTTAAATACTCATAAACTGTCTCTTGTATTTGTTTGTTTATTATTATGTTTATTTGGGAGTAAACCACAATGTTTCGCGCTTGAAAATAATAGACTTGATCTGTATGTAACCTGGAAACGAATCATACTTATTTTGGGTCGAAAAAAGTAAATTTGCGAAAAACTAAGAGTATATACGAAAATACGAAATGTCTAATACCATACACAATGGCTCTTGGTATAGCTTAATCAGTCAGAATGCTTTAACTACTTTCGAGCAGGCATTTAGAGTGAACACCTTAAAATGACAGAATTCTTTAATTGTTTCAGGGGTCTTATTTAGCCATTGGTTACACTGTTTATGTTTCTTTTCTTGAGAGTAATGGATTTTTAGTTAGAACGGCGTACTATAGTTCCTTTAAAGTGACAAAATAAAACTACTATGCAAACTTATAACTATTTTTGTCAAATAAAATCTAAGAACTCTAATCAATTGCTCAATCAATTGCATTGCAATGTCATTCTCATGTCATCTTGTTGTAGTGTTAGTTCACTCGACCAGAAACCATCAGGTTGCAGGTTCGATCCCACAGCTCCTAGAAAGTATGTGTGATCAGTGTGAAAGTGCCAATTCATTTGCCATCTTATACAAACGTTTGATCTAAAATGAGGAAGATTGTCACAGCATTAACATTTTTCATCGAAATATGTAATATTTTTGTCTGTGGAAATCGAGTTATTACATAAGAACAATGATCTTTGAGTTTGAATTATGTTGTTTGAAAACAGCCTGCATCATTAGCGTTTTGATAGTCCAGCCATTCAATAGTAACAGTGTAAGAGATGTTTCTATATATATTGACACGATTATAAATTCACCATTGATGATAATGATACCTTTATATTATGTGTAATAATGCCTTCAGTGGTATCGATGATTAACATATATATTTAAAGACATTAAAGGATGTCTTGTTGTTTTACAACACTCGTGCCAGTGTTTCCCTTGCTGTTCCTCGGGACAATATAATTGTACAGCCTTTCGTGTTGTAAAAACATTATGACATCCCCACTTGGATATGAATCTCTATTTATTCGATTGTGGAGAACTTGTTTCACCATTCCATAAAACAAGGTGAAGATAATTTACAATTACTAAAACTAAAATACCATAAAGACGTACAGCTGTTGGCTGACATACTGTCCAAACATACTTGGCTCTATAACTGAACAGACCTTAGATAAAACAATATATGAGGTTGAAACCTTACATTTTCTAAATCTACAATTTATAATCCCCATCTGCCAAGCTGTCGACGAAGAAGACGACACATGTTGATTATTTTACCTGTGGTCCTTGGTTGAGATCACAGATTCCAATGGGAACAAATCTTAACACAGGATAAGACAATAGTTTTAGACGGCATGCCATCTTTATGAGACAATATGATTTAGATGGCATGCCATCTTTATAAGACAATATGTTAGACGGAATACTGTCTTTTTGTAAAGAGACGGAAAGCCGTCATTTATTCATGAAAATATATTTATAATTTAAATTTCAAATGATGTCTCCCTTCTGACAATGAAGACGGCATGCCGTCCAAATTATTTAAAGATGGCATGCCGTCCAGAATTATGTTTTTATTAGACGGCATGCCGTCTGATATCACAAAATATGTCCAAAATATGCCCATTTACTAAAAGAAATGATTCTCTTAATAAAAGAAATGATAAACATGTTTTTGCATATCACTATGCTGTAATATCTTGAGTATGCACTCTTTGAGTTAAATCCTAGGCACAGATATTGAGATATATCGATAAAATCACTACTCACTCTGGTTTTCCATGTTTTTCGTCATTTTCTCTGGTCTGAAAGAGCGTATCCATTTGTTTGTAGTTCAGATCATCAGAGGGAAGGGGGCATTTATTGTTTCCAAAATATTATGGCTTTGTCTGATCCTGCGTGTTCTATATGCTTGAATGAATGGTTAAGCTATGTTATAGTGTTTAAGACGGCATGCCGTCTAAAACAAGGACGGAAAGCCGACGTGTCCCTGACTTAATATAGTATTTACTACAAATGAAATGAAACACAAGTAGGATTGTTTTGAATGTCTTCAGTTGGTTTAATGGAAAATTTGCCAACTTCATTTTTCAGAGAGCCGAGGTCGTACTTTGAGTGACTGCATTTGAACTCTATTCATATAATGCCTAATCAGATAGAAATTCAAATTTCAAAATGGAAATATCTGAGTCTGTTCTTTACAAATCACATGAGAACATGATAAATTTAAAGTTCAGAATATTCTGGCTCCTAGTTTAAAAAGGTCGTAACTACAATTTAGTTTTCCACATGAGTGCATGCTCATTTAAAAGATGAACAATGAAACACCACAAATGCACTTGTAGGCTTAAACTATGCTCTCTGTAATGAAGTTTTACACTTATCATTTAGTTATTGGTAATAATTAAATTCTCATTTGTTGCATATATGCCAGTTGTTCAAGTTTGTAATTATTTCACTGATTTGGGGTACAACGTTTCATTTTCCTTTTTTGATTAGATTAAAGGGGCAGTAGCACGTTTTTCGCTCAAATAATTCGATGAAATATATTTGAAAAATAATGTCACCAATAGTAAAATACCCTTCTCTCTTCGGAAAATCAAGTTAGAAATTTACTGTACATAGTTTGGTAAAGCCATGAGAATCGTTTCTGTAATTCGAAATAATAAATTGTGTTCACAATCATTATAAATGGGAAATTTGAAGAATTTTTTCATTGCAAAGACATGCTACAGCCCCTTTAAAACTGTAGTGAGATTCAATAACTTAAAAACTGAAATCTGGTTTTAGTAATCACATATTGAGAAGATTTATCACCAATTGATACATAAAAAAATAGTTCTTAATGTTTTGGAGAATTAAGTGGATAGCTACATTTGACACACTTAAAGTTAAGTTTAAATTGTATTTTCGTCATGCATAATGTAGGGTTTCATTTTCGTGAATCAGAGTCACCTTTGTGAGACGAAAATGATGAACAGAAGGTAGAGTGTAGACTATCGTCATAACGTTTTATCAGAATAAAAATTTAAAATCTTAGTAATAATGACATAAATTTCTTGCTATTGGGTCAATTAAAACAACTTCGCAATGAAAATATAGTTTGATCTAAGAAAAACAAATATTCATGACAAAATTAGGACATGAGTTCTAACATAATCTGGAATCTTTATTTCACAATGGTTAAACAGTTTGGTGAATGTTTCGTGTTTGATGAGTTAAACAATAAACAATGAACATTTCACATTTTATATTTGTGATTGACATATACCTATTTTGTGTTTATTCAGCACACATAAATTACATAGAAACTGACAGCTGAATGTGAATGACTGAACTGGGTTTATTCCAAAATGGAAAGCAACATTTTTTCTCAAGCAGAGGTCATACTTTGAGTGATTGGAATGCATCTTTCTCCATGTAAAATCTAATCGTGCAGACATTTCAATTTCTCTAAGAAAGTTCTACAGCATACTCTAGTTTTTACACTAAAATGATAGAATTCTGGAATTACAAAACTCAGCTTTCAATATACAATGTTCATCTTGTATTTAGCTTTAATACGAACACATAACAAATGTCACTGACATAGTGATAGAGTAACTTATCTTTAGTTTGTTTGAAAGAAGTGTGTTTATTTTAACTTGTTTGGAATAGTCATGGTAATAAGTGTTAAATGATGTTAAGAAATGACAATTTTCATAGAACATAGAACGTTTGACATATGTTCCCTGGACCACTACAATAATGAACGGAATCAATCATTTATTATAAAAGCAAACATGATATTTCCGAGATTGAATTATTCCTTGTTAACCTGCACCGAATCACTGTCTGCTTTATGTGAATATTATGTTAATATTACTTAAATATGAAGTCATATATCCTTTGTTGAGAAATTACAAGAGATTAAATCAGTCATTGTTTTTGACAGCTTGGTGTATTTGAGATTGCCTTGAAGTATACATAGTACGTATACACAATAAATATATCAATTACTATAAAACTATTACTGTAATCATTGTAACTTTAATAACTATATTTGCTACAGCATCCATCATGTTCGATATATCAATTATGTACTCGTAACTGATAAGTTGTAACATGATAAAAAGAGGAGATAACTCTGAATGTGATGGGACAACCTTGTAATTGTATTAGAACTTTTTAGTTGTGCTCAGGAAGGAGTAATGTCTAAGATGAGAATATATTGAGGGATTTGGATGGCTTTAGTGCTCAAACGCAAAGCATTATCCATAATGTATGAGCAGCAGCATTTTCTTATCTCAGAAAAGCTCATTTAGCTTTTAAAGTGGAGATATGATAAGTCGTGTACATCTCCAAGTGTCAGGCAAGATTCCATCAAAGACAGACTAACTAAAATTCATTGAAGAATTTCCTTTGTATTTTAGTTAAAAGAAGGTAACATAAACATACAAATGAAATTGATTACCCTTTTATGCTTTGTATTTTCGCTTTCAAAGAGATGGTTTGAACCTATCAATTACTTTGTTTAAACTTGGTTTATTTCAAATCCGGAGAAACTGGTCTCAGAAGGAAAAGGGCGATATTCTCCCAATAGTTGTCCTGGGAACATGAGTTAGAGGATAGTTTCTTATTTGTTATTGAAGATTAATAATTGCAAAATGGTTGCATCGTCTTTCATTTCTTATGTTTTCAAAATTACATTGATATTGTTAAACACCTTTGCTATCCTTAACACATAACTGTATTAAACATAATTTGAATAATTTTAACATTACAAAACTAGTAATTGGAATAAAGATGGAAATTGATCTTTGAAGTACACTTGTGTTTATTGAATGCTTTGAATTTAACTTACAAATCCATTAAAATGTAGCCCTTTAATTATTAAAAAATCTATCGACATGGGGGGGGGGGGGGGGGGGGGGGGGGGGGGGGGGGGGGGATATCACTACCTGCAATAGTACACATTCTTGTACTTTACTTGTACGTTCGCTCTTGTTTCCATGAACATGTGTTATGCTATCAAACGATATCCAGAATACCAAATACATTCTCATGGAGAAATTGTGCACCATTAAATCATTACTTGTAGTTTAATTATTTGATATCCAAGGTGACTTAATTTAAACGCCAAGCTTCACTGGTCCGTCACTATTTAATATCTAAATAAGATGATAAATCATTGTTTATAAAACCACTCAGCCTGTCGTTGTCTAGTGCTAAAATAATTTCCGTTTTATTTTGGAAGAAAAATTACCAAAACGATTTCTACAGACACATAAAGATCGGGTATAACAATTACATATATCCGACTAATCGATCACGAAATTATCCAATTTGTAATATCATTCACAGATCAATACGATTATAGATTACACCAATTTAGTATGTGTCCCGCATTGAAAGGATTAGTAAATATGAGCACGTGGTAAATTTTAATAAGTGATGGTTGGTTAGCGTCTTCACCACGACAGGAATCCTTTAAATACGTGCAACCATATATTACGGGTTACCATCTTTTGTGCAATACTCCGTGACGTATTGCGTCTATAAATCTTAAACGATTTGACAGTTTCTTAATCACAAAAAAGTTAAGTTAGTTTTATGAGGGTTTACAACTTCGCGTTTAATCACAACATCAGAAAAGTGTCAATGTCAGGTTGACCGTTGTGCTCAACAATATTTACGGTGTTTTGGAAGGTGTTGCACTTTTCACATTTGTTTTCTGGTTGGTGAATGTCATTTTAAGCGAGTGTGATTTTAAAATGTTATGTTACTGACATAATACTATACACTGGATTTCCAAACATTTTGTATTTCATTCGTGTTAGAACTGCTACAATGTTGGCCAAAAGAAACGCCTACCAGATAACTTACCAGATTTCGTAAAAAATATAATGAACAGTTTAACAATAGTATAGCATCATGAAGTTGCAAATTGCAGAAGATTTCATGTCACAAAAGAATGGCTATTGTTGAAATTAGACATCAGCAATTGTTCAGTTTTCGATTAGTGCTTGATTTGAAACAGATTTTCATACAACCATGAGCAAAAATACTGGAACGCATTACCATTAAAGTGGTGATGACGCTTTCAAGACATCTATCTGTATTTGGGTCATAGTAGTAGCCAACTTTACACGTACATATTCCGTTGAAACATTGGCCTCGCTCAAATCTGCAGTTACTATCCGTTGCACATCGGTAACCGTATTTAGAAGCTGAAACGAACCATTCACGTATATGTATAGTACATAAACACTACATCACAGACGACCAGTAACATTTAGACACATGTGTTACTTCACATAATATTACAGCTTTCACATAATCAGTTACATGATAAATTACCAACATAGCTTACGTGAACAAATGTGGTTGCCATATGCTGTTTTAAATTTTGAATTACAAGAACTTCAAATATACATTCATGCATTCATTGGCGAAATACAAGTTCTTGCTCATATCAATTTGCATCTAGAAAGAGAAATCAATTATTCCGACTTCCCAATTCTAATATTTGAACATAACTTTCGAAACTAGAAATTAACTAGTTTTAGTTATATTTTATCAAAATAGTTACTGTTATTGCATAAACAATAATTTACCATTTACCAGTACCCAATCACATTTTTATTGTAACTAGTTTTAAGATATTATTATCTCTTTAACTTCCATCATCAAAAAGCAGTACATATTTTGAGGGAATTCCTCATCCCAAATAGCACTAGTTCTGCACATGCATAATATATTGTATGCAAACTAAATGTTCATATTTTCTAAACTGTATAATGTTATTTGTATTATCAAAATAGAAAAAACATATAACCACTTTCTGAACATAATTGCAATATCAACACAACAGGTTTCATACACAAGACGAACTCCAATGAAATTATCTAATTTAAATAAGATCGAATGTACATTGCAGAAACGCAGGAAGGTTTCTAGTGTTATGATCGATCTGATTTAAATGAGACTACCAATGAGAAAAAACTTCAACCCTATTGTGAGGTATTCATCAAGTGTTGATTAATGACTTACAATGTTGTTCTCTACATGTCACCTACTCGAGGTGTAAAAACATTATGACATCTCTTCTTGTATATTGACCTATATGACATGAACATAAATATCACAATTTAAATTCAGACTTTGAAGTTTAAGCGATATGCTCTCTGCTGGTTGAATTAGACAAGGTCATGTGACCGGTATACATTCTCATAAACACGAGATTGACAGCTGAAAAGGATAACCTTCATACACTGACGTTTATACAAAATAACCTGCGTGACTACTTTACCACTGTATCATTGCGCAATTATGACACTGCTATCATATGCTCTTTTCTATTAAACTTTTAAAAAACCCTACAACCTGAATTCCATTTGTAGTTTGATTGAAAGTTAGATTAATACAGCATGTTAGAACCAAACATTAACTGTGAAATACGTTTTGCGCGTGGTGACACATAACTGATGCGGTAGTTTTGTGGGCGGAGCTTAGCGCCTGATCTAAGACTATACTAAACATTTGTTTATCATGCACTGTACATTTTTTTGCAGAGATGTTTTATTTTCAAAAGTTTATTTACTGATTAAAAAGCGCGTAAATCGCAAAGTTTGAATTTATAAGAAATATATTTAATAATGCGTTCAAGTTAAACTGTTGTATAAAAGCCGTCGGCATGCTCGGGCATTTATACCAGTTTAACTTGTACATTTCCAACCGTTTATAATCCAGTGGAGAAACACGTTATGAAATATATTTCTTAAATAATTTCAGAAAATATGACAAACAATATCACCTGTGATAGCAATGTATCTTCCTGAGCGAGTAATTATAAAGCGATATTTCGCAGCTTCGGATGTGATGTTTTTCGTAAACCTGGGATTTTTGTACTGAAATTGCAAGAATAACGTCAATTCCTCAGATGCAATTTTACCTTTATTATCATTCAATATAAATACACGAAACTTTGAATGTGAATCGGTTAACGGGTTAGTAAAATGCAATGACATATACGTTTAGATCAAATATATCAACACGAGTTGATAACAATTACTAATATTCAGGCTTGCCACATAATTGTGATGTCATTACTTGATGTTGTAAAAGCATTGATGTTATATAGATGACAGTGGCATCTGCTGTCGAATTCACACACAAGCAATATCTCCTGTGGAAAACATAAATATTGATTTTAAAACCCAAATGAATAAATATTTACCAGCATGCCATCATAGGAATCTGTTCCACCAACAGCAACATCATTTCCAAGATTTTGTTTTGATAGAAGTCCACATTCCAAGTCAAGTGCAATGAAACCAATCATATCACACTGGGACACATGCTGACACCTGTCGAAGCAGATCATGACACCTGTGTTTAAGAGGACACCTATAGTAAAAGGTGTCATTTCTGAACATCAACTAGGCATAAAGTACGCACAGTAGCAGTCCGGACTAGATGAAGTTGATGACATATAGTCTGCCAGGGAGTTCTCGTGTAGTCTTTTATCTTTTAAAACAAATATGCAGACAAAACCTTAAAAAACTGCTACCTGCAGCCTATGAGGGATCTCATCCCAAAATTAATGCCAACCAGTGATTATGTCTCTCTTTGTATCAGCTTATCGTTTACAGAGAGCAAAAAATATGGTATGTGACCTTTTGGAACATTCCAGCGACACATCCGGATACCAAGTGACTTTTCTTAAATGACATATGGTGTTTATTCCTAATGCAGGATATTTACCATCCCAAAACACACTAGCATGATAACTTTTTTTTTTATCAAAAATGTCATTCTTCATTCAGTTTGCGCAAAACAGCTTGAACACATCAATTTCACAGTTGAACTTTTCTTTAACTACGCGTATTGATATATGCAAATGAACAGCGGGCTATTCTCACGGTAAAATGACACAAAATAATGCCTCCTAAATTATGATTTCAGTTAAAATAATTGTTATATTGGCATGATGTTAACTTTCAATGTTTTATAACGTTTCAAAATGTGTTTTACAAATAAAACATATTTAACATAGGGACGACGACTTCGAACTCGCTTTCCTATGACTGGGCGAGTCTCACGACGAAACCGACGAGAGTTGCTTCCCTTCCGCTCGGTTGCAAATGGCGACTCACAGATCACACGGAGAGCTTAACTGAATATCAAGCAGTTAATTCTAACATCTCCTTCAAACAAGTCACATTATGGAACAGTGAAGATTGACGTTCAGTAAATGAATATGTGACCCAAACTGCCTTGTTACCTATGAGTAAGTAAAAAGAGTTTACTCGGTAGATTTCAACTCGCGATGAACATTTCTTGGAACTGCTTGATCATAATAAATATTGCTGCACTATGCATTGTACACTGTTTCTTTTGTCATTTCTCAAATTAATGTATATGATATGAAGCATGTATATTTACATGAAGCTGTTACGCTGTTACGCTGTTACGGCAATTTACGTTACTACTGGCGTTCGAAATGTTTAAGCGTGTGACATCATTTTCAAAAGAAGTTCCGCCACTTGACCTCTGTAATTTGCATCTTTATCCGTATATGACCCCAACGGATATCGAAAATATCCGTTGCCTTTATCCTGCCGAGAATACCATCCATCCATTGTATGGTAAATTTCAGCTCTCTGGTGCCTAGAACTGTACAACATCTTGATATCGGTACCGGTGAATTTAAACCGTAAAACTATCGAATAAGAACGATTTCTAAAGTATTTTATACATATTTATGTCTACACTAAAGTATGTTCTGCACGCGGAATAGCGTTCAAGTGAGAGGTTGTGTGGTCTATTTGCGAGTTTGCAGGGCTCATCCCTCCTCCCGATTCCTACGGCTATTGATAATAAGGTATGTAATATGGTCAGTCACAAGTAATTACTACTTTCTTTATTTAGACAATATGAACGTTACTTTCAATATGCATGTTAATGAATATAATTATCCATGTTTCTTTATAGACATCATTTGCCTGACAACCACATCAAATTAAAGCCTTGCATATAAAAAAAATAAGTTGTAAATCCACAAAGTCTCCACTAAGGAAGTCATTAAACATTTTAGCAATATCTTCAGCATACAACATCTTCTTGTCAATATTCAGGGCGGGATAGCGCAGTGGTTAGTGCGTTCGGCTTTGTCCAAGACGTCCGGTGTTGGAGTGTGTCTGGTGTAGAGAAGCGTTCTACATGCAGTAAGGTTTGAGTACAAAGCTACACTGAATTTCAGCGCAGTACGCATGGTTCGTTAGTTCCAGTCTCGTTTGTTGCTTGCAAATTTCACTGCAATGCATAGCCACATGACGTTGCGGACTCTCTCCCATAATACTAGCAGCCGTGAGAAAAGTGAAATATTCTCGAAAGCGGCGTTTAAGTCCAAATCACCTCACTTCACGAATATAAGAAATGATTCTTTCCATACGAATCCTTCAACGACAATGAGGATAAGCAAGCATCCCTTTGGGGTATCCTGAGCATGTTCTGAATCTGCAAACTTTGCTGTTCGCAAATGCAGTAATGTGACACTTACCACCAACGCTGTATGTGACACTTCCACACACATCATTATATATAAGACACTTTTCTAAGCATTGTGTTAGATTAAGTCCTGCAAAGTTCATATCATACAGTCCAGGGATTTTATGAATTGTGTATATTGAAAACGTGTTGCCATACTGTCTGCAACCTGAAACAGATTCAATCTCGTAATGATTTGTGAAAAGGATAATCTTTTGAAAATATTATTATATATTTGTCTTTTTTCCTGCATTAAAAGTGTTTTACTGACTTTAAAAACACTACCTACATGCAAGCAGAAACATCATAAGCAACCCACATAGTTGCAGAAAATACAGTTTATCATCCAAAACTGGGTTCAACAGGAGATATCGCTCGAATGAGATCAAGCGATATCTCCAAGGAGATATCGTTTTGACAGTGGATTTTGAACAATGCCCTTTTGGCGTCAGCTACATGACATCACAATGATTTTGCATCATCAAGTAATGATATCACAATGCTACGACGTCATAATCATGATGACGTCACAATGCTATGACATCACAGCACTGGAAGCCAAATGACAGTTTTGTGTTCAGATGTGTTCATTTTTCATTAAAAATTAATGAAGAATGATTTTGGATGATAAATAGATCTCACCCTCGTGTCTTCTGATATCAAATATATCAACACTCGTTGATAAAAGTCAAAATATCGTGTTGATATATTTGATATCAGAAGGCACTCTGGTGATATTCTCTATTAATTCATATTAAGTCGACCATTCGTCATCTTATAATTACTTTGTGGAAATATTATGATCATATTACTCATTAGCTATTTTAGTTCAATAATTTAAATTATACAGACATGCATAAATGTCCTTCAAAGAGTTGATGCGTATTTCCTACTATTTGCAGCGATTCATAAACATATTTTCTCTTTTTAATTTTCTGGCCTTGGGATTTCTCTTTACTTGAAATTTATTATGCATACAATGCAACGATAATCTTCATTACCGGAATCACTTCTTCAAGATAGACAGACAGACAGATGATTTATTCAGGCTCACCTAATTTACATAATATATAAGATATGTAACCTACGCAGAATAAGATGTGTTTCTAACCACAGGTGCAAACAGTGTTTAACCTTAGTTTGGGCGAATATATCAAAGTGTTCACAAGGGGAATACATTGCTACTACCCTATGTGATATGGTTTTATAGTTTTAAGTTTTTAGTTTAGTTTTTATGGTTTACTCGACCTCGTCCCTAGGCCGACCAACTACTGATGAAGGCTTGGCGCAGGAAAGACGTAACTGAACTGCAAGGAGTTTGTGGCCTGCTATCACTGATTATTCAACAGTTGAAAAATGTGCCTAGTGATATGGTTTATAGTTTTCAGTTTAGTTTTTTATGGTTCAATCGACCTCGTCCCTAGGCCGATCAACTATTGATAAAGGCTTGGCGCAGGAGAGAAGTAGCTGAACTGCAAGGAGTTTGTGGCTTGCTATCACTGATTATTCAAACGTTGAAAAGGGTGCCTTGTGATATGATTTTTTGTTTTTAGTTTAGTTTTCCTGGTTTACTCGACCTCGTCCCTAGGGTGATCAACTACTGATATTGATAAAGGCTTAGCGCAGGAGAGACGTAACGGCACTGTGAGGAGTTTGTCGTTTATTGTCACTGATCTTGAGTATTCAAACGTTGAAAAAGGTGCCAAGGTCAAGGACAACACTGACACCTGCTCTGAAAGGTCTCATCAAAAGGCATGCACATTTAAATTATGAAAGGCATATCACTGACCAATCAAAGGTTGTGGCCAAGGTTAAAGTTTTCGGGAAAATGCTTCCTGTGCCAAGGTTAAGGTCACAAGCTAAGGACTCGTCACAGTGGACGCACATGTCAGGTATCAAATATACTTGATTTTAGGGAATAAATATTTGAGGTTTTTAAAATTTACTAGTTGTGTGCATCGTAATATTGAAGAGGTATATGTATTAATAAAAGTTCATATCAGAGATTGGTGCTTGTCATTTCTCCCTGTTCTACAATTTATTATGCACTTAATCCATAGATGTCATTTTTCCTTTTTATTATTGATTAGAACACTTCGCTATGGTAGGAACAATAATAATTCAGAACGTAGTTATGTAGTTGTCATCGACAGACATTTAGGAATAATAGGCATTAACTATATACCGAAAATGTTATACTCTGGCTATCACTAAAAAGTGTGATATTGTGATGAACCTTATTTATTTACGTAGTTGCAAGAATGTTGCTACTTTCTCACATCCACTTAGAAACTTACCATCCATACAGCTATCCGTTTTTGGGTCATAGTAGTAGCCGACTTTACACATACAGATTCCGTTGAAGCAGAATCCCCGTTCATATCTGCAGGTGCTTACCCTTGCACACCGGGAACCGTAACTTGACACTGAAATCAACAATTCACTTTTATATTACCTGGCTGTAAAGATTTATCTAATGGAAATAAAGTCATCTCACAAAATGGGAAAAACGTTACTTGTTTTACCAATTGTTAAAGGTGCATCCACTGTGTTTCCTAACATTTTGTTTGGCTTTAATACATTCCAACTCACCACATGTGCTGTTTACAATACAAATAAATTCATTCAGCTTGCATATTTATCCCCAATCGCCAAATATATCATAATTACTAGTTCATGCATCATGCATGTGCAGAAACCGAAATTAGCCTACATGCACAGTAGTTATGTGACCTATTAAACATTATCAACTCAAATTACTCATTTTGTCTGTAAAAAACAAGATTCGAAAAATTGCGTTTGACTCATTGACGCGCGCCACACGCTGTGCATTGTCCGGTTTTCCATAAAAAATCACTACTTTTACCTTCATATCGTCAATATGCTAAGTTAACTATCGTCAAAATAGTAGTATTCGGCAACAATCGGTACTTCTCGATAAAGTAACACCCTTTATAACGTTTACAATATGTGGCCCCAACAACACAATGAATGTACCTTTAATCAATTCTACTCAGTTAAGAAACAGAGCTCTAAAACGATTGGTTATTATATCATTTAAGAAACGTTGATCCTTTTTCCATCCCTGGAACCTTTATCTCTTTAACTTCCTTTGTGAAAATAGAGAAGTGTAATAATTTGAGAAAATTCATCATATAAATGGCACTAGTTCTACACATGCATCATGTGTATACTAAGAATATATATATCATAAAAATGATCACCTGTAATAGCAACGTCTTGTTTTGAGCGGGTAATTATAAAACGATATTTCGCAGTTTCGTTCCTGATGTACCTGGGATTCTTGAACTGAAATTTCAAGAAAAAATTCAATTATTATATACAAATGTTAGTTACGTATATTACCATTCAGTAGAAGAAGATAACACTTTGAACGTTAACAATGTATAATGTAATCTTTAAGCAAAATTCAATGACGGAAACGTTGAGATCAAACAAAAAGTGCTTCATATAATGTAAATAAATGAATCTGTATTTACCAACATGCTATCATAGATATCTGTTCCACCAACAGTAACATCATGTCCAAACTTTTGTCTGGATAGAAGTCGACATTCAAGGTCACGTGCAATGTAACCAATCATATCACACTGGGACACACGCTGACACCTGTCGAAGCAAATCATGACACCTATGTTTAAGAGGACACCTATTGCAAAGGGAGCCATTTCTGAACATCAACGAGGCACAAAGTACACAAAGTGGCAGTCCACACTAGATGAAGATGATGACATATAGTGTGTCAGGACGTTTTCTTTGGTGTTAATAAAATATGAATTACGATAATTTATTTTTCAGAGGAGAAGGACAAAACCTGGTCTCTTAAGCCAATGGGATATCTCATCCAGGTGACAATGTTTCCTACTTTATATCAGTTTACCGTATGCAGGGAGATACAGTATTGTTCTTGACCTTCAAAAACATTCCAGAGAAGAATCCAGATTCCAAGTGTCATTAACAATAGATTTAAATGACATTTCTTCAACAACACATCCTGATCCATCAGTGTGTTTGTAGCGATAGCCTGATTCAATACTATTAAACTCGAGAAGCATTTTCATTAAGAAACCTGTTGACAATGGAAATGCGGGACTACCTTTACCAATTACCAAGTTAATCAAGTCTCTATTGTTGTATTTAAATAACTAATGAATATACAGTAACAACTGGTTTCAAAGTGACAGAAACCATGTTTGAAAAACACCAATAAATAAATGGAACACGGCGTTCTTTCTTATTTCATATTTATGCATTACATTTATATTTTAGGCGATATGTCACATAAATCCTGGTTTAGAAGTTTTGATGCTAAGATCAGCCCAATTCTTATTTACGGCTCTGAGATTTGGGGACTTCAAACATTTGATGTAATAGAAAATATTTTTTTTTTTTTTTTTTTTTTTTTAGATGCCAAAACTCTTTATTAAGATGAATAACATAAGACTATGTTATTGCACATTCAACTGTACATGTCTTCTAATTATATGAAAAGGCAAAATAATCGGTCTAGTTTTCGCGCTTATATATGATAGCTGAGTGGGCCATTTGATATCGTGTTAACTTTTCGTTTCGCGCATGTTTAACTTTATCGTGTCTCAATTTCACGATTTCGCGATTTAGCTTAGACCTTTTTCGCACGAAATTGAAATGGCCCCTCTCATCCATCATACTTATACAATGCTTCAAAACGTCCCATATTACACGATTTTTGAACTACAATAAACAAGTATTTTTATTTTATTTTATTATTTTTTTTTTAACATTTTACAACTTGTCTTGTATTCTATGTTGTTAAACATAGTGTTTTTTATTTTTTTATTTTTTTTATTTCCATATTTTTTTTACAGGCATGACATTAATACAATCTGCTGATAGCACATAAATATGAGGAAATATACACTTCATATATACTGTACATCACATGTCTAATGATAAACACAAGTATACATGTACGTGCTAACTAGGTCGAAACGATTACAAAAAGAAGACAGACAAAAATATGATTGACACAAGTCACTTATAAAAGTGTTGGAATTATTAAGTCGAGTTTATTTATGATTAAACATATTATAAATCACGTTTTCGGAAAAGTAGATGAAGTGTTGACCAAAATTTTATAAATTTCTCTTCATTTTGGTCGGAGAAGTAAATACATTTTATTTGAGTCACGTGTTGTAAAAACAATATGACATTTCTTATTTTTCTTAATCTCTACTATTTATTCGCACATGGAAGAGACTGCAGTATATATATAGACAAAATATTAAAAGTTTGACAAGTATACAGTTACAAATATTCAAAAGTCAAAAAAACACAGAGCCATTTTTTTCTCCAACTAGTTTTATTATCAACAATTTTGCATATTTTGTCATCACACATTAAAATAGGTATATTTTGTTTTATATTTTTGAACATATCCGGATTGAGTGGGTTATGAGTTGAGACAAATGCAATGTCGATTGTTTCGGATTTTTCTTCTTTTGTTTTGTTTTGTTTTGTTTTCTTCTTTACTTGCAAGTTTTCCTTTATACTCAACAGTGTAATTACCACTATGGATAATTGGTTTGTGTAATAAATAGTTTACCCTCTAAACTAAATATAAATGACATAAGCCATCATTTTAAATGGGAAATTTGAAAAAAATACTTAAAAAAAAAAAGTGCTACTGCCCCTTTAAGGAGTAAAAAGCACTGGGAAAATATGTTTGATATCTTTATTGTGAACATTACACGGTTCAGAAAAGACTATTACGCGATCATCGTTTGCAGTGTGATGAAAGAGTTCGTATATACTCTTAAATGTAAATTCTTGTGGAGATTAATTATGATGAAGTTGTTATAAGTATCTTGTTTTTCAAACATGGTTGTTTTAATTTAATACATCATCAAGTGGACGTCAGTAAATTGAACGTGCACTGATTGAACGTATAACCTTCGAATCTTCTGAAATCTGAAGGGATTCATTTAAGAATTGAATGTCAGTTTGTGTGTTTTGACTGGAAAATGAACGATGTCAAAGCGGGATTCAAACCTCCGTGAACGAGGCGAGCTTGCGAACCGTTCGGTTCTAGAAATAGGCCTTGTGACTCGCTTAGCTCAACAGCAAACAGTTATGCGCGATCTTTTATTGAAATGTTTTATTTATTTTAACAATTGAAAAGGTAGAATGATATTGAGTTATGTTACTCAATCAAATAAGTCGGTAAATGCATGGTAACCGTTGGAAATTTGCTAACAAAATCACGCTCAATCAGGAAAGAACGCTACAGTACCACGATCGAACGTTCACACGACCTGAAAGCGTTCACACGAGTATGAACGATTTCCCATGAGTTCATGGACAATGAACCTTGAAATTTTGATCACATGACCGTGCTCTCAACCAACCAAAGTTCGGAAAGCCATGTAAACTTCAAAGTAAGAAATTATTCTATAATAATTTCCAACTTTGTAATTTGTAATGCAAATTTGTAATATTCCAAAATTTGGATTGGTCGAGAGCAGGGTCATGTGATCTAAATTGACTGATGTATTTCGTGTGAATTCTTAAAAAATCGTTCATACTTGTGTGAACCTTTTAATCGTGTGAACGTTGAGGGAACTACTTTCTCATTTCCGCGGCAGCTCCTCACTCGCTATCATAAATCACAGTCAGTAATACTAACAATTATTCAAACGCCTGCAAGTGCTATTTTGAGACAGTAAAACAGTTTTAAGGTACCCAAAATGGCCTCTGCCGTCAATGACTATATCTGTTTACAGCAGGTGCGGTTTCCTGTCACCCCAACATCAGCTGACTGGAATGGAATGTATTGCACAACATGCACACTTTGCACGTGCTAGTGCCATGACCAAAGCGGGCAAACATAATAATATAGCTTCTGAACTTTTTATAAATAACAGCCGCAATGCTAAATTAAAGTTGATGTGCAGATTCTTAATACGCGAAGAATTGATAACATTTACTTTGTTTCGAAATAAATGTCAGTACTTGACCTTGATTATGTATATTATCTTTCGAAATGATGATGCTTTTAAGGAACTATTTATCGCTGCGTCGGAACTTGTTAAAATAATTTGCTACTGTACAACCGCGTATTTAACTTTCACGTTGCCTCAATGAAATTGATATCATAATAGTACTGTACATATAAACTTCAAAGTTGCAAATTATTTCTTAAATGAACTCTCGGGAGTTCGGGAGTATTGATCCACTGAATGCAAATGATGATGTAGGGCGCATTCGTTATGTGAAGTATCATTCAGCTTAAGGGGTGACTCACATGCAATACATGTAACATACATAACGACATAAATAAAACTTACATTGAGCGAGGTGACCTTCTGCTCCACCAGGCAACTAAACTGACGGGCAAAAGAAAGTATAACACTCACTTGTTTTCGTTTAATTCAATATTTAAAAAAAAGAGATGCATTATTTTGATTATGGCACGATACAATAACACCTTTCGGCAGTAGTTTGAATGACTTAATTGGTGACTGTTTTATTTTTTAACTAAAATATAATTATTTAAAGTAGACAGGGGTAAAAAATGAAATTTACACACATATGACCCTTACCATGTTCAACATGCTGAAAATATGTGCAGGATGAGGCACATTTTTTATATTTTCACATACAGTATGTGTTTTATGTCGATGAACACTGCAAATTGATTTGGGGGAATTTGAAATTTTCAAATTTAGATTTAAATTTGTTTTTCTTCAAAAACCGCGTAGAGGTATTCTTTGACTGATTTAATGTTTTAGGCTAATTTCCCAAGCTAGTCAGTTTTTTAATACGATGTCGAAAACTCGGATTATTTGACTTTGAAAATTAAACATATGATAAATACAACTGAGTGATATACTTTCAGTTGCCCGTCAGTGTATATGTTATTATTTCCAATCTGATTTCTATTAAGTTGCTTACTTCTGAGAACGAATATGTCACCATTTCAAAGCGTCAGTATTACGTCAGTATCTTATGATCTACCTCCTAGTGACGCACATTTCAGCTATGTTTTTATGGTGTTTATTACCCATATGGTTGAAAATAACCGCGTTAATATTATTGATATGAGCACATGTGCACATTGTATCAGTTTGGGTCAGAAGAACCGAAGCCATTTATCAAGTTTCCTTTTGTTATTAATTCAATAAAAACTTTTCCTTTATTGAGCAATATCTTTTTCAAACTGAGTTCGAAAGTTTTATGTAAAATAATATATCTATTTAGATTGCGTGTTCTACTTGGACCACAAAATATGGATTCATCATTGTTTTTTTTATCAACGTCATCGAATGTTCTGTTTGCATATATGATCGCAGTAAATACGATAATTAAATATAGAAGTTGATAATCCATAACTTGTCCTCTAAATAATAGATTCCAAGTTTTTTTTGTGGAGAATTTCATTTGGCCGTATATACTTTAAAACTGATTTACCGATTAAGCATGTTTCCAAGTCTAAATCCTTTTAATACATACGTTAAGAGATAAGCCATTGTATTTCATAATGTGTATTAACGAACTCGGAAGTGTATACCTATATAGAGGATATTATATGAGTGTCTATGGCATACTATGTTTACGACACGAGTGCCTGAATATTAGTATTTCCCGAGCGAGAGCGAGGGATATACCGATATTCAGGCACGAGTGTCGTAAACATAGTATGGCATAGACACAATATAATATTCTGTTTATTACCGAAGTCGTAAAATTAACGAAAACACGCTATAATCCACTTTCAACCATAGGCTGATGACCCGCCGTCGCGCATTTAGAACGCAACGTCATAGACGAAACGTGACGTCATAGCATTGTTTATGACGTCACGTCACCATGACAAAGTGACATGTTGCCCTAGGGCATCGTAGTTAATAAATGTTCTCTCTTCAAACAGTATAGCGATAATCAAGCAGACTTCTATGTTAACGTTGATCACGCAATTTCACGTGTGAACTCTTCCAAACACAGCACACACCCGCTTGTCACAGAAACCAATAACAGCCACTTTTAAACTATGATCGTTTGTTAAACAACACTTTTCCAAAGAAACATAAAATTCTGAAAATTAAATGTCTATTTGGCTAGATAAACTATGAGGGTTCGCAATTTTCATTTCATCGTATTAAATTCACTTTTCTGCTAAACTTGAAATCCTTCGGTACGTTTTCACAACAAACAGACTATATGGGGTTCCTGTGTCTTTCTTACAGAACTGATTTATATGCAGCCATGTTTAGATACACTGTTATACTGAAACTTAGTGCAGTACCACCCATGGTAAGCTGGTTCCAGAGAAAAGCAGGTTCACAGGTTTCATTGATTTGCATAGTCGCAGTGTTGTTGTGGGCTTTCTCCCTGCAAACATACTATCCATTGTTATTGAGTGAAATACTCTTGAAAACGGCTTTAAACTGCAAATCTCTTCACCTTTTTTATTTGAAAAAAAATGCGGAATTACATTGTACATACCTAAAATATACTGTTTTCATCCTATAAACGGTTTGACAATAAACGTATAATTACTGATTGTATTTTAAAGGGGCAGTAGCACGTTTTTTCGCTGAAATAAGTTGATAAAATGTATTTGAAAAATAATGTCAATAATAGTAAACCACCCTTCTCTTCAGATAATCGTGTTAAAAATAAGTGTACATGGTTTCGTAAATGTACATGGTTTCGTAAAGCCATGGGGATCGTTTTCGTCATTCGAAATAATAAATTGTGTTCACAATAAAATGGCCGCCATGCAATTTTTGCTTCATACACAACACCGTTATAACAACTACAGGTAATTGGTTTGTGTAATAAGATGTTTTACCCTCTAAAGTAAATAAAAATAACATAAATTATCATTATAAGTGGGAAATTTGGAGAAAAAAATGTTTGCAAAAAACGTGCTACTGCCCCTTTAAAACCTATTCAATAGAATGCTAGGAAGGTCACTGGTACTGACATCATCTTAAGATAAACCGATAACGGAATCAAAGGGACTAATGGATTCAGAAAAGATTCACATTCACATTCAATTTATATAATTGGTTATTTAAATGTCAAATACATAAATTAAGTTGATCAAAGCATTCGACTTATTAAAGTCCTGGCCCTGATTACAGTTACATTTTCCTAAATAAAAACACTCTTTTATCTTGTTTAAATTCCTATTTAATCCAAAAAGAAAGAAACAATTTAAAAACTGGAAGCTTAAAAAGATTAATTGATACTGATGTATTGCAAAACTGCTGCCAAATGGTAATGAGAAAGTGATGCAGAAAAGCACGGATCTATTACGTTTCTTATAAATCATCTGAAACACTAACAAGAAGCTTGATGTTGTTCTCCATGTGACAGCATCATTGATTCTTAAACTTTACGTTTGAAATTACAGCTTGGTTCATTGTGAATGATTAATGAGAAATATGTTTATGAACTGGATTGGATGAAGATATTATGAAACAAGAGAATGGCTACACAAAAAGTGCTAGATGACACTATTCAGTATGGTTGTGCAATATTATTGCAATACCAATATATTGCAATACAGAGTTGTGCAATACACATATTGCAATACGATTTTCATATCGCAATATTATTGCACCAACAAACATTAAGTCAAATTTATTCATATATCTTGTAAAAGGTACTGGATAACATGTATTAAGAAAATTATTTTGAAGTGCTACAATTGTGTTGAACTGTATTACAAATGATCTTTTTAAAGATCTGAAAGTCATTTTATCAGATGTGTCATGTTTAAACTGCAAAATGAAGTATAAAAATTGAATGTAGAGTTCATTTAACATGTTGCAATATCATTGGCACTAGTTAAAATTGTTTCTAGAGAAATATCTCATTGTCAGAGGATCTTGCAATATATTGTGGTACATATTGCAATACATTACAGTTCAGCAATACGTATCGCAATACAAAAATTGAGGCAACACATAGCCCTACTATTCAGAGGAGATACCAATCCTGTTTTAACCAAATAAGTATTTTTAACTAAACGACTTACGAGTAGATCAAAAACATTCCATCATATAACCAATAATGGTCTCTCTGATGTGTTATACAGTATTTTCAAATATCGCCTAAAAAAGGTTAGATCCTCTTTCGATTCATATATCACAAGATAGATAGGTCCAGACCCCATGTTTAAAGGGGCAGTAGCACGTTTTTTGCAAAATTTATTTTTTCAAATTTCCCATTTATAATGATAGTGTATGTCATTTAAACTAACTTTAGAGGGTAAAACATCTTATTACACAAACCAAGTATCTGTAGTGGTAAAAACTATGTTGCGTATAAAGCAAAAATTGCATGGCGGCCATTTTATTGTGAACACAATTTATTATTTTGTATTACAAAAACGTTTCCCATGGCTCTACCGAAACATGTACACTCAATTTAAACTTTATTTTCCGAAGAGAGAAGGATGTTTTACCATTGGTGAAATTATTTTTCAAATACATTTCATCAACTTATTTGAGCGAAAAAACGTGCTACTGCCCCTTTAATAATCAACTGACATTTATACTAAAATAAATTATATTCATTTACGTTTGGTGTCAGAAATATCTGCGCAATTTCTATATCTTCAATAAATGACTATCAATCAGCCACCTATGTTGATCATATTAAGGGTTTATAATGTACTATTAAGGGTGTATAATCAGCTTCCAAACGAATGGTATAACAGAGTATTTTAATCCTTAACACCAAACCAGATGACCTCATGACATGGGAGTAGACGTTATCAAGCATCTTTGCTGCACCTAACGACCTGAATCTAGTTTAACACCTAGGGAGCTCAAGGGTGACGTTATCGTGAAATAAAGTATTATTCCTCTGATTAGAAACACCGACAGTTATCCCACTTGCAGCTGCACTCCTAAATGTAACATTATTAGAACGATCCACGTCTAATACAGCTGTAGCCCCTAATGTACCACAATAAGAACGACTCCCATCTAATGCAGTTGTAAATGTCACATCGGTTTAATGTGTCTCAGCATTACTCCACATGTTATTTTGCTAACATCATCACAATGTTATTTTTTTTAAAATATCAAATGTCGAATTAATTAAGAGAAAAACAGGCTTTACATAGTTCAAAATGACCTGGACCCATATTTTCGAATCTCTCTCTGCGCTAAGATAGTCGTAAGTGCCATACATTAACACTGACCTACGACTATCTTAGCACTAAGGCACCTTCAAAAATTTGGGCCCTGGTTTCTTAGCTTCTTTGTTTTTACCCGAACATTTAATAGAAAATGACGGTAACACAAGGCCGTGAGTGATTATAGCAGGATATCATTGTTACATCATAGTACCAGGAGAAAATATCACAATAGAAATGTTAAGTTTATATTTTGTAAAAGTGATTGATTTCGTATGATTACGTTAATATTTACCTGTTCATGATTAAGTTAATAATTACCTTTTCACGATTAAGTTAATAATTACCTTTTCATGATTAAGTTAATAAATACCTTTTCATGATTAAGTTCATAATTACCTTTTCGTGATTAAGTTCATAATAATCTTTTCATGATCCCCAACGTTTAGCACATCTCCACTCTAAATGCCTTATAATCGATATTCAAAAGGTTTTGCATCAGAATGCGTTTTCAAATGCAGTAAGAAAGAAAACCTTTGGAGTTCCATTTAAGACGATGGAGCATTATCTAATTAGAGTCAGTCAGTTGTGTCCGTTGAATGTGAACCCTTTATTAAAGTCCAAGAAAGTAAGTTACGCCATTATCGGCAACATATTTTATGACTTGAGTTATTATAAATGACATTGTGAGAACATATGCTTATCCAAAACATTTACAACCAATATTTCATGTTTTGCACTGTTGACCATAATTATAGGTGACGTTTGTTTTGTCCTTGGAGTATATAATCATATTAAAGGTGCATCCATTGTGTTTCATAAAATTGTATTTGGCTTTAATACGTTCCATCTCACTGCTGTCTACAATACAAATAAACTCACTCAGCTTGCATATTTATCCCCAATCGCCACAATTACTAGTTTCCAATTAAAATTGAGTAACATCATTATGCATGTGCGGACACCGAAACTGCACGTCCCATGTACATGCACAGTAGTTATGTGGCCTATTAAACATTATCAATTCAAATTTGTCTTCTTGTCTGTTATAAGTAAGATTCCAAAATTACGTTTGACTCATTGACGCGCGCCACACGCTGTGCATTGTACGGTTTTCGATCAGAAATCACTACATTTACCATCATATCTTCAATATGCTCAGTCTTCTATCATCAAAATGGTAGTGCTCGGTAACAGTCGGTACCTCTCGATAAAATCACACCATTTATAACGTTTGCATTATGTGACCCCAACAGCACAATGGGTGTACCTTTAAGATGTTTCCAATCAACATTCATTCATTGTATTATTTCAAAACCCAATTACCATTCAAGTTTTAACACATTCAAGACAATGTGAACTCAGTGTCGACATGTTTAAAAAAAAGATGAGGGGGTAAATTACATTACTGGATGACATTGCCGAGAGCGGGATTACATAATCTCCTACCATCGTGTTATGTTAATTTGAATGAGCATAAAACTACGCCAATACCTGAGGCAAACTTGAGACTTTCTGTAAAATAGTTACTGTGATTGTTGTTTTTACCATAACTGAAACAGTCAATTGACGGAGGCCAATGGGTCACAGCTAATGATGTAATATATCTGAGTAAGAGCCTAAACTAAAAAGAAATATTAGATTATTGATATGTAATAAAGAATTTTCATTATCAAATTGTCTTAACGAAATTGCGTTCCTCTTTGCATTGATATGACACTATGTTCGATAATCGTTCAACGACTATTATTTTATATCTGTGCAGTTACGTTTTCTAGAATTTAGTAAATTTAGTAAATTGCTATTAATCAGCCACAGGTTACAATGACTTATTTAAGATGTCCGCGGTTCGAATCCAACCAGGTGCAAGGCAACTTTGTCTGCACAAGAGAACTGTTCTACACACAGTATAAATGTCCCTCCATGGTTCGCTAGTTCAAACCGATGCTCGTAGGTTTTACCGCGCTATCAGCAGCCGTAATATAAGTGAAACACTCTTGAAAGCGGCGTTAAACCCTAAATGTAACATTATTAGAACGATCCACGTCTAATGCAGATGCAGTCCCTAATGTACCACAACAAGAACGATCCAGGTCTAATGCAGATGCAGTCCCTAATGTACCACAACAAGAACGATCCAGGTCTAATGCGGATGCAGTCCCTAATGTACCACAACAAGAACGATCCAGGTCTAATGCAGATGCAGTCCCTAATGTACCACAACAAGAACGATCCAGGTCTAATGCAGATGCAGTCCCTAATGTACCACAACAAGAACGATCCAGGTCTAATGCAGATGCAGTCCCTAATGTACCACAACAAGAACGATCAAGGTCTAATGCAGATGCAGTCCCTAATGTACCACAACAAGAACGATCCAGGTCTAATGCAGATGCAGTCCCTAATGTACCACAACAAGAACGATCCAGGTCTAATGCAGATGCAGTCCCTAATGTACCACAACAAGAACGATCCAGGTCTAATGCGGATGCAGTCCCTAATGTACCACAACAAGAACGATCCAGGTCTAATGCAGATGCAGTCCCTAATGTACCACAACAAGAACGATCCAGGTCTAATGCAGATGCAGTCCCTAATGTACAACAACAAGAACGATCCAGGTCTAATGCGGATGCAGTCTCTAATGTACCACAACAAGAACGATCCAGGTCTAATGCAGATGCAGTCCCTAATGTACCACAACAAGAACGATCCAGGTCTAATGCACTTGCAAATGTAACATCGATGTATTTCAACATTATTCCATCTTATTTTCCTGGCATCTTATCACAATTATTTGCTGTCAAATGTCGATTAAATTAAGAGAAATACAAGCTTTCCTCAATTAAAAATGACCACGTTTCTAAGCTTTCGTGTTTTTTGTAATTGAATCTGACATTAACAAGAGGCAGTGAGTGATTGTAATTTCCTTTATACTCCACATGAAACATCAGCATGGACATTTTACTTAAATGATTTTCCCCATAAAGCTTTTAATAATTGCGTCCGTAATTACATTTTCATAATCCCCACAGTTTAGCACATCTCGACACTAAATGCTTTAATCGATACAAGACCTTTAAGATATTGCATGAGAATGTTCTTTCAAATCCAACAATAGAGAAAACCTATTGAGTTACATTCAAGATGATGTAGAATAATATAATATAAATCACGCATCATTGTGTGTGGAAATGGAAAATCAATTATGGCAATTTCTTTAAATTTATCATAATAAGTTTTAGTTTTCTGAAAGACTACAAGAAAACACACCACTATCATCCCCATATTTATGAATTACACATACGAGTACAGCATGCCGAATATAGTTATGGATTGTCAGTATCTGTTAAAGGGGCAGTAGCACGTTTTTTTTGCTTAAAAAAGTCGATGAAATGTATTTGAAAAATGATGTCACCAATAGTAAAACACCCTAATCTCTTCGGAAAATCAAAAAAAGGAGTGTACGGGGGTTTTATAAAGCCTAGGGAATCATGTTTGTCATTCGAAATAATAAAATGTGTTCACAATAAAATGGCCGCCATGCAATTTTTGCTTTATATGCGGCTCCGTTATTACCACTACGGACAATTGGTTTGTATAATAAGATGTTTAACCCTCTAAATTAAATATAACTGACATAAACTATCATTAAAAATTCGGAAATTTGAAAAAATAAAGTTTGCGAAAAACGTGCTACTGCCCCTTTAAAATGAAAACACGCTATATTGTACCTAATTTGAATTTTTTGGGATAATAAAAGACATACACTGATAGAGTATTCACATGGTAACACATAACATGTCATAAAACTAATAAACAATTTGCTGTTATGCTGTAGGGAAGATTTCCCCCACTCACTGTGCCGATGAATGGCTTCAGTTCTCATCGTTGTTATTTGTCAACAAATGTGTGCTTGTGTTTATCAAGTTGTGAAATATAAAGTCATCAAAATATTACCTTCATTAGTATCTTTCAATTTGATTCTATTTTAATCATGTATTAATAACAGGAATATGCTCTCGAATTTCGTTTCCACAAAAAATACCCCGATAGATCCATCTCTTTAACAAAATTACCGCTGTCCAGAAAGTTAATTATGCACAATATAATTCCAATAAAGACGGCTCGATTATTCACACAATGAAAACATGTTAACCTCAATTGCGTTTATGAAGGACAATTACTGGATCCTTTCAAATAAGGTGTTACCGAACCAAGCTTGAAATTGGTTCCCTGAAATACGACTTGAATAAATCATATCAGTTTTCTTCAAAACATAATGCATACCATGGCTTAGGAAAAGATCGATGTAAAACGCCATATGCAAAGAAAGAACATTTATATATTACCTTTTGTGTAAAGTGATAAATCAGTATCACTGTGTATCATCGTACACCGGAAGTAGAGAGGTGTTCATCGATGTTATGTTATGTAGAGAGGAGTGGAAAACCATACACACGTAACAACCGATTTCTACTTTGCCTTATCAAGTTTGGTACACAGTTGTGAATACATACGAAAAATGATACATTTTGTGTATATAGAAGGCTGTTTAAGGGTACTGAGCGGCATATAGAAATTATGAAAACCTTGCTTTGCTCCGGGACCCAGTCCCGTCAACATACAATATCTAAATCGATGTGCACATCTCTACTTCCGGTGTACAGTGAAACACAGTGGTTATCAAAGCATCAGTGTCGTGGTTTATTTGGTGTTTCTTTAATAATCAATATGATATCTAACAACGTATTCTATGCTTGCAACGGATAACAATACACGTTTAGATGACACTGGCATATCTTTGGAACTCAATTTCACACACAGTTTGAAAAACCATATTTACAAACGTTTGTCCATCCAATAATATAATATATGTTAGAATTATTAACAATCGAGTAAAAACACTGATTTCCCAATGACAGATCAAAGAACTTGAAACATGAATTGCGTTCGGTGGGAGGGAGGGAGAGGGAGAGGGAGAGGGAGAGGGAGAGAGAGTTTACATAGCAATGATACTCTTTCATCAATCCTGAATTTCAATCGTTAACATGAAAAAGGCGTGAAAAGAGCTTTTTCTCTCACCTTGTAGGAAATGCTACTACCTTTTGTCCGTTTTCTGAAAATCTAAAATTTCATCAAGATAATACAGAATTGATTTAATGTATTCCATGACTTGCTGTACATCATGTATTGGCAATGAGGTTGTATTCATTCATTTGATACTCACGTTATTATATAAATTATATATTATATAAACCTTCATTCTACTGAATTTTGACAATTAATGTCTTACAAGACGATTGTTACTTAATGCGTTCACCATTCAATGACAGACTGAATACTTTCATTATAACTTATTTTCTTTTAGAATCATGTTCAATGTCAATTTATCTTTCCGTATATTTGCGTGACTATATGTGATTCCACGGGTATTTGTACATTTGGTGATGGTAAAAGTCATGCTAAAAAAAATCACCAATAATTCAAAGAAAACACAATTTGTGCTCTGTAGCTGAGAATATGAGAAAAAGCTCTTTTCGATGTTTTAAATTGATCAGACAATTTCACTTGTTAATGCAAAGAAAACATACGGTTGTCGTAATTAGTTTTCATGTCACTGTGGACATGAGAGAAAGTTATTTTGATTATGGAAAGGTGAGGTGATGTCGTTTAGGGATTCACGTCATTTTCAAGATTATTTCATCATAATATCACGACTGCTCACAGCACGAAACTGCTCACTGCACGAAATGAGTGTAATCCGCCTTTCGCATCCGGATTCTACCCCTTTTCGTCCTGTGGCTGGTACCATTGCAGGGTGAAAGCAGGCACCGTTTTGGAAATAACGAACCATATGTAGCGCGTTCGGCTTCGGATCAAGAGGTCCGGGGTTCGAATCCCGCCAGGAGCACGGCAACTTTGTCTGCGATAGAGAACTGTTCAGATCAATAAGTCACATTTCACTTGCAGAAACAATTCTTAATTTAATCACTTATACTACAGTGACTTGACACATCGTTACTGCAATAAAACAAATTTACGATCATTTGAGAACTACGTTCGCGCCATTTGTGATCTGCGCCATCTGTGATCTGAGCCATCTGTGATCTGAGCCATCTGTGATCTGAACCATCTCTGATCTGAGCCATCTGTGATCTGAACCATCTCTGATCTGAGCCATCTGTGATCTACGTCATCTGTGACCTGAGCCATCTGTGATCTACGTCATCTGTGATCTGAGCCATATGTGATCTACGTCATCTGTGATCTGAGCCATCTGTGATCTACGTCATCTGTGATCTGAGCCATCTGTGATCTACGTCATCTGTGATCTGAGCCATCTGTGATCTACGTCATCTGTGATCTGAGCCATCTGTGATCTACGTCATCTGTGATCTGAGCCATCTGTGGTCTACGTCATCTGTGATCTACGTCATCTGTGATCTGCATCATCTGTGATCTGCATCATATGTGATCAGCGTCATCTGTGATCTGTGTCATCTGTGGTATACGCCATCTGTGATCTGCACCATCGACAATGGCTGTAACACTGTCCTCTTGCACTGAGCTTCCTTAGCTAAGGGTTATCGAAACTCAATGTTAAGAATTTTCTTTAATGCTCAATATGATTAAAGTAAATGAGCCGTATACAAATTATTACAAATCTATGCATCAAGTATCAGTTATGAATTTTATGTTACTGATTTCTAAGTGCAGAGACAATATCTTGGACATTTTAAAAACAGAACATGTTTCAAAAGGAAAGCACGAAGACATAACAGGTACTGATTGCTTTAAGATCATTTGACTTCTCAATCTTGACCACATTCATCTTCTATTTGGCGTAGAAAGGCTTTACCTTTGACTAGCACTTTGTAATGCAAGTATTATTTATCAATGGTTATTACCATTGTCATAAACATTCTGCGTGTACAATTAGTATTTTACAGCAATATGAATTGTCACATTTAATATCCTTTATGTTACCGGATAACTCAAGTCTATATAAATTAAAATATGGTAAATGTAGATTTAAAACCCCTGTATTCTGTGGGTACGATATTGGCAAGATGCAATAGACCAAGATAAATACATGGATGTATCACATACAAGCAAATAGGGTGTCATCGATACAATAAAGCAATCTGATTAACCTGATATCCAAATCTGATAAATATGCAAAACAGGTCAAATATCAAATACACGATCTCATCGAATCCTAAACATGTTAACCTTTCTCTTACCAGCGTCACCGCGAGTTAAAGGAAATAGTTCTGCTTGAATGAATAATCAAATGAAATAATCGGATATGGTACAGTGGATTTGCAGTTTTAGCAAGGTCAGGTTATTGGTAGATTCGTTCAAAATCATACCAAACTTCAGTGCACAACATGCAGCGAGTAGCTTCAATTTCCTGTATACAAAATGAATCTTGATGTGTACCCTATACGTGTAACTAACCATTTAGCAGTTATTGATGGATAAATATAGTTGGGTACATTAATAGCTACGTATTTTCAAAAACAATGTACACAACCCCATTTCGCAAATAATTACCATTCAGTCTTTGAAATATCGCTGTTCATCAATATCATGTTAACTAAACGGAAATACACTTGGTTAATAAAATCTATAGCTTCAATGTACAAAGAAATGTGGTGTTATTTTTACTTATAAAATTACAAATATTTTAATAGCTTTCAGTTGCACTATCATCTGAACAAACCATCTGTACATTTGATATATCATCACACTCCTTAATTATAGGCGCTGTATCACGTTTTTTTGCAAAGTTTGTTTTCGCAAATTTGTCATTTACTAATGAAGTTATACAATATATTGTTACGTAAGAGTAAAAATATTTCATTTCAGGATCCGATTATTTGGAAGAAAACTAGTACTGTGCGACGTATGAAGCGACAGTGGTATGGAAATCTTCAGTGGGAGAGGAAGATTTGAAGGTCTCGTGCGCGAATTTGAGAGTTCAGACAGCAAGATGGTTGTCAATGTCCATTGCATCATTGTATATACCATATTAAAGATTCTACTGTTTGGGTGTCGCTACATCAGTGAGATCATTTGAACTACCTTCGAGTAGCCATTTTAACACATTAAAATGGCCACTCGATGGGATATGGATTCGCATGTCTTAACCGAATCATGTACATTCGTTTTAGAACTCTTTTCATTGATTCAAGAGTATTATTTAGACATTGGTAACACTTGCATTTTGTGAGATCACTTTATTTCAGTAAGCAGAACGTGATACAGCTCTTTAAAAACACATGGTTCACTCTGAATGTTTTGTGTGACAGATACAAACAAGATAGATTAATTTCACTGGGCCATTGCGACTAGACTTCGTAAGTACATGTACATTAAATTGCAAATTAGTTTATTTTTTTTTTAAACATATAGGGTGAATATACGAAAACGGACTATCATATGCATACATAATACATGGAGGAATAACTCAAAGCAATGTTGAATAAACAATATTTCATCAATCAACACCTTGTTCTAAATATATAGCTTGTGACATAGCTTGATAGTAAATTTTGTAACGTGCTCTGACTTCATTAAGTACATAAATATACATGCTTTGACATGATCAAGTAGACATTCACAATAACAACCGATACTATTTTATAATGGGAAAAGTCAGATATTTTAAAAAGGATACGTTTAATGACTTTTAAAGGAAATTATATACATATATACAGTGATTTATAATGACAACTAACGCAACAGCAACATTCAAAGATTTATTCAGTACAGTTTGGCGTTATGGGGAATTCTCGTTGATGCTAGACTACCCTTGACCGAGCAACGATCAAGCCCGAGCATGGGGCCAATTCGGCAGACTTGAATGACATAACGCTGCCAAATTGGTGGTATAAAGCGGCAGTACATAGCCAAGCATTGACTACGCCCAAGCATTGGGACCAAAACTGGCATGTATTCCTGAGCGTCAGAAGTCGTCCAGTTTTGGCTACTGTTAATACCCTAAAGCAAAGGTATTTATTACAAAGAGTGAGTGGAGGGGATGACTTATCATCCATGATGATACATAAACGCAGTAAAACATTATGGAAAGAGAGGGTTCATGATCGAGCATGATCATGCCTGAGCATCAGGACCAAATCATGGTATAAACCGTCTGAGCATCAGACACCATGTTTGGCAACACCAGCAAATGATAAGCATGAAAGAACAAAACATGGAATAAAGTAAAATGATGTTAATGAGGGTTCATGATCGAGCATGGTCATGCCTGAGCATCAGGACCAAATCATAGTAAAAACCGTCTGAGCATCAGACACCATGTTTGGCAACACCGGCAAATGATAAGCATGAAAGAACAAAATGTGGAATAAAGCAAAATGATGATAATGAGGGTTCATGATCAAGCATGATCATGCCTGAGCATCAGGACCAAATCATAGTAAAAACTGTCTGAGCATCAGACACCATGTTTGGCAACACCAGCAAACGATAAGCATGAAAGAAAGAAACATGGAATGAAGCAAAATGATGATAATGAGGGTTCATGATCAAGCATGATCATGCCTGAGCATCAGGACCAAATCATGGTATAAACCGTCTGAGCATCAGACACCATGTTTGGCAACACCGGCAAACGATAAGCATGAAAGAACGAAACATGGAATGAAGCAAAATGATGATAATGAGGGTTCATGATCAAGCATGATCATGCCTGAGCATCAGGACCAAATCATAGTAAAAACAGTCTGAGCATCATACACCATGTTTGGCAACACCAGCAAAGTGCATGTCAAGAAACATTAATGCTAAAGGGTTCATGATCAAGCATGATCATGCCTGATTATCAGGAAGGCACAGGAACAATCTGAGCATTAGAACCTGCGACACCCATTAGTGTACGCCTACAAACTAACAAAATCAAATCAAAATTCAATAATAAGCAAATGACATATTAGGCATAGAAATTGTAGTAATGGCAACATTATTGATAATGTACATAGTGCATAGGTAGAATTCCCAAGTAAAACTTAACTGAAAAATATAGCGCAATAATAATAAAATGTGGTTGAATGGGGAGGAGGTGGGAAACAAACTCGAGCAAAACGTAAACAAGGCTGCACAATGGAAGTGGACTGGACATGCGCACACGAAGGGAGTTACATTTGGGCCTCGTCGGCAATCTCCGTGAAGTAAAAAACGAATGCTGATTGGTTTACAAATCTACGACATCTGCCGAAGTGAAAATCGCCCTGTACTGTTCATTGGCTGATGGGAATGAGGGAAAGGTAACTCTAGTGAATTATGACAGCCTGGAATTTACGCTACGTTGATGGATGGTTCATTAAGGATCCCTGTAGGTAACATGAAATTATATAGACATGAAAATATGCACACGATAAATCGAACTGCGTTTTCTTGTCATTATAAACCTGCTTAAGATTTAAGCTGATATTTATAATGACAACCAACGCAACAGCAACATTCAAAGATTTATTCAGTACAGTTTGGCGTTATGGGGAATTCTCGTTGATGCTAGACTACCCTTGACCGAGCAACGATCAAGCCCGAGCATGGGGCCAATTCGGCAGACTTGAATGACATAACGTTGCCAAATTGGTGGTATAAAGCGGCAGTACATAGCCAAGCATTGACTACGCCCAAGCATTGGGACCAAAACTGGCATGTATTCCTGAGCGTCAGAAGTCGTCCAGTTTTGGCTACTGTTAATACCCTAAAGCAAAGGTATTTATTACAAAGAGTGAGTGGAGGGGATGACTTATCATCCATGATGATACATAAACGCCACAATGAAGTGATATGATTGGAATGCATAATGAATATCACGAGAATACCCCAAAACGAGCAAATTACTGTAGCTGTGAAAGATTATCTACTGTACGTTGCGCATTAGTAATTGAAGCCGTATTCACATGGATACAACGCACATAACAATCTGACTTCCACCTGCCCATCGTCTTGATGAGTTGGTCTGGGATTTGAGCCATCGCTGCTGATGTAGCTGCACCTATCCGAAAGGAATGTCCGTTGTAGTTGTTCGGGTTCTCCCCAATTGTGGATAGTGTTACACGCATCATTTTGATGAAGAATTGTCTATTTAGTGGCACCCCAGAATCGGTCACGAATAAGGCCGCACTAGGGTTGGCACCTTTGCGTAACTGCAAGTATTGTCTCATAGCCACTACCGGACAGGTAGGACCAGTCACAGAGGTCAGATGGATTGTCACACCCTTGTGGAATTGATCTGTTTTAGATGTTTTGAGTCTTAACTTCAAGCTACCACCCTTATCACAGAACCACACAGAACTCATAGACAAATTTCTCTTTGCGTCATAGGCATCACATGTAAATTCACCACATCTAAGGAAGGCATAAAATGCTAAACAGAACACGCTTTTAAACATGCAATCCAGATATTGAGAAAATAATCCTTGGCACAATTTGGCACACATATTATGAAGAATATATACAGTGATAGGCAAACGGGTCATGGTAGTGGCAGACGGCACACGTTTAAGGCCTTTCATGATCGTCTCTAGACGAAGCAACTGTCCTGAAGTCCAGGGATTCTCTACGCCATGTTTCAGATATTCGAACCGTATTCCACATAGATAAGAAAGAATTGTTGATACGCTTAAGCTGAGTGTATAGTGACAGTGATCCACGAATTGTAACAGCGTTTGTTCACATAGCGGAGGTAACACATTGGGCCACCACACTACACCACACATGGCCATGAACATCAAGTAAGCTTGTACTCCTGACTTGTACATTGCCTGAGTAGAAGATGCTAAGGCTTGCTCCCACAGCTTGTCGAGGTTACTATGGGGGGCACAGTAACTTGAGTCAGATGGAGACATCCGGTTGGACTGGGATCTGCATCCGGGACGAGCAGTCGGAAACTCTGGATCTGCAGACGAGACAAAGCATCGGCTATTACGTTATCCCGACCAGGTAGGTGAGAAGCTGAGAAGGTAAACTTGTACTGAGCTGCTAGCAATACTAGTTTACGTATCAATCGCATAATGAATGGAGATTTTGAACGGGACTTATTCAAGATGCACACTGTACTACAGTTGTCACATAGGAATCTGATACTCTTTCTACACCACAATTGACCCCACACTGCAGCTGCCATCACGATAGGGTATAGTTCCAATGCAGCTATAGAATAGTCCTTGTTGGCCACCGCCAACAAATCTTCTGACCATCTTTGGGCGAACCAACGTCCTTCGAAGTAGGCCCCGAATCCAATGGAACCTGACGCATCTGTATACAGTTGCATGTTTGGGGCTGTAATTTCATCTTCATAAAAGAAAGATTTCCCATTCCAAGAAGTGAGGAATTCCTTCCACATTGAGAAGTCTAGCTGATGACAATTGTTGTTGTTTCACTGAATGTGCTACTTTCAGCAGGTAGCTCACGAATGCTCTACCTGGTTTAATGACTTGACTGGCGAAGTTTAGGTGACCTAAGACACTTAAGAGAGTTCGCTTTGTCACTTTCTTCTTCTTCTCTATCTGACTGATGAAGTCGATGATGCGGAGCACTTTCTCTCGTGGCAGACGGGATTCCATCGCTTCAGAGTCCAAGATGATGCCTAGGTACTCTATACATGTTGTAGGGCCCACTGTTTTCTTGGCAGACAGAGGGATACCCAGTTCTTGGAAGATATGTAGCAAATGGGCCATAGTCTGGTTTCCTTGCTGGAGTTATGAGTCTATGGTCAGGAAGTCGTCAAGCAAATGGAGGATATGTTGAATGGTGTATACATTCTCCGCTATCCAGCAGATGGCCACAGAGAGAGAGTCAAATATTTTGGGACTTGATCTGGACCCAAAAACCAGTCTGGTATAGTAGAACAGTTCACCTTGCCAGCTCACTCCATGTAGATGCCACACTGATGGATGTGTCGGGATCAACTTGAAGGCATCTGTGATGTCGACTTTGCACATGTAGGCATTAACCCCCAGTTCTTTGATTATCCTGACGGCATCATCGATTTTGACATAGCTGAGTGAGTATAGGCTTTTGTCTATCAGAGAATTTAAACTGGGGTTGTCAGAGTCATTATGTGGTGACGATAGGTCGACTATAAGCCTCTTCTTTTTGGAATATTTGCCCTCTGCGATGCCGATAGGACTAACACGATGACATGGAAAAGGAGATACCTCGAATGGCCCAATAAGATATCCTTTAGCAAGTTCTGAGTCAAGTAGTTCTTTAGCCGCTGCCGGATTCTTTCTGGCTGATAAGAGGTTGTGACATACAGTTGATTGTGTTGGTGGGTTCTCTATTCCTGTGGTAAAACCGTGTCTGAGTCCAGAATCAAAGTGTTGACATACACTTCCTCAGGATGATGTTGTAACCTCTCCTCGAGTAGATCGACATCAATAGGAGAGGGAACCGCTCCGAGTCAATGTTTGGAATGGCCAGTTTTTTGTCTGGGAGTGTCGTCCGCACTGTTCCCTTGCCTACACTTCCTTGCCGAATGGGGCTTGCGGCACTGACTGCATACATGTTCAAACTTGCAGTTTTGATGTACACATCTGTCCGAATTGAAGTTGTTGCAGATTGGGACTCCGTTGTGAAATGACACTTGCCTCCCATGCCTGTCCATTAAGTTACCACGAGGGTGGGTCACGTTTGTGTGCTGTCTGGACGCTTGGTTTGAAGGAGATGCGTTAGCCACGAGGGGGCAGAATTGACTTGTATGGCCGATGTCCTGGCAGAGTTGGCACGCATTAACTCGTCTGCCCGTGAAGATAGCTCGATATAGCTGGTCATCTATTTTCGCCCAGTTTACCTTGACATTTTGCTGCTCCAGGATAGCCGCTGCGTTCGCAGAGAAACGGTTATGGTAGAGATAAAAACTTTGGTCCTGGTAGCTTGAATGCATTTCGACTATGTGGCGCAGGTACCGGCACAGTTCTTGGCTTCGTTGTGGCCATCGCATGAGCATTATGTCCTTGAATCTGGTGAAAGCTACGACGAACATATCAATGGTGAGTGGCTGCTGCAGGCGGCGGTCAGTTGTGGATTTTAGTAAGAGCTCCATATCATTGATTAATATTTTCCTGGCTCCAGAAGAAATTTCATCTGGACAGAGGAGCAACGCTAGATTAATGTCCTTACCATCCCAAATGTTCCTTTTGAGGGTAGGGGAAACAGTCTCCACATTGTCGAAGTCGTATTCTGCTTGTGAGCCACTTTGGAAAGCTGGTGGCATCGACTGGGCAGTCATCAGGGTGTTAGAACTTCCTGTCAGGTCAGGGGAGGTAACTGATGGAAGATTGTCTCTTACATGCTGAGGGGTATCCAGCGTTGACATAATGTGTTCTGTCATTAACTGTCTCAATGAATTCACTGATGACTGTAAGTTCGTAACCATGGTTGTGAGTTCAGAATTAGACGGCACCTGGGAAGTCGAGTCAACACTGGCAGTCCTACTCGCGCTTGGTTGAGCCTGTGGTGTGTCCCTCTGGTCACTAGACGAGGTCGCTTGTGGTCTTGACAGTGCGAGATTCAGATTGTCTGAATTGTCAGATTGTCTGAATAGAATGATTGCAGTTGAGTCCAGTCCCTCTGGGACCCGGACACCAATGACCTGGTATATGTAACCGCTAATCTTAGGGATAGACCAGTTTCGCGGGAATTGAGAATATGGTCTCTCGTCGACGCCATTGTTTCCCATCAGTGAATTGTTGTCATCGCCTGATGATTGGGCTTCTTCTGCATGAGGGCGTGTTACCGTGCTAGATCGACGTGAACGGCGTGTAGGAGGCATGGCTTGTGTCGGAAAACACTGACTAAGGCTGTCGAAATCCAACAAACGACATCACGAACACGTGAAGAATGTAAACAAACTCGAGCAAAACGTAAACAAGGCTGCACAATGGAAGTGGACTGGACATGCGCACACGAAGGGAGTTACATTTGGTCCTCGTCGGCAATCTCCGTGAAGTAAAAAACGAATGCTGATTGGTTTACAAATCTACGACATCTGCCGAAGTGAAAATCGCCCTGTACTGTTCATTGGCTGATGGGAATGAGGGAAAGGTAACTCTAGTGAATTATGACAGCCTGGAATTTACGCTACGTTGATGGATGGTACATTAAGGATCCCTGTAGGTAACATGACATTATATAGACATGAAAATATGCACACGATAAATCGAAGTGCGTTTTCTTAATACCTTCGATAAAATGTTCATCAATGTTCATCCCTCAGATTATTCTTACAAACTGACAAATAATCGACAATTCTTTAAATCAGAGCGTTTTGAATCATGCAAAATCTGTCTCTTGTTCTAAATAACATAATTCTTTTATCACACCTTATAGTTTATGTAACTCTGGGTCCTCAGTTTTTCATGATAGAGATCGTTGAGATTAAACCCATTACTTGGTAGGAGTGTTTGATATCAATAACCTTAGAAAACTCCTTACATCTAGTTTCTCTAGATGATTTGATATATACTATCTAAATGTATAAGCACTGAAGGATCTGAATGTTCGTATTAAGAATAATCAGATCAGATCATATAATACAACTCATGTAACATGTCAGGAGTGATAACATAACTATATGATATGATAACATAGCTATGATCTGATTACCTACATGAACCTATGATCTGATAAAATAACTATGATCTGATATGATCTGATAACATACATGTACCTATGACTGATAACATACCTGTGATCTGATAACATACCTTTGATGTGATAACATACCTATTATCTGATCACATACCTGTGATCTGATAACATACCTATGACTAATAACATAACTTTGATCTGTTAACATAACAATGGTCTTATAAAAAAAATATTATCTAATAACATACCTATGATCTATGATCTGATAACATAACTATTATCTGATAACATACCTATGATCTGGTAACATACCTATGATCTGGTAACATACCTATGATCTGGTAACATAACTATGATCTGGTAACATACCTGTGATCTGGTAACATACTTAGATGGCATTGCACATGATTAAGATGTGTGACTGTGTGTTGATAATGAGTATAGATATGTGCATTAGGGCTTTAAATGTAAAAGGAGATGACAAATTACGGGGAAAGTTTATTCCTAAAATGTATTGCAAAGCCTTCAATCTTTAATATAATAACTTTATTTCAAACAAAAAATGTCATCCTCTAATGCAATTGTCCATATTCTGCCACCACATTCTAAGTAAATGTAGAACATTCAATGCATCGTCCATATATTTGAAAACAACTCTTTATGCTACCTTGTAACCTTGAATGGGTAAAGTTTATTCTATAGCATTGTGTGTGAATTTACTTCAAGTTTAATTGTCGATAGTTTAACATTATCAGAACTAAATTCATGCAAAAACGTTTAATATTATCAGAGTGTAAAAGTGAATTTGAAAGTAAACCCTATGCAACTTCAAGTACTCTCATTTAACGATGGATGACAATTTCCAAAATGTACACATACTTGGAAACTATTCTATTACAATAGGAAAACTTATCTATACATACATATAAACATTTGTATAGCGCCAATATCCAGCTAAGCTCAGCTGCTCAAAGGCGCTCTGTTTGCCCCCGATCATTGGATGTCACTGTTTAACGACACTCGTTGTCAATCTCAGCTCCATTTTGAGTATTTTGTCCAAGGATACTGCACGTTGCTGTACCTGCAACTAGGTGTCTGCACGTATTCATGTGGCCACCATCTGGTCTTTTAAGTGCACAGGGTTGTGTACTGTACACTAGGGGTTGTGACAACACTGAAAGAGTCCGCACTCAAAGTTGACTCCAAGGTTTTTACACCCGGTCACAGGTGGACTCGAACCCGGCACCTCAAGCTCGCTGGATTGCTAACCTGACGCCTGGCCACCGTGCCCCCTATGGTTTCAGTGTAGTTTAAATGAGCAAACGAAAACTAAATATTGCAATATTATTGATAAATTAAAATGTAAAATGAATATACAACCTTTTTATCTAATGATGAAACACTGTGATACAACATAGGATCTATGGGAACAAGCAATCAGGGAAAACGACAAAAGATCGATATTCTGTGAGAGGGATCATCCATTACATTCCCATTTACTATAACTACATTGTTCTTGGAATATTGGGCATACCGATCTTTGTCGCAGTTGCATTCCCTTAGAAAGCTACACAATCCTTTTTTTATTAATCTATTTTCATATTGTATCTGCATCGTTATGGGTCCATACATGATAGATGGACAATTCAAGTTATAGACACGCAAGTGCCTGGGTTACCACTGACAGAGTTTAAAACCTACTGAAATAATATCACATTATCGTAACGATTTCATGCTGGTTGGTCATTTTCTTCAAATAATATATATATACATATATATATATATACTAGAAAAAAAAGTAGAGGATATTGGATTTATAAGTGTTATTAAAAGAAAATTATGAATCCAAAGAAGAAACAAAAAAACGAAAACAAATTAAGGGAACACATATCGATTTATTCCACATCATTGGTGCTGTAAATGACACACACAATGTCCATACTGAGGACAAAACCATACTCGGGGCACAACATCAGAATTACCATAACATGAAAGCAAAGTCAGTAACGGGTAAACCCCCCTCTGTTGGCCAAACAGGCATGGATACGACGTGGCATACTCCTTATGAGACGTCTCAAGTCACTTTGGCCAAGATTATTGCACTCCTCTTGCAACGCAGCAGCAAATTCTTGGACATTGGCAGGACGTTGTTGACGTTGACGTAACCGCTGTCCCAGGATGTCCCAGACATACTCGATGGGCGAGAGGTCTGGACTCAGTGCTGGCCATGGTAGTGTGGTGTCATTCTGTTGTTGGAGGTACTCATTAACAATCCTTGCTCTGTGACATCTTGCATTCTCATCCTGAAAGATGAAACGGCGGCCATGACGACGTGCGAAGGGCACAACATGGGCTGTTAAGATGTTGTCCCGGATGTACTGGCCTGTCACACGTCCGGCAACAACATGTAAGGCCGTTCTTCCAGCAGCAGTGATGCCTCCCCACACCATTACAGACCCACCCCCAAATCGATCATGTTGAATGACGTTGATGTCATGGAAGCGCTCGTTTCGTCGACGCCACACCCTCCTACGCCTGTCCAGAAAGACTACAATAAACCTCGATCAATCTGAAAACATCACATTGTTCCAACGTCGATTATCCCAATGTTGACGTTCCCTACACCAACGACGTCTTCCCCTGATGTGAGAATCTCTCAAACAAGGAATCACGCGAGGACGTCGGGCGTGTAGATGACCCCTGTGCAGGCGATTTCGGACCGTTTGGGCACTCACTCTCACACCAGTGTCTGTTTGAAGTCGAGTTCTGATCTGATTTGCGGTTATGACACGATTTATTAAGGCTATCGTACGGATAAATCTATCCTCGGCATGGGTTGTCGCCCTTGGTCGACAAGAGCATGGTCTATCGTTTACAGAACGTGTATCACGATATCTGGACAATAATCAGCTTATGACAGATTGAGAAACGTTCATTGTCCGTGCCACAACCGTCTGTGTTGTGCCAATCTGTAGAATGCCAAGGGCACGTAATCTTTCATTTTGGGTTAGTCCACGCATATCACCCTTTTGTTCCTGGTATCTAAAGCAATTGAACTGATGTTTCCACCTTCAAATTTCATTCCACAGGAATTGTAACCCTCAAATTCAAAGTCGTGCAAATCTTGGGTTCGACCCCCATGATCATCACGAGCATCACGTGCATACCCTGTAGTTGCCATTGTTGCGTTTTGGTGACAGATGAAACTGAAAATGTTTCTTCTGTAAGGATCTATAGTGACTTGCTTCGTATTCAGTTCCATAGGCTAGTGATATGTTCCAAAAATTAAATATCCCCTCCTTTTTTGCATAGTATATATATATATATATAAGATGAGTTTGTTCTCACGGGAAGTAAGGTTATATATGGAAAAGAGTAAACATCAGATGGTTTTGACTGGATCAATCTTCTTTAGTACGATGAGCTCATTTCGACCACTGTATCGGTCTTTTCAAGCATAGACACGCGAGTGCTTGGATTACCATAATTGAAAAGATCAAAGATCTGATCAACTGAATATTTTAGTCATCCCTGGCAATACAATAATTTCAGGGAATACTTAGTGTTCCCCATTTATCAATTTATCAAAATCCACCTGACTATAAACCTGAAACATAAACGTAAGAAACAAAATTATTGTTCGTGTTTTAAAGATGTTTAGCGTTACTGGATTTGTATGACAATCGTTTCAAACATTTTACGTGGATGTGATGAAAGTCTTTGTCTTTACAAATAAAGTTAAAATAGGCTTAACGAATGGGAATCACAAAAACATCAAGCATTAGATTAATCATGTAACCTAGTTCAGTTCTTTCTTAAATATGTCACGTTTTCATTTCTGAGTCTCAAACCATGTGGTAAGATGATCCCTAAAAACATAAAGCGATAACATCAATAAGGAGGAACAATAATCAGTAGTACCGATTTGGAAAGCGACCCTGTGATCATGTCGACAATACACGATATTCCTCTTACTTCTAACGTCGATTCTCATTATAGTTGCTGTATTTCTGGATCTTCTCTTCGCTAAGAGGGGAGCTGAGGTGAGTTTTGGTTTAACGCCGCTTTCACAAGTATTTCACTTATATCGCGGCTGCTAGTATTATATGGCAGGGAGAAAGCCCGCAACGCCATGTGGCTATGCATTGCGGTGAAACCTGTGAGGTGAGGTGAGTTGGGGTTTAACGCCGTTTTCAAGAATATTTCACTTATATCGCGGCTGCTAGTAGTATGGCAGGGAGAAAGCCCGAAACGCCATGTGGCTATGCAATACGGTGAAACCTGCGATCATCGGCTGGAACTAGCAAACCATTGGTGGTACTACGCTGAAATTCAGTGCAACATTGCACCCACAACCTTCCTGCGTGTAGAACAGTTCTCTACTGCAGACAAAGTTGTCGTGCCCCTAGCGGGGTTCAAACCCCGGACCTCTTGATGCGAAGCCAAACGTACTAACCATTGCGCTATCCCGCCCCCTTCATCATCGAAGTGACACATCAATTTATCTTTTCCGTGAGAGCTTTTGAAACTATCATCAGAAAATTATCTCGGCCTATCAATATACAGATATTGTCACGTATTGTCACTTGATTGATGCTCCTTTTAAATGACTGGATTTCAACTCTCCCTTGAATACCACGTGGTACTTCGTAACCGTATGTTATGACACATGTGTCATTACACCTTCAAGTAATTTGATTAGCTAAGGATGAACTTTGACACTGCCTGGACTACTTTATTCATTCATAAAAGGGACGTGAATTCATTCAAGAAATTACAAGTAATTTACGATTGGATTGATGATTAATATTTATCCCGTTCTTCATGAACTCGTACTCAACGCAATGATTGATTTTAATGAATAATTAACAAATACATCATGACCTGAGCAGAGCTAATAAGCACAAAGTTGAGAATGCAGCAACTGTCTTTGCTCTTTCTCTTACCGTTGGGATCGACATTGCAAAGAAACGCAATTCTCAGTCTCTCGATGAAAACAACGTGTTCGTAAGGGTACATACTGACTTTATACTCACAAGACAAAAATAACCGAATTGAAAGCCAAGGCCCGAGACAGCAAAATTATTTCACTCGGTACATATACTTGATTTGAAAGGGGAAGCTCGTTAGATATCCTATAAATTGAGATCTATGCGACCTTAGAAGCATTTGCCATCGATTAATATGACGTGCGAAATAAGCTTTCTTTACCACACACAATATAACAAACCCTAAGTTGCCTTTACATCCTTGGTCAACAAGGGATGAATATTCCGAGACTCATTGTGACACTCCAAATATATCGCCTTTGGGACCTTTATCAGAATTTGTTTTATATTTATGTGCACACTGAATACAAAATATACCTATATGTATGTATTCATATTAATTCAGTGGACATGTAAATATGGAACACATTTTGGAAAATCTTGGTTAGTGTTCAGGATAATCTTTCTTTGAAGCATGTGTTAAACACTCCTGTATTAAGGGGGCATTTGCATTTTGGATTTATTGAAGGTCAACAGATATTAAATAACTCCTGGTTTTGGACGTGTTTATAACATTTTATGGCAGACCTCAACCAGATCATGTATTGTGCAGGCCTCGGGTCACAGTTAATTTTACCCGCCAATGATTGAGGGAGAGGTGGAAGTGCTGAAATAGTAGGGAATTGTGGGATAGCCAGTTCTAGGTACTTATTATTTACACATTTATTGGGATATGATACATAATACTTTCAACTGTAGTTTTGTTCGAATTTTAGTGTCAGTGTTTTTGAATGGCTGGCGGATATAAAGTATGTTGATTTTGTGCACTTTTGTGTGTTACCTATTGGGTATTTTCCACTCATCTCATAATTTGCCCATAATCAACCCCGACTTGGTTTGTAACGATCTTTTGCCGAGAGGGTGTACTTTGACTTCACAATAAGCCCCGCGTTCCAGCAGTGTCAGGTTGTTCAGTATTCACGCTTGTTACTGATGATAAATGCACCAAAAGTATTTGTGGACAGAGGCCAGAACATGCTATGTCAACACTCCATGACAGCTATTCCTAATTTCAAGACTGTTTAAGCAAATCGGGGTATCAGAAGCTCTCTAACTTCCCATCATAGTTGCCGTTGATGATAATATGTCATCTCTTTTCTTAATTCTTTATCAATTTCATCGATTGATTTGCATAATATAAATTCAACGTTACCAATGTGGTTTAGTTAAAACTAGATCGATGATCTGTTTAAAGGAACCGGATTAAATACGTTACGTCTTTCTAGTGAAATAATAGTTCATATATTTTATTCTATGACAGTTTTCTCAATAAGTCAGGTTTTACTGCAACGGGCAAGACTTGCACAGATAAGGATATTGTAATTGTCATCAAAAATCGTTAACTTATCATTTGAGACAGTAATGAGAACTCGCATACACCAGTGACACGCCTGTTATACCAAAGTGTTGGTGATAAACGGAACTCAGTTTGTTTGTGTAAATAACCCTTATAATGTAGCCGGCCGAAGAAGGTTGAAGAGCCTACACTGAGTAATGGTTAGTCAATATACATGTTGAATCAAAGCAATCTGAACATGAAGAATCTATAAAACATTGATATGAACTAGAACAAGAGTCATCAGAAAATGACATATCCCACCGGTCCCACTAAATTTGGTAAACACATCTTTGACAGATACTTGTGTATCTACTACCGTACTTCAGTTAGTGGGTATTACAGATAAGGGGTATGTTAAGGGTTTTGACTTCCGCTCAAGAAGAGTCAAAATCAAACATGTTTCCATGGAAACAGAAAACAATAACATTTCAGAAATCTGACAATATCAAAAGGCACCACTTCAGTTAGCGGGTAATACACCTGCAAAGTTTCAGGAAGATATGATGAAGAGTTTTGGAGCTGTGCTCCGAAAACGAAAATATCTCTGAACAAAGTCCAAATTCAACACGTTTCTATGGTAACGAAAACAAATAATTCAGAAATCTGAAAATATCAAAAGGCACCACTTCTGTTGGTGGGTAATACACATGGAAAGTTTCAGAAAGATATCATGAACGGTTTTCGAGTTCTCCTCCGGAAACGAAATGATTACGGACGGACAGGGCGACGACTATATCCCACGGTATTACATATCGGTGAGATAAAAAGCAGAGCAGCCCCGAAACTTAGGGTCTCGCTTTTCCCTGTTCCGCCTCTTCCACAGTAATAATAAAATGGGAACTTTTCTGAACAAAAAGGTGTTCATCAACCAGTGGAATCATCACTGAGGTCATGTTCTTAAAAAAACCTATTACGGATTGGATCAATTGGATCAAAGGGTCAACATGGCCTCAACAAATATCTCATGACCGTGATTTGACCTTCAAGGTCACACATTCAATGATCACTTTTCATTGTGTATAACAATCATGTAATGATTTAAAGTGTTCATAGTTAAAATATCAAGTCATATTCACAAAAGCTTGTTTAAGTTGTGACCTCGCTGAGACCTTGACCTATTTTAGCGAAAACCTTTTCAAATCTAAGCCTTTCTTTCGCCATATTTGATATACAACTAATAAGAGCCTGACAGCACATATGTTTAAAGTTATCGTGTTTACAACCTTGACCTTTGACCTTGAAAGTGAACATGTCAAAAAATTTCCCCTGGGATATATAAGTAGGAAGTTATGTATATGAGTTCTTTAAACCCTATTGGAAAAAAAATAGCCAAAACAAAAGGACTTAGTCACAAACGTCCTGATAGTTTAAAGACATATATCCTGATTAATCTATGCTTCAGACATGCTTTAGGAAACTAATTTGGGGAAAGAATAAATTTCCTTTTGATGAATTTCATATTTGATTTAAAGCCATGATTAACTAGATGAGCGTTTGCGGGACACCGCAAAAGCAGAGCAGCTCCGAAACTTTGGGGTCTCGCCTTTGCCTGTTCCGCCTTCTCCTCGGCATAAATAAAATGGGATTTTTTTTTGACAAAATGTTTTTTATTATTCAAGTTATTCTAACAAGTTGAATCATCACCGGGGTCACTTTTCACAAACTTGTTCTTAAAACCTTTTTCTGATTTCAAAATTGGATCAAAGGATTAACATATAACCAATATCTCATGACTTTGACCTTCAAGGTCACACCATCAATGATTACTTTTCATTGTGTATAACAATCATGCAATGACTCAAATGTTAACATAAGGCATATTCAAAATAGCATGCTTAAGTTGTGACCTTGCTGTGACCTTGACCTTTGACAGATTTTAGCGAAAAGTTTTCAGATCTTGGTCTTTCTCCATAGTTGATATATACCAAATAAGAGCCTGACAGCACAAAAATGTTTGAAGTTATCATGTCTACAAGGATTATTGTAGTGACTTAAAGCGCAACTCCCGGATAAAATGGACCAAAATTCGTTTGACTAAACCAAGCTAAATTGTACACTAATATGCATCTGTATGCATAGTATCTAGCTAAATATGATTTTCCGTAAGGTCATAAAAATTTTAAAACAATAGATTATTTTAATATTTGCGATTATAAAAAATAGCGTCATTTACTTGCCGCGATCGTTTTGTTCCGGTGATGTAACCGGATGTGACGACAACTGGGGCAAACAAACGTGACGTAACAACCACGTGACAATGTAAACAAAACAGCGCTTCACTTCGGTGATCGCGTTTTGACGATTTGGGTCACAAATAAAGTTAAACTGAGAGTGAAATTCGAATATCTGCTGTATGAAAGTATAATGGCAAAGAGGAATTAGCTAAATATTTGTTTTGGTACATAATTATGAGAAGAATTCATGATCCGAAAGGACATGTCAAATTCTGTAGCCTAGTGAAGGAGTCGTTGTCCTCTGTCGACACGGAATGATTTCGGTAAGTGCGTCTTTGATTTCTTTCTTCTAACGATGCATAATTTGTTATGTGAATGGACATGTTCTTTCGAAAATATAAATATTACTTGAATTTTTAATCTGAGTCGAGGAAAACAACATTATCAGTCTCTCAAATCGTGGCTCTCGTCGAGTCTGTTTTGCAGATCCATTTTTCGATACGCGCTCACAATCTTCCAAAGTGATTTTTTAAAGAAATTTGTCTGGCCAACAGGGATGGCAGTATCCTAATTTTGATAACCATAGTAATTTTTACTAGCCTCGGGCTGAATGACTGGTGTTAATTTTAGCCCAGAGATTCATTGTCAATTATGAGAACTTATATGTGCATGACTCGCCTTTTTAAAAAACGTTTATAATTGATTTGTCTTCAACTTCAGGAAATTATTTTTTAAATATCGACATTTGCTTTCAATGAAATATATTAGACAGATATCAAATTCAAATCCATATAACAATGTAGTAGAAATTACTACTGGTATTTAAAAATTACAAATTAGAAGCCATATGAGTTAGTGATCATGATTGTATATGCATATTTAAATTTTCAAAGAAATGGCTTTCCATAAAAGATTTGATAACTAAGATGTTTAGAATTATTTCACTTGCCTGACATAAAAATATCAAAGTTCCTATACCAAATACAAACAAAACCATGTTATGAATTAATCATGTGTAAACATTTGCAGCATCAAGAAAGATTTATTATGTCTTCAAGACGTATGTCTCGAAGACGTATTGTTATTATCCGGATTATTAAGGATTCAGCCATAAGGCTGAATCCTTATTGTTATTGGCGTGTTTTTTTTGTTGTTTTTTTTTATTATTCCACCGATTTTGTGACCGCGGTACTGAACTAACGGCCTGACCGATTTCTCTGAAACTTTCAGGGATCGTAGCCTGTGACCTAACTTAGATCTACTTTTTTACTTTTTGGATTTTCGACTTCTTTCGTGAGTTATCCCTCTTGGAAGTTAAAACTTCAAACCTTAATAGCTCGAAAACTTATCAAGATATTTGCACAAAACTTTCACCAAAATGTGGGCAACAACATTCCTCATCGATTAGGGCTATAGGGGTTTTCGGCCGTAATAATAGAATTTTTGCTATTTCGAAAAAACTGAATTTGTTGTGTACTTTCGCGGTTTTGAGGGTACGCGTCTTCAAAAATCTTCTTCTAAATCCCGGCAACACATACAGCTATGTGTGATAGCTCATTTGAAAGCTGGATAAACGTGTAAAAAAGTTATCGAGACAGAATTTTGAATTTTGGCTTAGAATTCGAGTTATCTGCCCTTGTATTTGAACCTTTTCGAAAAGTGCGTTTTTCGGTTGCATGTTCAAAGTGGCATAACTCTGTCACAAATTGATTTATGTCAAAGTTACTTATTTCAATCTCTTTATGATAATTTGTTTAACAATTCCATAACATATCATGATCATGTAAACGATGATAGATTAGGCACAATTTAGACATACGCCCCCAAAAGTAAAATTTTGTGATTTTGAGACCTTTCGAGGGGTACCTTCTTTGGAGAATTTTCCTACGTAAACCACTCAAGATACAATAATATCTTATAGATCACTGTGAATTAGACATGTCTCTCATGAAGAATAATAAATTTCAATTGCGTATCTGTCATACTTAATGTGTGACAAGTCACAGAACATTGTCATTTTTCAAAAATCGCCATTTTCAGCAAAGTTCACAGGATCATGACTGCTTAACCAATTATGCTATTGAACTTTTATTCACACCTGTGAATAGACAATTGCAAGCATAACAACTTTTATGTTGAATCCTTTCATCAAAATGTTAATAGTTTAGCTTTGAACATCGGAAAAGTGGTATAGGGGTCCGAAAATAAGCATTTTTTAGTATTTTCCTGAATATTCAAAAGAACATTACGCATTAACCATGTATGCAATCTAAATTATGACTACATCAACCTAAGTGGAAATTACGAAAAATGAAATAAGTACGGCAGTGGTGTTCATAACCAATGAGTTACGGGTATTTTAAGTTGGACAGTTTCTGCCTTCTTTCTAAATTGACAATCGCCACGTTTGTAGTGTATCTTTGTTACTGCATAGTTCAACAATGCAAAATCATAGCACGTTGTTTGATACCTCGTTGGAATGGGAAAGGATTACTCTATATGGGGAAAACATTATTAGTTTGATAATAAACATAACCAATGAGATATAAGCATTTTATCTTGATAAATTGCGACTTTATTTTGAACTGTTAACAAAGGGGGTAAATCCTACTTTCGTTTTACATGATGGACAGGAATAGGTTGCTGTAGCTAAACACATTTACAAATAATCGTGTAACTTTCAGCAATGACTGCTGATATAATGTACCTAATAGGAAATGAATCATATATATGCTGAATCCTTTTAAAGTCGCTTGCGACTATATTTAGGTCTTCAAGACGAATGTCTGAAGACCTATTGTTTTTATCCAGATTATTATTAGGTCTCAAGACGTATGTCTCGAAGACGTATTGTTATTATCCTGATTATTTTATTAAGGATTCAGCCATAAGGCTGAATCCTTATTGTTTTTGGCGTGTTTTTTTTAAGGATTCAGCCATAAGGCTGAATCCTTATTGTTATTGGCGTGTTTTTTTGTTTGTTTTTTTTTATTATTCCACCGATTTTGTGACCGCGGTACTGAACTAACGCCCTGACCGATTTCTCTGAAACTTTCAGGGATCGTAGCCTGTGACCTAACTTAGATCTACTTTTTTTACTTTTTGGATTTTCGTCTTCTTTCGTGAGTTATCCCCCTTGGAAGTTAAAACTTCAAACCTTAATAGCTCGAAAACTTATCAAGATATTTGCACAAAACTTTCACCAAAATGTGCGCAACAACATTCCTCATCGATTAGGCCTATAGCGGTTTTCGGCCGTAACAATAGAATTTTTGCTATTTCGAAAAAACTGAATTTGTTGTGTACTTTCGCGGTTTTGAGGGTACGCGTCTTCAAAAATCTTCTTCTAAATCCCGGCAACACATACAGCTATGTGTGATAGCTCATTTGAAAGCTGGATAAACGTGTAAAAAAGTTATCGAGACAGAATTTTGAATTTTGGCTTAGAATTCGAGTTATCTGCCCTTGCATTTGAACCTTTTCGAAAAGTGCGTTTTTCGGTTGCATGTTCAAAGTGGCATAACTCTGTCACAAATTGATTTATGTCAAAGTTACTTATTTCAATCTCTTTATAATAACTTGTTTAACAATTCCATAACATATCATGATCATGTAAAAGTTGATCGATTGGGCACAATTTAGACGTAATCCCTTAAAAGTTAAATTTTGTGATTTTGAGACCTTTCGAGGGGTACCTACTTTGGAGAATTTTCCTTCGTAAACCACTGAAGATACAATAATGTTTTATGGCTCACTGTGAAGTAGAAATGTCTCTCATGAAGAATAATACATTTCAATTGCGTATCTGTCATACTTTATGTGTGACAAGTCACAGAACATTGTCATTTTTAAAAAATCGCCATTTTCATCAAAGTTCAAAGGATCATGACTGCCTAACCACTTATGCTATTGGAATTTTATTCATACCTGCAAATGCACAATTTCAAGAATAAAAACTTTTATGTTGAACCCTTTCATCAAAATGTTAATAGTTTAGCCTCAAACATCGGAAAAGTGGTATAGGGGTCCGAAAATAAGCATTTTTTAGTATTTTCCTGAATATTCAAAAGAACATTACGCATTAACCATGTATGCAATCTAAGGTATGACTACATCAACCTTAGTGGAATATACGGAAAATGAAATAAGTACAGTAGTAGTGTTCTTAACCAATGAGTAACGGGTATTATAAATTGGTCAGTTTTTGCCTTCTTTCTAAATTGATAATCGCCACGTTTGTAGTGTATCTTTGTTTGTGCATAGTTCAACAATGCAAAATCATAGCATGTTGTTTGATACCTCGTTAGAATGGGAAAGGATTACTCTACACGTGGAAAGCATTTTTAGTTTGAGGATAAACATAACCAATGAGTTATAAGTATTTTATCTTGATCAAATTGCAACTTTTTCTAGTACTGTAAACAAAGGGGGTAAATCCTACTTTCGTTTTACATGATGGACTGGAATAGGTTGCTGTAGCTTTACACATTTACACATAATCGTGTAACTTTCAGGAATAACTGCTGATATAATGTACCTAGTAGGAAATGAATCATATATGTGCTGAATCCGTTTTAAGTCGCTTGCGACTATATTTTTTTTTTTTTTTTATTATTCCACCGATTTTGTGACCGCGGTACTGAACTAACGGCCTGACCGATTTCTCTGAAACTTTCAGGGATCGTAGCCTGTGACCTAACTTAGATCTATTTTTTTTACTTTTTGGATTTTCGACTTCTTTCGTGAGTTATCCCCCTTGGAAGTTAAAACTTCAAACCTTAATAGCTCGAAAACTTATCAACATATTTGCACAAAACTTTCACCAAAATGTGCGCAACAACATTCCTCATCGATTAGGCCTATAGGGGTTTTCGGCCGTAATAATAGAATTTTTGCTATTTCGAAAAAACTGAATCTTTTGTGTACTTTCGCGGTTTTGAGGGTACGCGTCTTCAAAAATCTTCTTCTAAATCCCGGCAACACATACAGCTATATGTGATAGCTCATTTGAAAGCTGAATAAACGTGTAAAAAAGTTATCGAGACAGAATTTTGAATTTTTACTTAGAATTCGAGTTATCTGCCCTTGTATTTGGACCTTTTCGAAAAGTGCGTTTTTCGGTTGCATGTTCAAAGGGGCATAACTCTGTAACCAATTGATATATGTCAAGGTTACTTATTTCAAGCTCTTTGTAATAACTTGTTTAACAATTCCATAACATATCATGATCATGTAAAAGATGATAGATTAGGCACAATTTAGACATACGCCCCCAAAAGTTAAATTTTGTGATTTTGAGACCTTTCGAGGGGTACCTACTTTGGAGAATTTTCCTTCGTAAACCACTCAAGATACAATAATAAGTTATGGATCACTGTGAAGTAGACATGTTTCTCATGAAGAATAATAAATTTCAATTGCGTATCTGTCATACTTTATGTGTGACAAGTCACAGAAGATTGTCATTTTTCAAAAATCGCCATTTTCAGCAAAGTTCACAGGATCATGACTGCTTAACCAAGTATGCTATTGCACTTTCATTCACACCTGCGAATAGACAATTGCAAGCATAAAAACTTTTATGTTGAACCCTTTCATCAAAATGTTAATAGTTTAGCTTTGAACATCGGAAAAGTGGTATAGGGGTCCGAAAATAAGCATTTTTTAGTATTTTCCTGAATATTCAAAAGAACATTACGCATTAACCATGTATGCAATCTAAATTATGACTACATCAACCTAAGTGGAAATTACGAAAAATTAAATAAGTACGGTAGTGGTGTTCATAACCAATGAGTTACGGGTATTTTAAGTTGGACAGTTTCTGCCTTCTTTCTAAATTGACAATCGCCACGTTTGTAGTGTATCTTTGTTAGTGCATAGTTCAACAATGCAAAATCATAGCACGTTGTTTGATACCTCGTTGGAATGGGAAAGGATTACTCTATATGGGGAAAACATTATTAGTTTGATAATAAACATAACCAATGAGATATAAGCATTTTATCTTGATAAATTGCGACTTTATTTTGAACTGTTAATAAAGGGGGTAAATCCTACTTTCGTTTTACATGATGGACAGGAATAGGTTGCTGTAGCTAAACACATTTACACATAATCGTGTAACTTTCAGCAATGACTGCTGATATGATGTACCTAATAGGAAATGAATCATATATATGCTGAATCCGTTTAAAGTCGCTTGCGACTATATTTAAGGATTCAGCCATAAGGCTGAATCCTTATTGTTATTGGCGTGTTTTTTTTTGTTTTTTTTTTTATTATTCCACCGATTTTGTGACCGCGGTACTGAACTAACGGCCTGACCGATTTCTCTGAAACCATAAGGGATCGTAGCCTGTGACCTAACTTAGATCTACTTTTTTTACTTTTTGGATTTTCGACTTCTTTCGTGAGTTATCTCCCCTTGAAGTTGAAACTTCAAACCTCAATAGCTCGAAAACTAAGCAAGATAATTTCACAAAACTTTCACCAAAATGTGGGCAACAACATTCCCCATCGATTAGGCCTATAGCGGTTTTCGGCCGTAATAATAGATTTTTTGCTATTTCGAAAAAACTGAAAATTTCGTGCATTTTCGCGGTTTTGAGGGTACGCGTCTTCAAACTTCTTCTCCTCACTAACGGCAACTAATACAGATATGTTTGATAGCTCATCTGAAAGCCAAGACAACGTAGAATATAATTTGCTGACAGAATTTTGAATGTCGGCCTAGAATTCGAGTAATCTGCCCTTGAATATGGTTCTTTTTAGAAAGGGCGTTTTTTGGCTGCAATTTAAAAGGGGCATAACTCTGTAACTAATTGACTAATGTCAAAATTATTGATAGCCATCTCTTTCTTATAAAGAGCTGCACAATTCAACAATACATCAATATCATATAAAAGTTGATAGTTTCGGCATAAATTGGAGATATTCCCAAAACAGTGAAATATTTTGATTTTGAGACTTTTTGAGGTGTTTATTCTTTGGGGAATTATTGATAATGAACTATTGAAGATAGGAAGACTTTAAATAGATCATGGTGATGTAGAAACGTCATTTATTAAGGACAATATTTTTCAAGCTCAAATCTGTCTCGGTTTTTTTGTGACAAGTCATAGAAGTTTGTCATTTTTAAAAATTCGCCATTTTCAACGAAGTTGAAAGGTTCATAACTGTTTCAATTCTTATGCTATTGCAATTTTACATACACCTACGTATGCACAAATTCAAGAAGAACAACTTTTATGTTGACCGCTTTCATCAAAAAGTTGATAGTTAAGCCTCGAACATCGCAAGTGATATCTAGGGGTCCAAATTTAAGCATTTTTGAGTATTTTCTTTAATGTTCAGAACAGCATAACGCAATAATTATGTATGCAATCTAAATGCTGATTACATCTTCTTAAGTGGAAATTAAAGCACAACATTTTCTATGTTGCACCTTAGTATGGAAATATTAACCATGTTGTCTTAATCGTGAGAAATGTAATGTAGGGGTCCATTAATATGTGATTTTTCCGTTTTCAGAGGGGTACCTTCTTTGGAGAATTTTTGTAAAAAAACTACTGAAGATAGAGACATGTTTGATAGCTCATTTTAAAGCGGAGAAAAAGACGAATAACCCTAAGTCCAACATGGAGTTCTAGGTCAAGCAGAAGTCTTGAAGACCTAAGTATTGACGTGTCAATCCTAGTTATTATTATTCTTTGTACCAAATTTTGTGATGCAGATTTCTCAGTAACGGCTGGGCCGATTTGCATGAAATTTTCAGCGAAGGTAGCCTGTAATCAAACTTAGATATCCTTTTTTTACTTTTTGGATTTTCGACTTCTTTCGTGAGTTATCTCCCCTGGAAGTTGAAACTTTAAACCTCAATAGCTCGAAAACTTACGAAGATATTTTCAAAAAACCTTCACCAAAATGTGGGCAACAACATTCTCCATCGATTAGGCCTATAGCGGTTTTCGGCCGTAATAATAGATTTTTTGGTAATTCGAAAAAACTGAAAATTTCGTGCATTTTCGCGGTTTTGAGGGTACGCGTCTTCAAACCTCTTCTCCTCACTAACGGCAACATATACAGATATGTGTGATAGCTCATTCGAAAGCCAAGACAACGTAGAATATAATTTGCTAACAGAATTTTGAATTACGGCCTAGAATTCGAGTAATCTGCCCTTGAATATGGTCCTTTTTAAAAAGGGCGTTTTTCGGCTGCAATTTCAAAGGGGCATAACTCTGTAGCTAATTGACTTATGTCAAAGTTATTGATAGCCATCTCTTGCTAATAAGGAGCTAAACAAGTCCAAAGTACATCGATGTCATATAAAAGTTGATAGTTTCGGCACAATTTGGACATATTCTTAAAAAAAGTAAAATTTTGTGATTTTGAGCATTTTCCAGGGGTATATCATATGGATAATAATTGATGATGAACCACTGAAGATAGGAAGACTTCAAATAGATCATGTTGATGTAGAAACGTCATTTATTGAGAACAATATTTTTCAAGCTCGTGTCTGTGTTAGTTTTTTTGTGAAAAGTCATAGAAGTTTGTCATTTTTAAAAAATCGTCATTTTAAGCAAAGTTCAAAGGATCATAACTGCTGAACTAATTAAAATATTGAAATTGTATTTATACCTACGGATGGACAATTTCAAGACCAAATACGTTTCTGTTGAACCCGTTCATCAAAAAGTTGATAGTTAAGCTCCGAACATCGCAAGTCATTTTAAGCAAAGTTCAAAGGATCATAACTGCTGAACTAATTAAAATATTGAAATTGTATTTATACCTACGGATGGACAATTTCAAGACCAAATACGTTTCTGTTGAACCCGTTCATCAAAAAGTTGATAGTTAAGCTCCGAACATCGCAAATGTTGTCTAGGGGTCCAAATTAACGCATTTTGTAGTATTTTCTTGAATATTCAAAACAACATAACACATTACTTATACATGCAAACTTAATGATGATTACATCTACTTAAGCTAAAATTAAAGCACAACTTTTTCTTTGGTACACCTTATTATGAAAATATTAACCATTTTGTCTGAATCGTGAGAAAGATCATGTAGGGGTCCATTAATAAGCGATTGTTCCATTTTCAGTGGGTCATTGTCTTTGGAGAATTTTTGTAAAATAACTATTGAAGATAGAGACAAGGTTGATAGCTCATTTTAAAGCAGAGAAACTGATGAATAACCGAGAGTCCAGCATGGAGTTCAAGGTCAAGCATAAGTCTTGAAGACCTAAGTATTGCCTGGGCAATCCTAGTTAGGTCTTCAAGACGTATGTCTCGAAGACGTATTGTTATTATCCTGATTCTTTTATTAGGTCTTCAAGACGTATGTCTCGAAGACGTATTGTTATTATCCGGATTATTTTATTAGGTCTTCAAGACGTATGTCTCGAAGACGTATTGTTATTATCCGGATTATTTTATTATTAGGTCTTCAAGACGTATGTCTCGAAGACGTATTGTTATTATCCTGATTATTTTTTATTATTCTTTGTACCAATTTTGTGCAGCAGATTTCTCAGTAACGGCTGGGTCGATTTGCATGAAATTTTCAGAGAAGGTAGCCTGTAATCAAACTTAGATATGATTTTTTCACTTTTTGGATTTTCGACTTCTTTCGTGAGTTATCTCCCCTGGAAGTTGAAACTTTAAACCTCAATAGCTCGAAAACTTACCAAGATATTTTCATAAAACTTTCACCAAAATGTGGGCAACAACATTCCCCATCGATTAGGCCTATAGCGGTTTTCGGCCGTAATAATAGATTTTTTGCTATTTCGAAAAAACTGAAAATTTGGTGCACTTTCGCGGGTTTGAGGGTACGCGTCTTCAAAAATCTTCTTCTAAATCAGGGCAATACATACAACATCGTGCAGTAGCTCATTCGAAAGCTAAAAGAATGCTGCAAAAAGTAATCCCCCCAACCCTTGCTCTATTTTTAACGGTTAACGAGCTACAGCAATTTGAAAATTGAACTTTTTCAAAAACTTATTTTTAGGGCTTGCATTCAAAGGGACATAACTCTGTTATACATGAAGTTATATCAAAGTTACTGACTTCAATCTCTTTCTAATAACTAGATTAACAATTCCATAACACATCATTATCATATAAAAGTTATTAGTTTGGGCATAATTTGAGCATATTCCCAAAACAGTGAAATATTTTGATTTCGAGACTTTTTGAGGTGTTTATCCTTTTGGGAATTATTGATCATGAACCACTGAAGATAGGAAGACTTAAAATAGATCATGTTGATGTCAAAACGCCATTTATTAAGGACAATATTTTTCAAGCTCGTATCTGTCTTAGTTTTTTTGTGACAAGTCATAGAAATTTGTCATTTTTAAAAAATGGCCATTTTAAGCAAAGTTCAAAGTATCATAACTGCTTAACTATTTAAAATATGGAAATTGTATTTATACCTACGGATGGACAATTTCAAGAACAACAACGTTTCTATTGAACCCTTTCATCAAAAAGTTGATAGTTAAGCTCCGAACATCGCAAATGTTGTCTAGGGGTCCAAATTAACGCATTTTTGAGTATTTTCTTGAATATTCAAAAGAACATAACGCATTACTTATACATGCAAACTTAATGATGATTACATCTACTTAGGTGGAAATTAAAACACAATATTTTCTATGTTGCACCTTAGTATGAAAATATTAACCATTTTGTCTTAATCGTGAGAAAGGTCACGTAGGGGTTCATTAATAAGCGATTGTTCCATTTTAAGAGGGTCATTGTCTTTGGAGAATTTTTTTAAAATAAGTACTGAAGATAGAGACAAATTTGATAACTCATTTTAAAGCAGAGAAACTGATGAATAATCGAGAGTCCAACATGGAGTTCAAGGTCAAGCAGAAGTCTTGAAGACCTAAGTATTGACGCGTCAATCCTAGTTATTATTATTATTCTTTGTACCAGATTTTGTTCAGCAGTTTTCTCAGTAACGGCTGGGCCGATTTGCATGAAATTTTCAGGAAAGGTAGCTTGTAACCAAACTTAGGGGCCATTTTTTTACTTTTTTGATTTTCGACTTCTTTCTTGAGTTATCTCCCCTTGAAGTTGAAACTTCAAACCTCAATAGCTCGAAAACTAAGCAAGATAATTTCACAAAACTTTCACCAAAATGTGGACAACAACATTCCCCATCGATTAGGCCTATAGCGGTTTTCGGCCGTAATAATAGATTTTTTGCTATTTCCAAAAAAGTGAAAATTTCGTGCATTTTCGCGGTTTTGAGGGTACGCGTCTTCAAACTTCTTCTCCTCACTAAAGGCAACACATACAGATATGTTTGATAGCTCATCTGAAAGCCAAGACAACGTAGAATATAATTTGCTAACAGAATTTTGAATTTCGGCCTAGAATTCGAGTAATCTGCCCTTGAATATGGTCCTTTTTAGAAAGGGCGTTTTTTGGCTGCAATTTCAAAGGGGCATAACTCTGTAACTAATTGATTTATGTCAAAGTAATTGGTAGCCATGTCTTTCTAATAAAGAGCTACACACTTCCATAATACATCAATATCATATAAAAGTTAATAGTTTCGGCATAAATTTGAGATATTCCCAAAAAAGTAAAATGTTGTGATTTTGAGCATTTTCGAGGGGTATATCCTTGGGAGAATTATTGGTTATGAACCAATGGAGATAGGAAGACTTTAAATAAATCATGGTGATGTAGAAACGTCATTTATTAAGGACAATATTTTTCAAGCTCAAATCTGGCTTAGTTTTTCTTTGACAAGTCATATAAGTTTGTCATTTTTAAAAAATCGCCATTTTCAACAAAGTTGAAAGGTTCATAACTGCTTCACTTCTTATGCTATTGAAATTTTACATACACCTCCGTGTGCACAATTTCAAGAAGAACAACTTTTATGTTGACCGCTTTCATCAAAAAGTTGATAGTTAAGGCTCGAACATCGCAAGCGATGTCTAGGGGTCCATATTTAAGCATTTTTGAGTATTTTCTTGAATATTCATATGGCATAACGCATTAATTATGTATACAATCTAAATGATGATTACATCTTTTTAAGTGGAAATTAAAGCACAACATTTTCTATGTTACACCTAGGTATGGAAATAGTAACCATTTTGTCTTAATCGTGAGAAATGTAATGTAGGGGTCCATTAATATGTGATTTTTCAATTTTCAGAGGGGTACCTTCTTTGGAGAATTTAAAAAAAAAAACTACTGAAGATAGAGACATGTTTGATAGCTCATTTTAAAGCAGAGAATCTGATGAATAACCGAGAGTCCATCATGGAGTTCTAGGTCAAGCAGAAGTCTTGAAGACCTAAGTATTGACGCGTCAATCCTAGTTATTAGGTCTTCAAGACGTATGTCTCGAAGACGTATTGTTATTATCCGGATTATTTTATTATTATTATTCTTTGTACCAAATTTTGTTCAGCAGATTTCTCAGTAGCGGTTGGGTCGATTTGCATGAAATTTTCAGGAAAGGTAGCTTGTAACCAAACTTAGGGGACACTTTTTTACTTTTTTCATTTTCGACTTCTTTCTTGAGTTATCTCCCCTTGAAGTTGAAACTTCAAACCTCAATAGCTCGAAAACTTACCAAGATATTTTCAAAAAACTTTCACCAAAATGTGGGCAACAACATTCCCCATCGATTAGGCCTATAGCGGTTTTCGGCCGTAATGATAGATTTTTTGCTATTTCTTAAAAACTAAAAATTTGGTGCACTTTCGCAGGTTTGAGGGTACGCGTCTTCTAAAATCTTCTTCTAAATCACGGCAATACATACAGATATGTGTGATAGCTCATTCGAAAGCCAAGACAACGTAGAATATAATTTGCTAACCGAATATTGAATTTCGGCCTAGAATTCGAGTAATCTGCCCTTGAATATGGTCCTTTTTAAAAAGGGCGTTTTTCGGCTCTATGTTCAAAGGGACATAACTCGCTTAGGAAAACTCTGATTCGAATTCTGTTTTTTGCAATCTGTTCATCGTTTGTGGTTTAACAATTCCACTTCAGAATGTGATCATGTAAAAGTTGACCGTTAAAGCAAAATGTCCACATGAAGACATTTGACGATTTTCAGGGGGTTTTCTTTGGAGATTTTTTGTTCGAAAACTACTGAAGATAGAATCACGTTTGAAAGCTCATATAAATGCTGACGAACTGATTCAATCAATAGACACACTGAAACAACCAAGTAAAGCCTGCCTGTCTGCATCAATGCCATACATATATGGAGGTCTTTTTACTTTTTTTTTTTTTTTTTTTTTTTTTTTAGAGTCCAGAGCGCAACCTGGATTTCTCAACTTTCTAATGCGGCGAGGATCAGAAAAATCCAGGTTTGACTCGAATCGGAGCAAAACGCGTTTTTTTTTTCCTGGTGTTAAAAAAAAATTCAAATCAGTGTCCTTAGTTCTTATTGAGAGGTACACACTCCAAAAGTGTCTTTTCCTGTCTTGCCATGTTTCTGCCACCATGTAACACCGAAAAATCAAGCTTTGAGGCCAAACAAATTTTGAGCCAAAAAAATAAAAACATTTTTACTGCTTTTACAAATTGCTTCGAAACCGTTCCCGTAGTTATTATTGAGAAGTACAAAGCCCAAAAACGTTGTTTACAAAGGTTCCATGCCCAAAGGTCAAAGCGGAAGTCTTGAAGACCTGCAGTATTGACGCGTCAATCCTAGTTATTATTATTATTATTCTTTGTACCAGATTTTGTTTAGCAGTTTTCTCAGTAACGGCTGGGCCGATTTGCATGAAATTTTCAGGAAAGGTAGCTTGTAACCAAACTTAGGGGCTATTTTTTTACTTTTTTGATTTTCGACTTCTTTCTTGAGTTATCTCCCCTTGAAGTTGAAACTTCAAACCTCAATAGCTCGAAAACTTACCAATATATTTTCAAAAAACTTTCACCAAAATGTGGGCAACAACATTCCCCATCGATTAGGCCTAGTGCGGATTTTAGCCGTAACAATAGATTTTTTGCTATTTCCAAAAAACTGAAAATTTCGTTCATTTTCGCAGTTTTTTGGGTACGCGCCTTCAAACTTCTTCTTCTCACTAACGGCAACACATACAGATATGTGTGATGGCTCATTCGAAAGCCAAGACAACGTAGAATATAATTTGCTAACAGAATTTTGAATTTCGACCTAGAATTCGAGTAATCTGCCCTTGAATATGCTCCTTTTTAAAAAAGGCGTTTTTCGGCTGCAATTTCAAAGGGGCATAACTCTGTAACAAATTGACCTATGTCAAAGTTATTGATAACCATCTCTTGCTAATAAAGAGCTTAACAAGTCCATAATACATCAATATGATATAAAAGTTGATAGTTTCGGCACAATTTTGACATATTCCCCAAAAAGTAAAATTTTGTGATTTTGAGCATTTTCGAGGGGTATATCCTTTGGATAATTATTGAAGATGAACCACTGAAGATAGGAAGGATTTGTATATGCCATGTTGATGTAAAAACGTCATTTATGAAGGACAATATTTTTCGAGCACGTATCTGTCATTGTTTATATGTGACAAGTCATAGAACATTGTCATTTTTCGAAAATCGCAATTTTTAGCATAGTTGAAAGGATCACAACTGCTTAACTACTAAAGATATCAAAATTGTATTTACACCGTCGGATGCACAATTTCAAGAACAACAACGTTTCTGTTGAACTCTTTCATCAAAAAGTTTATAGTTAAGCTCCGAACATCGCAAAGGTTGTCTAGGGGTCCAAATTGTAGCATTTTTGAGTATTTTCTTTAACATTCAGAATAACATAACGCATTACTTATGTATACAATCCAAATGATGATAACATCTCCTGAAGTGGAAATCGAAACACAACATTTTATATGAAACACCTTAGTATGAAAATATCAACCATTTTGTCTTAATCGTGAGAAATGTAATGTAGGGGTCCATTAATATGTGATTTTTCCGTTTTCAGAGGGGTACCTTCTTTGGAGAATGTTTGTAAAAAAACTACTGAAGATAGAGACATGTTTGATAGCTCATTTTAAAGCGGAGAAACAGACGAATAACCCTAAGTCCAACATGGAGTTCTAGGTCAAGTAGAAGTCTTGAAGACCTAAGTATTGACGCGTCAATCCTAGTTATTATTATTCTTTGTACCAAATTTTGTTCAGCAGATTTCTCAGTAACGGCTGGACTGATTTGCATGAAATTTTCAGGGAAGCTAGCTTGTAACTAAACTTAGATCTACTTTTTTTGCTTTTTGGATTTACGACTTCTTTCGTGAGTTATCTCCCCTGGAAGTTGAAACTTCAAACCTCAATAGCTCGAAAACTTAACAAGATATTTTCAGAAAACTTTCACCAAAATGTGGGCAACCACATTCCCCATCGATTAGGCCTAGTGCGGATTTTAGCCGTAATAATAGATTTTTTGCTATTTCCAAAAAACTGAAAATTTCGATCATTTTCGCAGTTTTTTGGGTACGCGCCTTCAAACTTCTTCTTCTCACTAACGGCAACACATACAGATATGTGTGATGGCTCATTCGAAAGCCAAGACAACGTAGAATATAATTTGCTAACAGAATTTTGAATTTCGACCTAGAATTCGAGTAATCTGCCCTTGAATATGCTCCTTTTTAAAAAAGGCGTTTTTCGGCTGCACTTTCAAAGGGGCATAACTCTGTGACAAATTGACCTATGTCAAAGTTATTTATAGCCATCTCTTGCTAATAAAGAGCTTAACAAGTCCATAATACATCAATATGATATAAAAGTTGATAGTTTCGGCACAATTTTGACATATTCCCCAAAAAGTAAAATTTTGTGATTTTGAGCATTTTCGAGGGGTATATCCTTTGGATAATTATTGAAGATGAACCACTGAAGATAGGAAGGATTTGTATATGCCATGTTGATGTTAAAACGTCATTTATGAAGGACAATATTTTTCGAGCACGTATCTGTCATTGTTTATATGTGACAAGTCATAGAACATTGTCATTTTTCGAAAATCGCAATTTTTAGCATAGTTGAAAGGATCACAACTGCTTAACTACTAAAGATATCAAAATTGTATTTACACCGTCGGATGCACAATTTCAAGAACAACAACGTTTCTGTTGAACTCTTTCATCAAAAAGTTTATAGTTAAGCTCCGAACATCGCAAAGGTTGTCTAGGGGTCCAAATTGTAGCATTTTTGAGTATTTTCTTTAACATTCAGAATAACATAACGCTTTACTTATGTATACAATCCAAATGATGATAACATCTCCTGAAGTGGAAATCGAAACACAACATTTTATATGAAACACCTTAGTATGAAAATATCAACCATTTTGTCTTAATCGTGAGAAAGATCATGTAGGGGTCCATTACTATGTGATTTTCCATTTTCAGAGGGGTACTTTCTTTGGAGATTTTTTGTAAAATAACTATTGAAGATAGAGACATGTTTGATAGCTCGTTTTAAAGCAGAAAAACTGGTGAATAACCGAGAGTCCAGCATGGAGTTCAAGTTCAAGCAGAAGTCTTGAAGACCTAAGTATTGACGCGTCAATCCTAGTTAGGTCTTCAAGACGAAAGTCTGAAGACCTATTGTTCTTATCCTGGTTTTCCTTCTTATTAAGGATTCAGCCATAAGGCTGAATCCTTATTGTTATTGGCGTGTTTTTTTTTATTATTATTCCACGGATTTTGTGGCACGTGTTCTGAACTAACGGCCGGACCGATTTCTCTGAAACTTTCAGGGATTGTAGCCTGTGACCTAACTTAGATCGTAACGTAGCCCGATTTTCGATTTTCGACTTCTTTCGTGAATTATCCCCCCTTGAAGTTGAAACTTCAAACCTTAATAGCTCGAAAACTTATCAAGATATTTGCATAAAACTTTCACCAAAATGTGCGCAACATCATACCCCCTTGATTAAGTCTATAGACGTTTTCGGCCGTAACAATAGATTTTTTGCTATTTCGAAAAAACTGAATTGTATGTGTACTTTTTCTGTTTTGAGGGTACGCGTCTTCAAAAATCTTCTTCTAAATCCCGGCAACACATACAGCTATGTGTGATAGCTCATTTGAAAGCTAGATAAATGGGTAAACAAGTTATCGAGACAGAATTTTGAATTTTGGCTACGAATTCGTGTAATGTGCCCTTGTATTTGGACCTTTTCGAAAAGTGCGTTTTTCGGCTGCATGTTCAAAGAGGTATAACTCTGTAACCAATTGATTTATGTCAAAGTTGCTTATTTCAATCTCTTTATAATATCGTGTTTAAAAATTCCATAACATATCATGATCATGTAAAAGATGATAGATTAGGCATAATTTAGACATAATCCCCCAAAAGTTAAATTTTGTGATTTTGAGACCTTTCGAAGGGTACCTACTTTGGAGAATTTTCCTTCGTAAACCACTCAAGATACAATAATGTTTTATGGATCACTGTGAAGTAGACATGTCTCTCATTAAGAATAATAAATTTCAATCGCGTATCTGTCATACTTTATGTGTGACAAGTCACAGAACATTGTAATTTTTCAAAAATCGCCATTTTCAGCAAAGTTCACAGGATCATGACTGCTTAACCAATTATGCTATTGAACCTTTATTCACACCTGCATATAGACAATTGCAAGCATAATTTTTTTTATGTTGAACCCTTTCATCAAAATGTTAATAGTTTAGCTTTGAACATCGGAAAAGTGGTATAGGGGTCCGAAAATAAGCATGTTTTAGAATTTTCCTGAATATTCAAAAGACTATTACGCATTAACCATGTATGCAATCTAAATTATGACTACATCAACTTAAGTGGAAGTTACGAAAAATGAAATAAGTACAGTAGTGGTGTTCATAACCAATGAGTTACGGGTATTTTAAGTTGGACAGTTTCTGCCTTCTTTCTAAATTGACAATCGCCACGTTTGTAGTGTTTCTTTGTAAGTGCTCAGTTCAACAATGCAAATTCATAGCACGTTGTTTGAAACCTCGTTAGAATGGGAAAGGATTACTCTATATTGGGGAAGCATTATTAGTTTGATAATAAACATAACCAATAAGTTATAAGCATGTTATCTTCATCAATTGCGACTTTATGTTATACTGTAAACAAAGGGGATAAATCCTACTTTCGTTTTACATGATAGACAGGGATAGGTTGCTGTAGCTTAACACATTTACAAATAATCGTGAAACTTTCAGGAATGACTGCTGATATAATGTAAGTAATAGGAAATGAATCACATATGTGCTGAATCCGTTTAAAGTCGCTTGCGACTATATTTATTATTATTATTTGTACTTTTCTTGTGCGCAGTGTACAGCCAAAACGGCTGAACCGATCTTCTTGAAATTTTCAGGGATTATAGCCTGTGACCTAAACTCGGGCTGTACGAGACCGATTTTTGATTTTCGACTTCTATCGCGAGTTATCTCCCCTTGAAGTCAAAACTTCAAACCTCAATAGCTCGAAAACTAATTAAGATATTTTCATAAAACTTTCACCAAAATGTGGGCAACAATATTCCCCATCGATTAGGCCCATAGCGGTTTTCGGCCGTAATAATAGATTTTTTACTATTTCGAAAAAACTTAAATTTTTGCTCACTTTCGCGATTTTGAGGGTACGCGTCTTCAAAAATCTTCTTCTAAATCACGGCAATACATACAGATATGTGTGATAGCTCATTCGAAAGCCAAGACAACGTAGAATAAAGTTTGCAAAAAGAATTTTGAATTTCGGCCTAGAATTCGAGTAATCTGCCCTTGAATATGGTCCTTTTTAAAAAAGGCGTTTTTCGGTTGCAATTTCAAAGGGCCATAACTCTGTAACTAATTGACTTATGTCAAAGTTATTGATAGCCATCTCTTTCCAATGAAGAGCTTAACAAGTCCATAATACATCAATATCATATAAAAGTTGATAGTTTCGGCACAATGTGGACATATTCTCAAAAAAGTAAAATTTTGTGATTTTGAGCATTTTCGAGGGGTATATCCTTTGGATAATTATTGATGATGAACCACTGAAGATAGGAAGATTTTAAATAGGTCCTGTTGAAGTAGAAACGTCATTTATTAAGGACAATATTTTTCAAGCTCGTATCTGTCTTAGTTTTTTTGTGACAAGTCATAGAAGTTTGTCATTTTTTTTAAATCGCCATTTTAAGCAAAGTTCAAAGGATCATAACTGCTTAACTAATTAAAATATCGAAATTGTATTTATACCTACGGATGGACAATGTCAAGAACAACAACGTTTCTGTTGAACCCTTTCATCAAAAAGTTGATAGTTAAGCTCCGAACATCGCAAATGTTGTCTAGGGGTCCAAATTAACGCATTTTTGAGTATTTTCTTGAATATTCAAAACAACATAACGCATTTCTTATACATGCAAACTTAATGATGATTACATCTACTTAAGTGGAAATTAAAGCACAATAATTTCTGTGTTGCACCTTAGTATGAAAATATTAACCATTTTGTTTTTATCGTGAGAAAGGTCATGTAGCGGTCCATTAATAAGCGATATTTCCATTTTCAGAGGGTCATTGTCTTTGGAGAATTTTTGTAAAAAAACTATTGAAGATAGAGACATGTTTGATAGCTCATTTTAAAGAAGAGAAACTGGCGAATAACCCAGAGTCCAACATGGAGTTCAAGGTCAAGCAGAAGTCTTGAAGACCTAAGTATTGCCTGTGGCAATCCTAGTTATTATTATTATTATTTGTACCGATTTTGTCCCACGGGTTCTGAACTAACGGCTGAGGCGATTTTTATGAAAATTTCTGGGATGTCAGAGCGTATCAAGATCTCGCTCTGTACGGAGCCCGAATTTTGAATTTCGACCTGGTTCTTGACTTATCTCCCCTTGAAGTTGAAACTTCAAACCTCAATAGCTCGAAAACTAAGCAAGATATTTTCATAAAACTTTCACCAAAATGTGGGCAACAACATTCTTCATCGATTAGGCCTATAGCGACTTTCGGCAGTAATAATAGATTTTTTGCTATTTCGAAAAAACTGAAAATTTCGTGCATTTTCGCGGTTTTGAGGGTACGCGTCTTCAAACTTCTTCTCCTCACTAACGGCAACACATACAGATATGTTTGATAGCTCATCTGAAAGCCAAGACAACGTAGAATATAATTTGCTAACAGAATTTTGAATTTCGGCCTAGAATTCGAGTAATCTGCCCTTGAATATGGTCCTTTTTAGAAAGGGCGTTTTTTGGCTGCAATTTCAAAGGGGCATAACTCTGTAACTAATTGATTTATGTCAAAGTAATTGGTAGCCATATCTTTCTAATAAAGAGCTGCACACTTCCATAATACATCAATATCATATAAAAGTTAATAGTTTCGGCATAAATTTGAGATATTCCCAAAAAAGTAAAATGTTGTGATTTTGAGCATTTTCGAGGGGTATATCCTTGGGAGAATTATTGGTTATGAACCAATGGAGATAGGAAGATTTTAAATAGATCATGGTGATGTAGAAACGTCATTTATTAAGGACAATATTTTTCAAGCTCAAATCTGGCTTAGTTTTTCTTTGACAAGTCATATAAGTTTGTCATTTTTAAAAAATCGCCATTTTCAACAAAGTTGAAAGGTTCATAACTGCTTCACTTCTTATGCTATTGAAATTTTACATACACCTCCGTATGCACAATTTCAAGAAGAACAACTTTTATGTTGACCGCTTTCATCAAAAAGTTGATAGTTAAGCCTCGAACATCGCAAGCGATGTCTAGGGGTCCAAATTTAAGCATTTTTGAGTATTTTCTTGAATATTCAGAACAGCATAACGCATTTATTATGTATGCAATCTAACTGATGATTACATCTTCTTAAGTGGAAATTAAAGCACAACATTTTCTATGTTGCACCTTAGTATGGAAATATTAACCATTTTGTCTTAATCGTGAGAAATGTAATGTAGGGGTCCATTAATATGTGATTTTTCCGTTTTCAGAGGGGTACCTTCTTTGGAGAATTTTTGTAAAAAAACTACTGAAGATAGAGACATGTTTGATAGCTCATTTTAAAGCGGAGAAACAGACGAATAACCCTGAGTCCAACATGGAGTTCTAGGTCAAGCAGAAGTCTTGAAGACCTAAGTATTGACGCGTCAATCCTAGTTAGGTCTTCAAGACGAATGTCTGGAAGACCTATTGTTATTATCCGGTTTTTAGGTCTTCAAGACGTATGTCTGAAGACCTATTGTTCTTATCCTGGTTTTCCTTATTATTAGGTCTTCAAGACGTATGTCTCGAAGACGTATTGTTATTATCCTGATTATTTTATTAAGGATTCAGCCATAAGGCTGAATCCTTATTAAGGATTCAGCCATAAGGCTGAATCCTTATTGTTATTGGCGTGTTTTTTTTGTTTTTTTTTATTATTCCACCGATTTTGTGACCGCGGTACTGAACTAACGGCCTGACCGATTTCTCTGAAACTTTCAGGGATCGTAGCCTGTGACCTAACTTAGATCTATTTTTTTTACTTTTTGGATTTTCGACTTCTTTCGTGAGTTATCCCCCTTGGAAGTTAAAACTTCAAACCTTAATAGCTCGAAAACTTATCAAGATATTTGCACAAAACTTTCACCAAAATGTGCGCAACAACATTCCTCATCGATTAGGGCTATAGGGGTTTTCGGCCGTAATAATAGATTTTTTGCTATTTCGAAAAATCTGAATTCTATGTGTACTTTTTCGGTTTTGAGGGTACGCGTCTTCAAAAATCTTCTTCTAAATCCCGGCAACACATACAGCTATGTGTGATAGCTCATTTGAAAGCTGGATAAACGTGAAAAAAAGTTATCGAGACAGAATTTTGAATTTTGGCTTAGAATTCGAGTTATCTGCCCTTGTATTTGAACCTTTTCGAAAAGTGCGTTTTTCGGTTGCATGTTCAAAGGGGCATAACTCTGTAACCAATTGAATTATGTCAAATTTACTTATTTCAATCTCTTTACAATAACTTGTTCAACAATTCCATAACATATCATGAGCATGTAAAAGTTGATAGATTAGGCACAATTTGGACATAATCCCTTAAAAGTTAAAGTTTGTGATTTTGAGACCTTTCGAGGGGTACCTACTTTGGAGAATTTTCCTTCGTAAACCACTGAAGATACAATAATGTTTTATAGCTCAGGGTGAAATAGACATGTCTCTCATGTAGAATAATAATTTTCAATCGCGTATCTGTCATACTTTATGTGTGACAAGTCACAGAACATTGTCATTTTTCAAAAATCGCCATTTTCAGCAATGTTCAAAGGATCATGACTGCTTAACCACCTATGCTATCGAAGTTATATTCACACCTGCGAATAGACAATTTCAAGCATAAAAACATTTATGTTGAACCCTTTCATCAAAATGTTAATAGTTTAGCTTCGAACATCGGAAAAGTGGAATAGGGGTCCGAAAATAAGCATTGTTTAGTATTTTCCTGAATATTCAAAAGAACATTACGCATTAACCATGTATGCAATCTAAATTATGACTACATCAACCTAAGTTGAAATTACGAAAAATAAAATAAGTACAGTAGTGGTGTTCATAACCAATGAGTTACGGGTATTTTAAGTTGGACAGTTTCTGCCTTCTTTCTAAATTGACAATCGCCACGTTTGTAGTGTATCTTTGTTAGTGCAAGTTCAACAATGCAAAATCATAGCACGTTGTTTGATACCTCGTTGAAATGGGAAAGGATTACTCTATATGGGGAAAACATTATTAGTTTGATAATAAACATAACCAATGAGATATAAGCATTTTATCTTGATCAATTGCGACTTTATTTTGAACTGTTAACAAAGGGGGTAAATCCTACTTTCGTTTTACATGATGGACAGGGATAGGTTGCTGTAGCTTAACACATTTCCACATAATCGTGTAACTTTCAGGAATGACTGCTGATATAATGTACCTAATAGGAAATGAATCATATATATGCTGAATCCGTTTAAAGTCGCTTGCGACTATATTTATTATTATTCTTTGTACCAGATTTTGTGATCCACATTTCTCAGTAACGGCTGGGCCGATTTCCATGAAATTTTCAGGAAAGGTAGCCTGTGACCAAACTTAGATATACTTTTCTTACTTTTTTGATTTTTGACTTCTTTCGTGAGTTATCTCCCCTTGAAGTTGAAACTTCAAACCTAAATAGCTCGAAAACTTACCAGGATATTTTCAAAAAACTTTCACCAAAATGTGGGCAACAACAATCCCCATCGATTAGGCCTAGTGCGGATTTCGGCCGTAATGATAGATTTTTCGCTATTTCGAAAAAACTGAAAATTTGGTGCACTTTCGCGGGTTTGAGGGTACGCGTCTTCAAAATTCTTCTTCTAAATCACGGCAATACATACAGATATGTGTGATAGCTCATTCGAAAGCCAAGACAATGTAGAATATAATTTGCTAACAGAATTTTGAATTTCGGCCTAGAATTCGAGTAATCTGCCCTTGAATATGGTCCTTTTTAAAAAGGGCGTTTTCCGGTTGCAATTTCAAAGGGGCTAACTCTGTAACTAATTGACTTATGTCAAAGTTATTGATAGCCATCTCTTGCTAATAAAGAGCTAAACAAGTCCATAATACATTAATATCATATAAAAGTTGATAGTTTCGGCACAATTTGGACATAATCCTAAAAAAGTAAAATTTTGTGATTTTGAGCATTTTCGAATGGTATATCCTTTGGATAATTATTGATTATGAACCAATGACGACAGGAAGACTTTAAATAGATCATGTTGAAGTAGAAACGTCATTTATTATCCTGATTATTAAGGATTCAGCCATAAGGCTGAATCCTTATTGTTATTGGCGTGTTTTTTTGTTTTTTTTTTATTATTCCACCGATTTTGTGACCGCGGTACTGAACTAACGGCATGACCGATTTCTCTGAAACTTTCAGGGATCGTAGCCTGTGACCAAACTTAGATCTATTTTTTTTACTTTTTAGATTTTCGACTTCTTTCGTGAGTTATCCCCCCTGCAAGTTAAAACTTCAAACCTTAATAGCTCGAAAACTTATCAAGATATTTGCACAAAACTTTCACCAAAATGTGCGCAACAACATTCCTCATCGATTAGGCCTATAGGGGTTTTCGGCCGTAACAATAGATTTTTTGCTATTTCGAAAAAACTGAATTCTATGTGTACTTTTTCGGTTTTGAGGGTACGCGTCTTCAAAAATCTTCTTCTAAATCCCGGCAACACATACAGCTATGTGTGATAGCTCATTTGAAAGCTGGATAAACGTGTAAAAAAGTTATCGAGACAGAATTTTGAATTTTGGCTTAGAATTCGAGTTATCTGCCCTTGTATTTGGACCTTTTCGAAAAGTGCGATTTTCGGTTTCATGTTCAAAGTGGCATAACTCTATAACCAATTACTTTATGTCAAAGTTAATTATTTCAATCTCTTTATAATAATTTGTTTAACAATTCCATAGCATATCATGATCATGTAAAAGATGATAGATTAGGCACAATTTAGACATACGCCCCCAAAAGTTAAATTTTGTGATTTTGAGACCTTTCGAGGGGTACCTACTTTGGAGAATTTTCCTTCGTAAACCACTCAAGATACAATAATATTTTATGGATCACTGTGAAGTAGACATGTCTCTCATGAAGAATAATAAATTTCAATTGCGTATCTGTCATACTTTATGTGTGACAAGTCACAGAAGATTGTCATTTTTCAAAAATCGCCGTTTTCAGCAAAGTTCACAGGATCATGACTGCTTAACCAATTATGCTATTGCACTTTCATTCACACCTGCGAATAGACAATTGCAAGCATAAAAACTTTTATGTTGAACCCTTTCATCAAAATGTTAATAGTTTAGCTTTGAACATCGGAAAAGTGGTATAGGGGTCCGAAAATAAGCATTTTTTAGTATTTTCCTGAATATTCAAAAGAACATTACGCATTAACCATGTATGCAATCTAAATTATGACTACATCAACCTAAGTGGAAATTACGAAAAATGAAATAAGTAAGGTAGTGGTGTTCATAACCAATGAGTTACGGGTATTTTAAGTTGGACAGTTTCTGCCTTCTTTCTATATTGACAATCTCCACGTTTGTAGTGTATCTTTGTTAGTGCATAGTTCAACAATGCAAAATCATAGCACGTTGTTTGATACCTCGTTGGAATGGGAAAGGATTACTCTATATAAGGAAAACATTATTAGTTTGATAATAAACATAACCAATGAGATATAAGCATTTTATCTTGATAAATTGCGACTTTATTTTGAACTGTTAACAAAGGGGGTAAATCCTACTTTCGTTTTACATGATGGACAGGAATAGGTTGCTGTAGCTAAACACATTTACACATAATCGTGTAACTTTCAGCAATGACTGCTGATATAATGTACCTAATAGGAAATGAATCATATATATGCTGAATCCGTTTAAAGTCGCTTGCGACTATATTTTTATTATTATTATTCTTTGTACCAGATTTTGTGATCCACATTTCTCAGTAACGGCTGGGCCGATTTCCATGAAATTTTCAGGAAAGGTAGCCTGTGACCAAACTTAGATATACTTTTCTTACTTTTTTGATTTTTGACTTCTTTCGTGAGTTATCTCCCCTTGAAGTTGAAACTTCAAACCTAAATAGCTCGAAAACTTACCAGGATATTTTCAAAAAACTTTCACCAAAATGTGGGCAACAACAATCCCCATCGATTAGGCCTAGTGCGGATTTCGGCCGTAATGATAGATTTTTCGCTATTTCGAAAAAACTGAAAATTTGGTGCACTTTCGCGGGTTTGAGGGTACGCGTCTTCAAAATTCTTCTTCTAAATCACGGCAATACATACAGATATGTGTGATAGCTCATTCGAAAGCCAAGACAATGTAGAATATAATTTGCTAACAGAATTTTTAATTTCGGCCTAGAATTCGAGTAATCTGCCCTTGAATATGGTCCTTTTTAAAAAGGGCGTTTTCCGGTTGCAATTTCAAAGGGGCTAACTCTGTAACTAATTGACTTATGTCAAAGTTATTGATAGCCATCTCTTGCTAATAAAGAGCTAAACAAGTCCATAATACATTAATATCATATAAAAGTTGATAGTTTCGGCACAATTTGGACATAATCCTAAAAAAGTAAAATTTTGTGATTTTGAGCATTTTCGAATGGTATATCCTTTGGATAATTATTGATTATGAACCAATGACGACAGGAAGACTTTAAATAGATCATGTTGAAGTAGAAACGTCATTTATTAATGACAATATTTTTCGAGCACGTATCTGTCATAGTTTATATGTGACAAGTCATAGAACATTGTCATTTTTCGAAAATCGCCATTTTTAGCATAGTTGAAAGGATCATAACTGCTTAACTAATAAAGATATCAAAATTGTATTTACACCGTCGGATGCACAATTTCAAGAACAACAACGTTTCTGTTGTACCCTTTCATCAAAAAGTTGATAGTTAAGCTCCGAACATCGCAAAGGTTGTCTAGGGGTCCAACTTGTAACATTTTTGAGTATTTTCTTAAACATTCAGAATAACATAACGCATTACTTATGTATACAATCTAAATGATGATAACATCTCCTGAAGTGGAAATTAAAGCACAACATGTTCATTGTAACATCTTAGTATGAAAATATTAACCATTTTGTCTTAATCGTGAGAAAGATCATGTAGGGGTCCATTACTATGTGATTTTTCAATTTTCAGAGGGGTACCTTCTTTGGAGATTTTTTGTAAAAAAACTACTGAAGATAGAGACATGTTTGATAGCTCATTTTAAAGCAGACAAACTGGTGAATAACCGAGAGTCCAACATGGAGTTCAAGGTCAAGCAGAAGTCTTGAAGACCTAAGTATTGCCTGTGGCAATCCTAGTTATTATTTGTACTTTTCTTGTGCGCGGTGTACAGCCGAAACGGCTGAACCGATCTTCTTGAAATTTTCAGGGATTATAGCCTGTGACCTAATCTCGGGCTGTACGAGCTCGATTTTTGATTTTCGACTTCTATCGCGAGTAATCTCCCCTTGAAGTCAAAACTTCAAATCTCAATAGCTCGAAAACTAATTAAGATATTTTCATAAAACTTTCACCAAAATGTGGGCAACAATATTCCCCATCGATTAGGCCCATAGCGGTTTTCGGCCGTGATAATAGATTTTTTTCTATTTCGAAAAAACTGAAATTTTCTCTCACTTTCGCGATTTTGAGGGTACGCGTCTTCAAAAATCTTCTTCTAAATCACGGCAATACATACAGATATGTGTGATAGCTCATTCGAAAGCCAAGACAACGTAGAATATAATTTGCAAAAAGAATTTTGAATTTCGGCCTAGAATTCGAGTAATCTGCCCTTGAATATGGTCCTTTTTAAAAAGGGCGTTTTTCGGTTGCAATTTCAAAGGGCCATTACTCTGTAACTAATTGATTGATGTCAAAGTTATTGATAGCCATCTCTTTCTAATAAAGAGCTGCACAAGTCCATAATACATCAATATCATATAAAAGTTGATAGTTTCGGCATAAATTGGAGATATTCCCCAAAAAGTAAAATGTTGTGATTTTGAGCATTTTCGAGGGGTATATCCTTTGGGGAATTATTGATTATGAACCAATGGAGATAGGAAGTCTTTAAATAGATCATGGTAATGTAGAAACGTCATTTATTAAGTACAATATTTTTCAAGCTCAAATCTGTCTTGGTTTTTTGGTGACAAGTCATAGAAGTTTGTCATTTTTAAAAAAACGCCATTTTCAACGAAGTTAAAAGGTTCATAACTGTTTCAATTCTTATGCTATCGAAATTTTACATATACCCACGTATGCACAAATTCAAGAAGAACAACTTTTAAGTTGACCGCTTTCATCAAAAAGTGGATAGTTAAGCCTCGAACATCGCAAGTGATGTCTAGGGGTCCAAATTTAAGCATTTTTTAGTATTTTCTTTAACATTCAGAATAACATAACACATTACTAATGTATACAATCCAAATGATGATAACATCTCCTGAAGTGGAAATTAAAGCACAACATTTTCTATGTAACACCTTAGTATGAAAATATTAACAAGTTTGTCTCAATTGTGAGAAAGATCATGTAGGGGTCCATTACAATGTTTTTTTTTCAATTTTCAGAGGGGTACCTTCTTTGGAGAATGTTTGTAAAATAACTATTGAAGATAGAGACTTGTTTGATAGCTCGTTTTAAAGCAGAAAAACTGGTGAATAACCGAGAGTCCAGCATGGAGTTCAAGGTCAAGCAGAAGTCTTGAAGACCTAAGTATTGACGCGTCAATCCTAGTTACGTCTTCAAGACGAATGTCTGAAGACCTATTGTTTTTATCCAGATTATTATTATTATTATTTGTACCGATTTTGTACCACGGGTTCTGAACTAACGGCTGAGGCGATTTTTCTGAAACTTTCTGGGATGTTAGAGCGTATCAAGATCTCGCTCTGTACGGAGCCCGAATTTTGAATTTCGACCTGGTTCTTGAGTTATCTCCCCTTGAAGTTGAAACTTCAAACCTCAATAGCACGAAAACTAAGCAAGATAATTTCACAAAAGTTTCACCAAAATGTGGGCAACAACATTCCCCATCGATTAGGCCTATAGCGGTTTTCGGCCGTAATAATAGATTTTTTGCTATTTCGAAAAAAGTGAAATTTTCGTGCATTTTCGCGGTTTTGAGGGTACGCGTCTTCAAACTTCTTCTCCTCACTAACGGCAACACATACAGATATGTTTGATAGCTCATCTGAAAGCCAAGACAACGTAGAATATAATTTGCTGACAGAATTTTGAATTTCGGCCTAGAATTCGAGTAATCTGCCCTTGAATATGGTCCTTTTTAGAAAGGGCGTTTTTTGGCTGCAATTTCAAAGGGGCATAACTCTGTAACTAATTGATTTATGTCAAAGTTATTGATAGCCATATCTTTCTAATAAAGAGCTGCACACTTCCATAATACATCAATATCATATAAAAGTTAATAGTTTCGGCATAAATTTGAGATATTCCCAAAAAAGTAAAATGTTGTGATTTTGAGCATTTTCGAGGGGTATATCCTTGGGAGAATTATTGGTTATGAACCAATGGAGATAGGAAGACTTTAAATAGATCATGGTGATGTAGAAACGTCATTTATTAAGGACAATATTTTTCAAGCTCAAATCTGGCTTAGTTTTTCTTTGACAAGTCATATAAGTTTGTCATTTTTAAAAAATCGCCATTTTCAACAAAGTTGAAAGGTTCATAACTGCTTCACTTCTTATGCTATTGAAATTTTACATACACCTCCGTATGCACAATTTCAAGAAGAACAACTTTTATGTTGACCGCTTTCATCAAAAAGTTGATAGTTAAGCCTCGAACATCGCAAGCGATGTCTAGGGGTCCAAATTTAAGCATTTTTGAGTATTTTCTTGAATATTCAGAACAGCATAACGCATTTATTATGTATGCAATCTAACTGATGATTACATCTTCTTAAGTGGAAATTAAAGCACAACATTTTCTATGTTGCACCTTAGTATGGAAATAGTAACCATTTTGTCTTAATCGTGAGAAATGTAATGTAGGGGTCCATTAATATGTGATTTTTCAATTTTCAGAGGGGTACCTTCTTTGGAGAATTTTTGTAAAAAAAACTACTGAAGATAGAGACATGTTTGATAGCTCATTTTAAAGCAGAGAAACAGATGTATAACCCTGAGTCCAACATGGAGTTCAAGTTCAAGCAGAAGTCTTGAAGACCTAAGTATTGCCTGGGCAATCCTAGTTTTATTATTATTCTTTGTACCAAATTTTGTGATCCAGATTTCTCAGTAACGGCTGGGCCGATTTGCATGAAATTTTCAGGGAAGGTAGCCTGTAATCAAACTTAGATATACTTTTTTTACTTTTTGGATTTTCGACTTCTTTCGTGAGTTATCTCCCCTGGAAGTTGAAACTTTAAACCTCAATAGCTCAAAATCTTACCAAGATATTTTCAAAAAACTTTCACCAAAATGTGGGCAACAACATTCCCCATCGATTAGGACTAGTGCGGATTTCGGCCGTAATAATAGATTTTTTGCTATTTTGAAAAAACTGAAAATTTGGTGCACTTTCGCGGTTTTGAGGGTACGCGTCTTCAAAAATCTTCTTCTAAATCACGGCAATACATACAGATATGTGTGATAGCTCATTCGAAAGCCAAGACAACGTAGAATATAATTTGCTAACAGAATTTTTAATTTCGGCCTAGAATTCGAGTAATCTGCCCTTGAATATGGTCCTTTTTAAAAAGGGCGTTTTTCGGCTGCAATTTCAAAGGGGCATTACTCTGTAACTAATTGAGTTATGTCAAAGTTATTGATAGCCATCTCTTGCTAATAAAGAGCTTAACAAGTACATAATACATTGATGTGATATAAAAGTTGATAGTTTCGGCACAATTTGGACATATTCTCAAAAAAGTAAAATTTTGTGATTTTGAGCATTTTCGAGGGGTATATCATATGGATAATTATTGATGATGAACCACTGAAGATAGGAAGATTTCAAATAGATCATGTTGATGTAGAAACGTCATTTATTAAGGACAATATTTTTCAAGCTCGTATCTGTCTTAGTTTTTTTGTGACAAGTCATTGAAGTTTGCCACTTTTCAGAAATCGCCATTTTCAACAAAGTTGAAAGGTTCATAACTACTTAACTTCTTATGCTATTGAAATTTTACAAACACCTACCTATGCACACTTTCAAGAAGAACAACATTTATGTTGACCGCTTTCATCAAAAAGTTGATAGTTAAGCCTCGAACATCGCAAGCGATGTCTAGGGGTCCAAATTTAAGCATTTTTGAGTATTTTCTTGAATATTCAGAACAGCATAACGCATTTATTATGTATGCAATCTAAATGATGATTATATCTTCTTAAGTGGAAATAAAAGCACAACATGTTCTATGTTACATCTTAGTATGGAAATATTAACCGTTTTGTCCTAATCGTGTAAAAGATCATGTAGGGGTCGATAAATAAGTGATTCTTCCATTTTCAGAGGGTCAGTGTCTTTGGAGATTTTTTGTAAAATAACTACTGAAGATAGAGACATGTTTGATAGCTCATTTTAAAGCGGAGAAACAGATGAATAACCGAGAGTCCAACATGGAGTTCAAGGTCAATCAGAAGTCTTGAAGACCTAAGTATTGACGCGTCAATCCTAGTTATTGTTATTATTATAGGTGATGGGAGTCCCTAATACAAGAGAACACAACAACAACAAAACAAACCCATTAGGAATGGACTGTATGTGCAGTAAAATATTGGTGCTGAAGGTGTGATCCTTTGATATCAGGAAATGATATATATAAACATTGTCATAAGAAGTGATATATGCTGATTGTGTGAACTGATATCCAAATCATTATCTTCTCTTGGATATGAGAATGTGCCAATGTTTTAGAAATATTGTATTCAACTTTGAAGCAAACTTGAGCTGCCTCAGAGAAAGACTACACAAAACAGTGTAATAGTAAATCAAATTATTATTCAATTTAATTATGAGAGTAAATCAAATCAAATATTTCCAAAATTAAAAAAAAATTTTTTTATAATAAAATAAATTTCATGTGCACTGTTTCTATGTAATTCCTAAAATGCAAACACTTACACAAAGTAATGGTCAATACATGTTGTATACTTAGTTGAATAAATTTGGCTCTTATATTTGTTGTTTGTTTTATTCATGATTAAAAAGTGGAAATGCAATATTGCATCTTAAGTGACATTAATGTCACAGTAAAAATAGAAAACTTGAATGTATATTTTTTTCTCAGAATTCTTAGGTCTGTTTCAAGGTAAGTTTGTTTGATATGCAGGTAGGTGTAGGCAAATGTAAAAAACACAAGTCATGCTTACATAGGTATTTACACACAGTTACAAATCTATTTTATAGAAATAAATATATTTGTCCCTTTGGATAATGCTATTTACAAAATTAATCATATGCATTCTGATGAAGTACATATGTTTTATTATATATATATATATATATGTAACCGAAAATACAGGTTAGTTAAAATTGCAAATGTTATTGATAAATGTCTGAATTTTCCATTTGATCAAATATATATACGTGACAAAATATGTATACTCAGAAATGAATAATAATCATCTTATCATTGATATCAATCACCAAAAATTCCATTATTCTTACCAATGTTATCCACTAAAATACAGATCAGTTAGATACAATATTTTCATTCTTTCATTCAATGTCTTTCAATATTTATGAAACAATATCACTACAATTAAATTATTTCTATTGCAATACACTATTCATCCTAAAACAAAATTGGGTACGAGTTCAGCGAAACGTGTGGATATGCATTGGAGTTCACTGCAGCCCGAGAAGACATCACGTGACCATGCAGGCACGGTAAAGTTATTTCGCCAAAAATGAAAAACCTATGTATTATAGTCACCAAATTACAAAATATTTAACTACATACATACAATATTAATGATGTATCTAAAATACGTAAGTTTGCCAGCTATGTCAGCACTGAAACACGTATGATATCAGATGTTCGGTTAATTATTTGGGATTTTACAAGAACCATTTTTAAAACTTTATCGCTGATATTGAGTATATTCCTTTTCTGTTTCTCTTCAAGTTGTCATATGCAAATATCTTGCAAGTTTTGACATTAAATGGTCGACTGGTATGATTCCTATTGCCCGCGCAGTTTACCCGTCTGACAGTAGGTCGCCATTTGCATTGGTTTGTTTTCTCCAGTTGACGTCATACATTCCTTCGGGGAAAATCGAGATTTTGTCCGGTGTTCTCCGTAAAACAAGATGGCCGACACGTCAAAAAGCGACGTAAACAGACAGTTTTCTGACTTGCTAAAGTCACACATAATTTCAATGGTAATGGGATGCGAGAATTTGTTGTTTATAAACCGATTCACATAATTTCCATGTCTTTGCAATGTGCATGTACACCATAGGCAGTTACTTGAAAGAAATTGGAGCAAAATCATCCGGGAGTTGCTCTTTAAGAACTCATGACCTTGACTTCTTTATTGCCCGTTAGGGAATTTGTTTCACGACTGAGTGAGCATAAATACAAAATTATACACATTCATTTATAATAAATACATGGAATACATGCATTGTTATATAACATGGACAAAGAGTATGATGATGGGAACATTAACGTTTATTCAATAGAGAAATTGACTTTGGTACAAAAGACATTTTGTAACGTTTGGTTTTGCACGTCGGTACATTATACCGAAAGAAATATTATTATAAGAAAGAAGTCAAAATCATTCACCAGATTTATAAGAAAGAAGCTATATATATGAGATGTTAATACCTTCTTGGAAAAAAGTTATTTACAGATTTCAGAACTGGTCACCATGACCATATCTCGTGACCTTGACCTTCAAGGTCACACAGTCAATGATCACTTTTCATTGTTTATAACAATCATGTAATGATTCAAAGTGTTAATAGTTAAAATAAGGCATGTCCGCAACTGCATGCTTAAGTTGTGACCTCGCTGTGACCTTGACCTTGGACAGATTTTAGCGAAAACCTTTTCAAATCTCAGTCTTTCTCCATAGTTGATATATACCAAGTAAGGGCCTGATAGCACAGAAGTTGTTGAAGTTATCGTGTTTACAAGAATTTTTGTAGTGATTTCAGAACTCATGACCTTGACCTTTGACCATGTCAAAATAATTCCCCAGGTGTACAATAAAGAAGTTATATATATGAGGTTTTGATACCTTCATGGGAAAAAAGTTACATCATCTCGTGACCTTGCAATTGACCTTTAAAATTCAAGGTCACACAATCAGTGATCACTTTTCATTGTGTATCACAATCATTTAATGATTCAAAGTGTTAATAGTTGAAATAAGACATTTTTGCAAAAGCATGCTTAAGTTGTGACCTCACTTTGACCTTTGACGGATGTTAGCGAAAACCTTTACAAATTTTGGCCTTTCTCCATAGTTGATATACACCAAAGAAGAGCCTGATAGCACAAATATTTTTCAAGTTACCGTGTTTACAAGGATTTTTTTAGCCATTTCAGAACTCGTGACCTTTGACCTTGAATATGAACATGTCAAAAAAAATCCCTCATGGGTATAAGTAAGAAGTTATGTATAGGAGTTCTCAAAACCTAATAGGAAAAAAGTTATAGCGAAAACAAAACGCGGCGGCGGCGGCGATGGAAACTGCACAAAAACTGATAGCAGCTCCGACTTATCGGAGCTGCTAATTACATACATGACACAGGTCTCCATATTAGCTACAATGTGCCCATATGCCTTGCTTAAGCAAATATTTTGACAGTAAATCCAAAAATAAACAAGTGTTTGCCACTAACATGGCAATGTCCCCCGCCGGTGACATTGAGTTAGTAAGACACATCATTGGAGCTACTTTATATATTGCATTACTGGTAAAAAGTGCCATGATGATCAGCATATTTTAAGACTTTAGGTGCTTGGGTCCATGATGTATCGTGTTAACAAGAGTTCAAAACGTGGTCAAAGTGTAGAGGTAACCTTGAAAATAAGGTCAAGGTAACCAAATCGACTGGCGTCTGCGTCATCCTCCAATGTAGACTGACACCAAATTTGAAAACGTTTGGTCCCACCGGTCATGATATATCGCGTAAGCAAGAGTTTGAAAAGTGGTCAAAGTGTCGCGGTGACCTTGAAAAAGGTCAAGGTCACCAAAATTGACTGGTGTCTGCGTTTTCGCCCAATGTAGGCTATCACCTAATTTGAAAACTTTGGGTCCAACCGGTCATAATAAATGGTTATAACAAGAGTTCAAAAAGTGGTCAAAGTTTTGTAGTGACTTTGAAATAAGGTCAAGGTCAAGGTCACGAACATTCCCTGGTGTCTGCGTCATCCCCCAGTGTAGACTGACACCAAATTTGAAGACTTTGAGTCCAACCGGTCAAGATATATCAAAGTTAGAAAAGTGGTCAAACTGTTGCGGTGACCTTGAAAATAAGGTCAAGGTCACCAAAATAAACTGGTGTCTGTGTCTTTCCCCATTGTAGGCTGACAACTAATTTAAAGACTTTGGATGCAATGTTTCATGATATATCACCGTATCAAGAGTTCAAAGACTGGTAAAAGTGTCGTGGTGACCTTGAAAATACAGCCAAGGTCACCAAAAGTGACTGGTGTCTGCGTCTTCCCACAATGTTGGCAGACGACAAATGTGAAGACTTTGCATGCAACGCTTCATGATATATCGCGTAAACAAGAGTTCAAAAAGTGGTCAAAGTGTCGTGGTGACCTTGAAAATAAGACTAAGATCACCAAAATTAACTGGTATCTGCGTCTTCCCACAATGAAGGCAGACATCAAATTTGAAGACTTTGGATGCAACGCTTCATAAGATATCGCGTAAACAAGAAATGTGACTTACGGACGGACGTACGTACGTACTGACGCCGCTGAATACATAGTCCCCCGTTCCGCATTGCGGCGGGGGACAATTAACAACAGTTACTAATGTCTGTAACTGGTAAACAATAACTCTAGAAAATTTCTTATTTTGTCTGTTAATACTTATACTATCTTGTCTTATTCAGCATGAACAATCTCTTTGATAAATTTTGTGTTCTGCTTCATCAAGCACAATCACCGTAAACTAACTTTATGTTCATTGGTTGTTTCTATAAAGTACTGAGTAAATTCTGGCCATAGTTTCTTTCCTCAAAGACGCCAACAATTTAATCATTGGGTTACTGGAAACGAATCGCCCCTGAATAGGAAAGTGTTCTATCTTCAGAGTAGAAATGGCTTATAATGAAATGCAACATTGAAGGTCAAAGTTGTATATTTCACTCAAGTATAACATAAAGTTGTTTCATCTTCTGGTCAGATTTTTTGCGTTTAAGTTTAGTGTATATTGATCACATTTTACACAATAGTTGTCAATATACACAATCATCATGGTATGCTTCTTGGATGTATGTAACTAGCATCGCTAATGTAAGTATGTAGGGGCGGGATAGTGCAGTGGTTCGCGCTTTCGGCTTCGGCTTCGGTGAGGTGAGTTGGGGTTTAACGCCGCTTTCAAGAGTATTTCACTTATATCGCGGCTGCTAGTATTATGGCAGGGAGAACGCCCGCAACGCCATGTGGCTATGCATTGCGGTGAAATTTCGGCTTCGGATCAAAATGTCCGGGGTTCGACTTTGTCTGCAGTAGAGAACTGTTCTACACGCAGCAAGGTTCGGGTGCAATGCTTCACTGAATTTCAACGTAGTACCACCCATGGTTCGCTAGTTCCACCAGATACTCTCAGGTTTCACCGCAATGCACAGCCACATGGCGTTGCGGGCTTTCTCCCTGCCATAATACTAGCAGCCGCGATATAAGTGAAATACTCTTGGAAGCGGCGTTAAAACCCCAACTCACTCACTCACTCACTCACTCACTCCCGATATAAGTATACAGGAGTCAAACATTTCAATTGGCCTTCTTAGTTCTATCAACAACTATTAGGGTTAGAGAAATTTTATTTTATTTTCCAATCTTCTGTAAAATATGTTTTCAATAAGCAATAATTGCTTCTGTTTTGGAGACCTTTGGCTGTTTTTTGGAGAATAAAAGACTGTCAAATTCTTCATTTGGAAGTTGGTATAGTAATGAGAGACACATATTATGGATGACAACTTTTTGTGGTTAACACGACGTTTTAGGGCTACTTCTTGCCTCTTCCTCTTGTGGATAATGGACATGGCGGTTGGTACATTATATATATAGGGATGAACATGAAGTCAGAGGTGCAACTATATACAGACACAGAAGTGGAAAACAGGTAATTAAGTTTGTACAAACAATCGAATTAGATAAAAGGGAATATACAATGAGTGAATATCTTATAACACTACTAACAAAGAAATGTTTACACAGCAGAGTGGTACAGTTCATTATTGATAGGTGAAGGACCAGGCGGTTGGGAGATGAACTCCTTGATCCCTGTTAATCTTAGGGCTTAATTTTTTCCAGCCGCTGCTCGCAGGTTTCACCGCAATGCATAGCCATGGCGTTGCGGGCTTTCTCCCTGCCATAATACAAGTAGCCGCGATATAAGTGAAATACTCTTGAAAGCGGCATTTGCTGGCGGTGGACACGGTGATGACGGGAATGACAAGCTGATTGCTTGGGAGTCCCTGGTGATGTTGATGAGAACTGCAAAGATTGAAATGACTGCACTGCCGTCTCATGATATAATTATGCATCATATCAATGAACCTCAGACTAACAGTTTTCAGGAAAATTCGAACCAAATGATTCATTTTTAGCTCATCAGGTCTGAAAGGCCTGATGAGCTGAAAACCTATTTTCATCTTCTTCTCCAGTTCCAAAAGATCTAGAGAGCTGAAAAATTGTGTGCAGACTCCTTGGCCACTGGGGATTCTAAATTATAGAAGTGTGACCCTGTGACCCCAAATGGGGTCACATCCTTAAAAACCTATTTTCATCTTCTTCTCAAGTTCCAAAAGGTCTAGAGAGCTGAACAGTTATGTGCAGACTCCTTGGCAAATGGGGATTGTAGATTACGTGGCCCCATGACCCCAAATGGGGTCACATCCTTAAAAACCTATTTTCATCTCCTTCTCCAGTTCCAAAAGGTCAAGAGAGCTGAAAAGTTGTGTGCAGACTCCTTGGCCAATGGGGATTCTAAATTGTAGATTGTGTAACCCTGTGATGCCAAATGGGGTCACAGTGGTCATGATCTAAGAACCTATCTTTTGCTTGTAAACAATAACTTAAATATTCAACTTTAGATAGTAAATCAATGAAATCCTGATGAGCTACAGAGCCAATGGCTCTATTTTATAAAATACACTAACAATGTATAATCAACGAGTACGAAAATATGTCTTCAGAGATCAGGGCGACTTAAAATGACGGCAGATGGGAGAGGGGGGAATGAGTACTCACAAGTGGTAGAGATGACATCTCATGCATATAATACGATGGAATGTTCACTTCATATCTCATTTCACGTAATATGATGAGACTAGCATATATCTGGTAACAACAACTAGTATATATATCTGTGTATGATATACATTAACGTTTTGGCCAACCGAATTTAAAATTTTACAAAATCCGGCAAAGGAGTAATTCTACGTGTGTATTTATCATGTGGTGAAAAATGTTGGTGTCATGGATGAAATCTCTAAATTAACTGCGTTAAAGTCATTGAATGTAAGAAGGGTTTACTATCAGATGATTAATTCTCCCTGCTTACCGTTTGTAGGTATACCCTAATGTGGTTGGATTTCCTACTCTTGTTGAACGCTCCTACGGGGAATGACTCTCTACCAATGCTATCTTCTATTCTCTTGCCATTAAATGTGGCCAGGAAAGGCCACGCATCCGTGAAATGAAGATGTTGAACATCGTTCTCTCCAAAAGGAATTAGAACTCAACCTACTTTCTCAGCCAATCAGACGGTCGTATTTTCCTGACAAAATAGACTCTTAATGATTAAGAACTCAACGCTAAAACGCTCTTCATGACACGCCCTCCCTGTGTCTGATTGGTCAAAAACAAATGACAACAATGTTTTACAACTTTTTATTGACATGTGCCCCACGTGACTCGAAGTAAACACGGCCTCGACACTACGCTACACAGGCGGTATAAATATACTGGCAAATGAGTTTCAAAATATTTTGCATGCAGCATGCATTTGTTAGTTAGAGTTGTTAAAGTCGTTTTTCAAACAAAAACGTTCAGTCTTTTAACGAACTAAAGCCAAAACAGCCGACTTTAATTTAATTATAAAATTATGAAATAATTATATTCTGTTTATGTTCTGTAATCTAAACACAACACACTAATAACTAAATAGATATATACTTCCATTTGCATTAAATTATGACACAACAATGTTAATTTTAATGACTCGCACATTCCACAATTTGATTTAGACAACGGTCTCTACATGGTTAAAAATAACATATTTCCGAATACAATGAACAGAGGAAAATGAGCTCACCTCAAAGACAGACGGAAGATTATCTCTAGTTTTACCACAACAAATGTTACGATCAAATACGTTTTTCGAAAGTGAGAGTTCATAAAAACAAGTCCATACAGCTTGACGACATCGCGTCATATGAAACGATTACGTAGGAACTCACGGAAACAGTGACGTCATTGAACCCGTCAATCAAAAGTAGGTGGAGTTCTAAGTCAGTTAGAACCTATGAAGAGAAATCTTCGTGATTAAGAAGGGGCTCGCTCGCTACGCTCGCTCCGCCCCTTCTTAATCACGAAGATTTCTCTTCATAGGTTCTAACTATTACTAAGACAAAAGAAACGCTGCCCATTAGCTCACCGGTATGTAATACCATGGGATGTAGTCGTCGCCTTGTCCGCCTGTCCGTAATCATTTCGTTTGACCACTTTTCAAACCCTTGCTTACGTGATATATCATGACCTGTTGGACCAAATGTTTTCAAATTAGGTGTCAGTCTACATTGTGGAAAGATGCAGACACCAGTCAATGTTGGTGACCTTGACCTTTTTTTCAAGGTCACTGCGACACTTTGACCACTATTCTAACTCTTGCTTACGCGATATATCATGACCGGTTGGACCAAATGTTTTCAAATTTGGGGTCAGTCTACATTGGAGGATGACAGACACCGTCGATTTCGTGACCTTGACCTTATTTTCAAGGTCACCTTTACACTTTCACCATTTTTTGAACCCTTAACGCGATATCTCATGAAGTGTTGCATCCAAAGTCTTCAAATTTGGTGTCAGCCTACATTGGGGGATGACACACACACCAGTACATGTTGGTGAGCTTAACCTTATTTTCAAGGTCACCACAACACTTTGACGACTCTTATTAACACGATATGTCATGAACCTAAGCACCCAAAGTCTTTGATTTGATGATCATCATGGCACTTTTTACCAGTAATGATAAAGTAGCTCCAATGATGTGTCTTACTAACACAATGACACCGGCGGGGGACATTGCCATGTTAGTGGCAAACACTTGTTTTTGCTGAATTAAAGGTTCATATCTTTACTTTACAGACGACATACCAGGATATTCCCTATGATATAAATAAAACTCTACATACAGTAAATGTTAAAAAAGACAGTCTAACATACTTAAGGACTTTAAAATAACGTAGTTGTATACAGTTTACTTACCAACTTAATTGGTCAACCGTAATGATAATGATAACAATAATAAAAATATTGAATAGGTCTTCAAAATCGCTAAAATCTTAGTGTGCTTTAAATGTATATGTTCATCATCTCTTTCGTAACTGCCGTCTGTACATCCGAAACTCTGGAACCCATTTGTACAGTTTGTTGGTCTATGCATTATGAATGATAAACTCGATAATTGTAAGAGACCCTGGTCATTAAGTGTATCCACTGGACTTCAAACCCAGATTATACCTGTTGGAGGCCAGCGCATAGTAACCACTAAATTAGTGTAGTCAACTAAACCCTCACATAAGTGAAATACTACGATTATAATAATAAGATTTTAAGTAAGCCATCTAGTCATTATCCTGAATGGATGAGTTCACGACTAAATGGACACAATAATTGGGTACCGGGTGTAACGTTTAAATCACAGACGTTCTGAGCATAAATTTATGTTTCCTACATCAGTGTTCAATTCATATACGCAAAGGGAAAACTATATTTACAGAAAAAATGGTAATTGGTACTTTTCGTCGACGCTTGTCTTGAAACATCTAACTCGGCGAACGATATGGCATTTACCACACTGCAAGTATCCGCATCGTTGGCGCAATCGCACCCTTTCACCAATTGTGATGACCCCAGGGCTACGAATTCCTCGTCAGTCATACTGAGGGTCCAACCTGCAATTACAGAAACATATATATTATAATATACATCAATAATTTCTTGGTACGCCAGGTTAGGTATCTCTCCGTTCTCCTTATCACTTTGAGAGAAAATGTGAGGTAAATGATCACTCTTGAAACAATCAATGGCCTTATCGTTAACTAGGAGAGAACACGCTGTGTGGTATAGATTAAGGGTATGACATCCGGTACATACTCCTTAAATTGTCGTCGTTTGGGATCCGGATTTGTCAACACTTTTGATATTGTTTACATTGACGGCTAAAGAACTGTAGAAAACTTCACAATTGTTTTTGAATATGTCATAAGTACCCGCGTTTAGTTACACTCGCATTTCACCTCCGGTCATCCACTGTTACCCAAGGTTCCGTTACTCTCCACTGTACTATCTTGCCGAAGCGGCGTTAAACAATAACTCACTCACTCACTCCACTGTACTATCATCCCAGGGAAATATGTACTCAAAGTAGCCGCCCCTGGCGGCGTGAGCCAGTCAAATTGGTGGAGGAAAGTCGCTTTTTTACCAGGAATTTCCCCTCATTAGAACAGCAGTAGGCCAATATGCTCTCAACATAATGGCTGTAATATTTCTTTGAATATAAATACATCTTGCTCATGTCATTGTATATCCTATCGACTAAGTTTTCAATTATCACACTTTATTAAATAGTTGAATTGGTTTACCTTGACATCAAATTCTTCTATCGGGCGAATGTCAATATGTGTCTGAACAGACTTTTCTGCAGTTGACTTTATCTCAACGACACCTGGTATCAGTAATCCTGAATCAAATGAAAGTCGATTGCTGCCAATGGCAATGAAGTTCCCTCGTCCAGCTGTCGATCGCTTTCTTTCCTTACTCAGTGTTTGCTTTAGAAACAAACATAACAATTACACTAATTCAGTACGGGATCGCTTAAGTTATCCATTTTAGCGTTGATATCAAAATCTATCCTCTCTAGCCGGTTGATTTTAACTACACACAAGTTACTAAGATACCCAGATGTGGGTGCGCTTATCTGCGACATGTATTTCATGAAGGTTGTATTTTACTCGATGACTCTGTATGTCTTTCTCTCTATCACTTCATTGCAAAGCACACACCTCCTGGGCACAGCCATTTTGTAAGCCATCCGTCATCAGTTTTCCCCCTTGATATGGTATTCAGCTCCGAACGTCCTGTTTCTTGTTACCACGATATCACATTAACTGGTGGACCTAGAGTCTTCAAATTTGGTACCAGTCTCCATTAGGGGAATACGCAGACGCCAGTCGATTTGGGTGACCTTACCCTAATTTTCAAGGTCAACACGAGACTTTAAAATTGTGGGTGATAACATCTTGTTGGCGCGATATTTCATGAACCGATGCACCTAGAGTCTTCAAGATACAGAGTATAATTTGTATTTCAAATCAACATACAGTGGATACAATGTATAAGTTGTTCATGAACTACAGTCAAGAACAAACCCGCTTATTTCTTTGTCATCAACAGCTCACTGAAATTTTATGTGCAGACTCCTTGGTCAATGGGGATTCTCAATTGTAGATTTCGTGACCCCATGACCCCAAACGGGGTCACAGGGGTCACATCATTAAAAACCTATTTTCATCTTCTTCGTCTGTTCCAAAAGGTCTAGAGAGCTGAAAAATTGTGTGCAGACTCCTTGGCCAATTGGGATTCAAAATTGTAGATTTCGTGACCCTGTGACCCAAATCTAGGTCACAGATCATGACCCAAAAACCTATTTTCATCTTTATCTCAAGTATGTAAAGCTCTAGAAATGTGAAATTGTAATTGTAGGATTGGTGACCCTGTGACTCCAAATGTTGGTCACAGGGGTCATGATCTAAAAAGCCTATTTTTTGCTTATTAGCAATGTATTACTTGAGATAACTTAGATATTCAACCTTAGATAATAAATCAATGAAATACTGATGAGCTACAGAGCCCATGGCTCTATTTTGTAAATGTTCTTAGTCTGATATAATAACAATTGAATGAAACATGTAATGGTCATTACTCGGTACAAGCTGTGTGTCCATCCTTTTAGCTCATTTCTTAATTGCGGCTGGGGACATGGTCACGTTGGTGATAGTTACTTGTTTCTGTTTAGTGTATACGACTGTGTCCGACATCTTGGAATTCCGCCGTTATGTTACAAGGAAGTTTTGGAATTCTTTCCATTGCATCTTTAGTCTCCTGAGTCCGAATGTCTTCAAAATGATATCGGTCTGTTTAGGTCATTGTTTTCTCCATTTGGTTTACTTTGCACTTGCTCATGCTACACGTTATTAGCAAAGCATCATACAATTGTCACAGAAGTAACATAAAACTTCGTCTGTGACGTCATACAATTTCCAAATGATACTGTAATAACATGTACAAAATAAAATTATGTTACATATAATCCTTCGCCGCTAATGGCTGCAATACTGCCGAAGCGGCGTTAAACAATAACTCACTCACTCACTACATATAATCCAGTCTATTAATCCGAATTCCCGATGTATGTTTTGCATTATGTACATACGATTCAATCTAGAAATCCTTGTTGGATACGTTCAAATGTTTCCCTTTTATGCTTTGAGTTTGTTTTGGAATTTAAAGGGGGTGTAGCACGTTTTTGCAAATTTTATTTTTTCAAAATTCCCATTTATAATGATAGTTTATGTTATTAATATTTACTCTAGAGATTAAAGTATCTTATTACACAAACATCTGTAGTGGTTTGAACGATGTTGCCGATGTTGTTAATTGCATGGCGGCCATTTTATCGTGAACAGATTTTATTATTTCGAATTACAAAACAAAACTATTCCCACGATTTAACCGAACCATGTACACTTAGTTTTTAAATTGATTTTCCGAAGAGAGAAGGTTTTTTTTACTATTGGTGACATTATTTGAAAATACATTTCATCGACTTATTTGAGCGAACAAACGTGCTACTGTCCCTTTAATAGTGAGAGGAATTCTTTACGCTCAGTGTGGTGTGTAGAATGTAGCACTACCGAAGACGCAAATAAACCAAGATTATTCAAAGAGAGATGACCTCTTCACCTCTATTGCGTTTATGATGGGAAACTACGAGATCCTCTTATATCTAGGGTTGCCAAACCAAGCTTGAAATTAGCAACGGACTGTGATTTCGAGCCTTGGATATAACTAAAATAAATCATATTAGGTACTCTACAGAAACATGACGCAAGCTTCCCATGGTTTAGGGGGTGATTGTTACAAAATGATATTAGCCAGCCGAGAATAAAACAGGAATGATATATTACCCTTCAACCACATTCACTTGGGCAACATTTAGGCAATATCCTTTCCGACCAGCTTGTTTGGAAACTCGATTTATGTTATAGATGTTCCCGCATTAGATTGCTCTAACGTGTTGGCATATGTTATTTATTTGATTATTTATACATTTAAGTACATTTAACAATCAATAGGGAATTATTGTTTACATAAATATTATGATACAGATCATAATATTGTCACTTTACAGGTTTCGCATGTTACCTTAAAGGTAGGGTAATGTCCCCATATTGGATGTTTTTGCATTATGATATGAAAACATGCTATATTATACCTAATTTTGCAACTAAATACATACACTGATAGAGTATTCACATAGTAATATATAACATGTCATACAACTAATAAACACTTTTCTGTTACGATGTAGGACAGTTTTCCCCACTCAGCGCTGATGAATGGCTTCAGTTCTCGTTTTAATTTTCAACAAATGTGCGCTGGTGTTTATCAAGTTGTGAAATATAAAGTCATCAAACTGTTACCTTCATAAGTATCTTTCAATTTCACTGTGTTTTAATCATGTATTAATAACATAAGTATGTAAACAGGAATATCCTCTCGAATTTAGTTTCCACAAAAAATACCCCGATAGAACCCTCCTTTTAAAGCATTTAGTAAAGCCACCAGGCAAATTGACATCACAAACAACAGGAACTTTTAGTTCAGCCAATGGAAGATTTAGCTGATCGTATTGTGAAGCCATACTAAGACAATAGCTTACAATAACTTAACTGTTGTCTCAGACATTGACTGACGAGTGACGGGGAATGGCAGATTATCTTTGTCCGAGTTACATTAATTGCGTAATTCTCAAGCCTCGAGACCGCCGTTGTTAATTAACAAAAACAGTTTAACATTGTCCACCGTACAGATTACTGGCAATCGCTCATTCACTTACATCAGCATTAATCTAACTGAACTTTCAGGATTTATAGCATCAATACTTCGTGAAATAATGCTCCGTGATGAACTCGTTATATTGAGTATAAGTAGAGAAAATGGATGGATGGAAAATACGACTTATGCACAACCATTCCCCATCCACTTCCAATGGTCTATACATTACTGTCTAACTTGGACAATCTCGTTATTCATCAATCGAATGCATGTTATCATTTCCAATCGTATTTCCATTAACGTGTCTACTTCTGATCAAGAATATGTCTCTATGCTAAAGCTTATGTCTAAAGCTTGACAACTGGTGAAGCTAATATATCTTACAGTTATACGGTTTCCATCAATGTGAGATTAAGATATATGCTATGTTAATTATGTATTTTATTCTTATAAAGTGGAACTGACAAATGTTGATATGATCAGGAACGTATTTCGAAATGTACACGACGAAGGGTTATCTGCTATATATAAAAGAATACATTGGAAAACGTTGTTGTTATTAACATTGATATATGCCTATATCCGACAACATTGACTGTCTTATCTTAAATCAAATATGAAATATGTTATAAATGAAGCATATATGTTCAGAACAATCAGTCTTGTAAAGTCTTAGGGGATTTTATAGTATACTTGTTTCTTATTTATTTGATATAATTGACATATATTTATTAAGTTATCTTTACTTTACATCCATAATTTAGTAATTTCCTTGTCGTTTAATTTGTCTATACATGTTTATTTGAGACAGCCTCATCAGCCGCTATCCGGACGATTGTTAAATGTAAAACTAGACTTCTGTGGTGTGACTGAAAATACATCTATGTCAATTTCAAATTTTGATTTTACATTTCAAATTATTTTGACGTAATTTGAATGTGGAAACACAAGCATTTTTTCCAATGATTACACATCTTTTACAAAGCACATAATATTCATGAAGCACGGTAGGCATGAATTTAATTCAGTTGATCGATGACTTTATCCATTAAGAAAATGTTGGCGAGAACTAGAACTTCATTTTGGAGGCTACTTCATTTCAACAACAAAAAGCGACGACTTTTACAAGTTAAAAGTTGAAATTAATTTTAAAAGATTATGATGTATTTGAAAACTGCTGTCGAAAGGAAATGAAAAAGTGATACAGAAAACCAAGATCCATTACGAATCTTTTAAATCATTTCAAAAGCTAATACATTCGACAGAATTATTAAGTTGAATCACGAACATTTAAACTTTACTTTTAAAATGACAATATGGTTCTTGACCCTTTTCGTCACATAAAGAGGCCATTGAAACATCTACCTTGGATTACCATATGTTTGAAAAGGATGGTTGGTTCATATCAAGAAAGCGAATTAAAACCCAGTAAATATCTTATAAGTATAAGCTCTTGTTAAGCATATGGGTGGTGACATGATGAAATCAGGGGACAGGAAAACACAGTGATTAGCGCGTTCGCTTTAGGATAAAAATAAGGGGTTTGAATCCCCCAGGGGCTTGGCAACGTTGTCTGTTGTAGACTGTTCTACAGTTCTACAATAACATTAGGGTGTTTCAGCGCAGCACCATCAATGGTTCGCTAGTTTCAGTCCGTGATCGCAAGTTTCAGGCAATGCATTGCAGGCTTTCTCTCGTGATGCAAGTGAAGAAAAACAATGTATACTTCTGTATTAAACCTACCCTAACTTGATAATATATATTTTTAAAGCATTTACACTGCCGACCAAAAGAAACGCCTACTTGATTTTCCTTAAAATGAAAGTTACAATAAGTTCTTAAATATAATTAATGGTGGTCTCCACGTTATGGTGAAGCAATAACTAATATGAAAGTCCATTGAAATCGTGGAAAACAGTGATTCGAGTCGATAACATTCACGAAAACCACGCCAAATGAAGGCCGCTATTTCCGGTTGATTCACTTGCGCACCGTAACCACTTACATCTGTAGCATCATCACCACTTTAATGCGAATGTATGCCTATATTGTTGCTCGTGGTTGTATGAAAATCTTTTTAAAATGTTTTTCTGACCAAGCACTGATCGAAAACTGAACAATTATTGTTTTCTCATTTCAACAATCGCCATTCTTTCGTGACATGAACTTCTGAAATTCAAATATTTTATGCAGAAATGGTGCAACTTCATTATGCTATGATATTGCTAGTCTGTTCATTATAGTTTTTACGATATCTGATAAGATATCTAGTAGGCGTTTCTTTTGGCCGACAGTGTAGTTCGAGCCATATTTAGATGTTAAGTTTCCCTGAACAGTACAGGCCATCAATTGGACCGTCGATGATTTCCAAAAGTATTTTTATGTAACACTAAGACTTTTTATCGAGCACGATCAACAAGTCTAAAAGCCAGCAATAAAAAAACAAGAACTTGTCGACACGTACTAGAAAGATAATAGTCACATAACAAACCCATTGGCTAGAACATCGGCACAGAGACACCAACTATTTCTGTGTTGTGTTAAATCGGCAAACGAAATGGTTCAGGTTTGAAAAGATCTGTTCGTCTGTTCACAAAGGGCATTACAAATTAACAGAGTGTTTTCAATCAACACTTATCGTTTGGAAGTAATATTATGTAAGCCCTAATACAAATCAGTTATTACAGAAAAGTAGCATAAACTAAACAAAACAAAAAAACATTATATTTCGGATGAAGCACATATTACAAATGTATTTGTGACTATTGCAACCCTTAATTGTTTTACCATTCGTGGATATAGCCTCAGGACAGATATAAAGAAGATTTTAGATAATTCATTCTGGACATGGATACGAATGCTGCGAAATAGTTGAAGGTTAAATTACATTACAAGATGGCATGGCCTCAAGCGGTATTAGGGATATCTCCCCTAAATAATCTCGTTATGTCAATTTGACAGAGCATACAGCCATGACAATATCTACCGGCAAACCTGAGACTAAGGTAGTGAAAGAAATTCTGGTAATATGTGACTGTTTGCATAATAATTGGGTTATTCAATGGATGTAAGGCAAGCCTAACAGTATTTATACCTCACTAGTTATATGATATTTCACATTATGCACATGTCAAAAATAAACTACTTATTTAATGCCAAGAGAAAATACCATCTGACAATTATGTTTTACAATTATATACATTTTGGTGTCAGATGTTGCTATCCTCAAAACTTTACCAAATAATGGATGAGATTTCTATTAATTTAGTACCAAGGTGAGTTGAGGTTTAACGCCGCCCTCAAGAGTATTTCACTTATATCGCGGCTGCTAGTATTGTGGCAGGGAGAAAGCCCGCAACGCCATGTGGCTAGGCACTGCGGTGAAACCGGCGAGCATCGGCTGGAACTAGCGAACCATGGGTGGTACTACGCTGAAAATCAGTGTAGCATTGCACCCAAACCTTACTGCGTGTAGAACAGTTCTCTACTGCAGACAAAGTTGCCGTGCCCCTGGCGGGATTCGAACCCTCTTGATCCGAAGCCGGACGCGCTATCTCGCCCCACTTACTACAGAACTCCGCCGCTGGTGTCATCTCCACCTCTCAAGTGCGACTACATCTCTCCTGTACTACAACATCTCCACTGGCTTCCAATTCCATACAGAATAGGATAAAAAAAATCATCATTTTCGTCCACAAGTGTTTTCATAACCTGGCCCCAAAGTAACTGTCTGACATGTTGTTGGTCTACAGCCCATCCAGGACCCTGAGGTCACCAGAGGTCACCAGAGGTCACCAGAGAAGGGTCTTCTACAGTTGCCAAGCTCCAAATCACATCTCTATCGCTGAACCAACTCTATGGAATGGATTACCCCAGCACCATCGCACAGTAGACTACTTGACAACATTCAAATCCATGCTGAAAACCCATCTCTTCAAGACTGCATTTATCCTTCGACTTTCTTTTTGTTTCACCTATGTATGCAACCAGGACTGACTTTCTGCCATATTGAGTGTCTCTGATTTCCTCAGTGTTTATCCAACACGAAGCGCTTTTGAGCAGTTGCGACTCGAAACCAGCGCTATACAAACATTTCTATGATGATGATGATTAGTGGTGTGTATTGCCACAATGTTTGTATTGCGATACTTATTGCTGAACTGTAATGTATTGCAATACGTACCACAATATATTGCAAGATCCTCTGACATTGAGATATTTCTCTAGAAACCATTTTAACTAGTGCCAATGATATTGCAACATGCTAAATGAATCTACATTCATTTTTTATAATACTCTTGAAAGCGGCGTTAAACCCCAACTCACCTCACCTCACCTCAATTTTTATACTTCTTTTTGCAGTTTGAACATGACGCATAATTTTGATAAAATGACTTTCAGATCTTCAAAAAGATCATTTGTAATACAGTCCAACTATCATTCTAGCACTTCAAAATAATTTTCATAATACAAGTTAAGCCAGAAAATGTGCCTTTACAAGATAAATGAATAAATTTAACTTAATATGTGTTGGTGCAATATATTGCGATATGAAAATCGTATTGCATTACGTGTATTGCAATATATTGGTATTGCAATAATATTGCACAGCCTTAATGATGATGATGATGATGGTAATCTGATTTAATACCTCATAGTAAACAGTTACAGTTTTGACAGTTCTATCAAGAGGTCAATCATTCAAAACTACAGTTTTTATGTTCCTCTGTGAAATATTCAGTAAGTGATCAACTGGGTCAAACAAACATCATATATGTCATCTAATACTCACTTAATGTGTCTGTGATGAAATGGTCTTCATTTAGTCGATATTAAAACTGTTATCCGAACATTTATCAAATTTGAATGTCCAAAATTTGACCCCTTCTATCTTTTTTTATTATGCCACTTTTCATAAATCATTCCCTGCAGACAGACAGAACAGATACTCGTCGTGATTTGTGTTTTCTCTGATGATGCGATTAACAATGTCTGAAGAAATTATTTAATTATATTGATAAATACATAAGCATGCTTTCGACCATCACTTTATGAACTTTATCAATCGTCTCAACCTCATTCACCTGATGAGACCTGTGATGGTCGAAAGCATGCTTGTGAAATATGAATAAATCATCGTGATTTCTTCGACAATTGTATGTTTCTATATGAGACCGGAGGGTTGGACAAGTTTGAACTGACTTTTGTGTTGTATATATATATATATATATATATATATATATATATATATATATATATATATATATATATATATATATAAATATATATATATATATATATATATATATATATATACTTTTATAACTTCTTTATTGGTAATATATACAACAATAACGCTTATTCCGTCATCCGATGGAGTATCTGTATTGATTCAGTCAATACATGATATATTTATTTATTTATTTAAGTGTCATATGTGTGTACATATATAACATACGTAAACAATACGTATACAATGTAGGTATATGTTATTACATACTTTATAGGCTTACGAGTCACTGTTACATGACATACTAATAAAATATGAACAAATAAGAAAACAAGAGTCATCATATCAAAGTGGTCCCACATAATTTGGAAACACATCACATCAGATTATTGAACTTCAGTAAGTAGGTAATACTCATGAAGAGGATGAAGAGTTTTGGAGTTCTGCGCAACAAACGGACCTGTCCTTGAACAAAGTCAAGATACAGATACGCCACTGAGCAACATTAGTTGGACATTAGGCGCTCAAAAATTATTATTATTATTACAACAACACTTTCCATAGAAACGAAAAAATATATACAATTTTCAGAAATCTAAAAATATCAAAAGGCACCACTTCAGTTAGTTGGTTCTACACATGCAAAGTTTAAGAAATATATCAAGAATGGCTTTCTAGGAGTACTGCTGCGGAAATTATCTATCCAGAAAGAAAGCCCAAATCAAACACGTTTCTATGGAAACGAAAATTCCAATTTTCAGAAATCTAAAAAGGCATCACTTCGGTTATTGGGTAATACACATGCATAATTTCAGGAAGATATAATGAGGGGTTTTCAAGTTCTGCTCCGGAAATGAAATGATTACGGACGGACAGACGTACAGATAGACGGAAAGAGCGACGACTATATCCCTCGGTATTTCACTAAAGGGGCGTACAAATGTACCTAAAATACTGATAAAGCAGAGACAAGGATAAATAAATGCGATAAAATGTTATCATTAAGAAAAGATGCATTCTGTTGCATATATTCATCCATTCCAAGTAAAGCCCATGTTATCAACAATAAGCACATCTATTTTGGTTTGAAAAGAGAAAAGCAACACAAACTCAGCATCTATGGCAATACAAGGCTAAGCTTGTTGAAAACACTGTGCAGATGTTAGGTTTGCTGCATCGAATTATGATTTGGCTTTAGGTTGAATTGACCCTTTTTTACAAATTGTTTATCTTAATGTAAGTCTTATTTATTTACATGATTTATTTTGTAACTTTAAGGTAATAATATATGTATACAATATATATTGACTCGAACACACATGTGCAACTGTAAAAATAACTTTCAAATAAACAAACTTATATTTTAAAATTACGCAGTACAATTTGAGTAATAATACCGATGATGACACTTGACATTTGATATCTGCGAAAGTGATATATAGAGAATCTCACCCAAGTGTCTTCTGATATCAGATATATCAACACGAGTTGATATAAGTTACAAATATCCAAGCTTACCGAGAGACACGAGGGTGAGATTCTATTTATCATTCAAAATCATTTAAGTGACAAAAGTGTGGAAATTGATTGCAGCTGTCAACGATGTTATTACGTTTGTTAGGCTTTGTCAATGAGTCATGAGTCGGATACATTGAATAGTTCCTATATAACTTAATCAATAGCGTACATGCCATAGAAATAGAAACATATGTTACAGAATAACTATTTGTGGACGTGTGTCATTTACTCACATACGATGCTACTGTGGAAACTCTTCATACAGAAAGTAAGTAAATGTGAACATTATTCATTATTGGTCACTGTGCCAGTTTATTGCATAGCGTTATGTAACTTCCGATGTTTCAGTCATTACCGATACTCGAGCAAGAATGAACCACCCGTTCTCCAGCTCCAAATGGAGGCGTTTACGCAAGTCAAACACATCCACCGTAAATATTTATCCTACAAAAATTATTTGAAAACTCAGAATTCAGTTATTTGTTTTAGAGACTGTCGTGTAAGCCATATATAAATAACAATGCCAGATCTACTTAGGTATAGGTGTCGAAGCTGTTATTTTCATTTACCGATTCTAATGACAACTTTCAGCTGGTTAACTTTTAAACATGCGATTGACATTTTACCAAGGTTATAGGCAAAACGTGCAAGGCACAGAGAGAAGTCAATATCAGCTAATGTGCTACGTCTTCTAACGAACGAAAAGTACTAGAATGCTGAAATCGTGTATAGGGAAACCTCGACTAGCAGATACCTATTGCAGGTTTGCTAAATATTCATATCTGAAATCTATTATTTCATTTACATAAATAAATCAATTACAAGATTCATTGCACATGTATATCACAAACTACATTGCATATATATATATATATATATATATATATATATATATATATATATATATATATATATATATATATATATATTTTACATATATATATATACATATACATATATATATATAAGCCATCAGCTTTAATTTCTCTAAAAGCCATTTAGAACTGGTATACATAAGAACATAAAATCTTCCTGTTCTTTCAAATTGCAAATAAACCAAACACTGATGAGCTTCTTAAGTCAGTTTAAACACATATATGTTGCCGATATCAGTTTTTTAAACTGGCTTTTGACAGAATGTTTGGAATTTATAAGGTTGATAAAATATGAAAATTAAGTTAATGCAATTTTTTTCGACTTCATGTATTTTCATTCAATTTACTGAAGAACAGAAATAAGTATGTGATGTCCTTTCAACCGCATTCTCTTCCCACAAAAGATATACAATGACACAGATCTTACTACAGTTGCAATATTTTACCTCAAATTGTCGCTCGTAACATCTGTTCTACTATGGCGAATTTCTCGTTTCTAACAAAATCCCATAGCCACAAAAAAGGATACAGCATATATTATTCTTGCTTTTAATCCAGCGAAGTCACACCACTGCCCCTTTAAAGTTGATAATGCCAGATTTGACCAGTGTACTAGTCGATCAGTTTGCTTTGATCATATAAGCATTGTGTGCCAAACGTGCAACAGACATTGACTATTGTAATATATTTATTTCAAAGATACATCTAATGCAGTCTATATACTTTTATTGCAAACAGCTGGCGAAATACAATGCAGCGACAAAATTCGATAATTTGAATAATAACCTGTGGATGTTATGGCACACGTGCTACAGATTGTTCAAGAAGCTCAACTAGGTCATGATCGAACGTATTTATTCTAAAATCTATCCAGACTGAACATATACACATATTCAAGAGGCACGACAGGAAAATCCAGTGAATGTGTCCTAAACATATGATTTTCAAACACAAAAGTACTGGAGATATACAATACTGAGAATTGGGGGGAAAGACAAACCCACAGAAAGACAGACGGACACGTATAGCGGTATACACACACACACACACACTATTCCGTAAGTGGGGTGAGGTGAGGTGAGGTGAGGTGAGGTGAGGTGAGGTGAGTTGGGGTTTAACGCCGCTTTCAAGAGTATTTCACTTATATCGGGACTGCTAGTATTACGGCAGGGAGAAAGCCCGCAACGCCATATGGCTATGCATTGCGGTGAAACCTGCGAGCAGCGGCTGGAACTAGCGAGCCATGCGTGGTACTACCCTGAAATTCAGTGCACCCAAACCTTACTGCGTGTAGAACAGTTCTCTACTGCAGACAAAGTTGCCGTGCCCCTGGCGGGATTCGAACCCCGGACCTCTTGATCCGAAGCCGTACGCGCTAACAACTGCGCTATCCCGCCTTTGTATTAGCAATATGTTACAGATAGTAAAAAGAAAGTCTATAAGTTTAAGATGAATGGTGTCCAGAAAACAGGACATACCGGTATTATAGTACAACATAATATTCTGTGTAAATGGGATTTGCTTTCCCCTCATCGGAATAAGAAACTCTCTCTAATAAACATGCGTTTGATATTTTTTGAAAATCATATAACAATCCGTAATTATAATATTTCGAAGAGATTTTCACAGCTTCCCCAACCCCAAGAATGACTCATGACATATCTGACACAATAAACAACACTTTACGACGTGTCTCATTAAATGATTTTCAAATTTATATATTTATATTTATATTTAAAGTAATCGTCCATCTCTCACTCAGATATTTACGCCTAAAGCGTTAACGATGGATATACTTTCCTATGAAAAATAAGACCAATTAAATATGCTGAGAAAAAGTTAATTTTAAATAAAACTATGGATCTAAACATATATGTGCTGCTAAAATTTATTTAAGTCGTGAAACCTCATTAACATCCACTATGCATTTCATTTACACGTGGGGAAAGCTTGTATTTGGAAAGTAATTGATCTGAACAGCATAAAACTGAAATTGATTTCATATTTGCTCATTGAGTTGTTAAGAAGTGCGCAATGGCCACTCAACTCTATTGAACAACCCTTATATTGGAAAGTTAGTTTATTTACCTAGCCTCAAATGATATAGAAATTAATTACAACTTTAATACGACCTACTCCAAGTGGGAGTTACGAGAGACGAAAGATATCATTATATAAAGAGACCAAAAAGTCTTGCACTCCCTACATTCATACCTTAAATGTGATGCTGTGGCTGAACTGAACTTTATTAAAAAACTCAGGCTGAAAACAGCAGCATACGACGTACATAAAACATATATATACAATATACAATACAGTAGGTATGTACAGCTGGTGCTTTCAGTAACGGTACATATGAGGATTATAAAACTTATTTGTTACAGTGTTAGCATACATGTATTGAATTAAACACTTAATATATAAAGATAGGATAGCCAAAGAAGAAATATTCATGTTGACATTTAAAGAAATGATGACTGATTTTGCAACGGTACTGTTTTATTTTTACCCACATATCTATTGTAGGTTGATAAACTTAGAACCAATCGTTCCTCTTGTCCCTGAGTTAAATATATCTTTTAAAACGGAATTTGCCACAGAGTCAATGGTTTTATTTTCGGACAGATTCCATGAACAATATTTGGACTTCATAAATTGACGTAGGTTTTAGAAGAGGTTCTATCAGAGAAGGCGCCATTTGTTTTTTTGCATTACATGAAATGAGAAAAATGCTCGATAATTGCAATAATAAAACATATACATACTAATTTAATGTCCACAAAAGTAACACAATAATTATTATTAGACTAATCAAAGCAAAGTTTCTACAATTGTAGCGCTTCAGGATGGCTTCAGTTCTCATTCTTCTCGTCTTTCTTCTTTCAGGTGATGGATCATGTAACAAAGAAGAAGCTATTCCTCATTCTATCATTAGTTTGTGTTACAATGATTGTAAATTTAACTTTGATTCTACATCAAATGAAAATCCCCTCAGTCACTAATTACACGTACTTCAACATAAACACAATTTGTACAGCCACAGGTCATCCAGAAAGTTCCATTTATAGATTGAAAGAAAACAACAAGAACCGTGATCTACATTCGGTGTTTGTCTACTCTTTGCCTGGCAGTAGCATAGCTTTCCAGCAATCTCCAGTGCTTCCATTTTTCTACCATCTACGTCAGTCATATCATCCAAGTAACATGCATAGAACCCATTATACTTTGGATGGTTCACCACCAGATGTCACCATGAACAGAAATGAGTCCAAGCTGATTTTGTTTTACAACCCTCCAGGATGGTATAAACCATGCGTTATGCAACATTGCAAAGAAGCGTTAATCGAGTGTCCCGTTAAATCATGCAAGTGTTCAAATACAAAAACGGACCTGAAGATGGCTGATGCAGTCATTGTAGATGCTGTGGAACTGAACATTGAAACTCCAATGAAAAAACTAGCTTCTCAGGTGTGGATCTTCTTTACACTCGAATCTCCAAATCATCTGCATACCACTCACTATAAAAACGACCAATGGCGTCAAATGTTCAATTGGACTATGACCTATCGTCTGGATTCAGACATTCCAATGCCTTATGAAATCCTCTTGAAACGACGAGTGTTCAAAAACTATACAGACATTGCCGAAAAGAAAATCAAATCCGCTGTGTGGCTTGTAAGTAATTGCAACACACCTGCGAAACGTGAACTCTATGTGGATGAACTGAATAAATACTACAATGTTGACGTTTTCGGACAGTGCGGCGAAAGAACCGAATTGGATGACGTCACTCTTCTCAACCAATATCGGTTCTACCTTGCATTTGAGAACAGCATCTGCGTTGATTACATAACTGAGAAGTTTTTCAAAACATATGCTGCTGACATCAACATTATTCCAGTTGTTCGGGGCGGGGCAAATTATGACACTATAATTCCAAACGGTACATTTATTAACGCTGCACATTTCAATACACCAAGGGAACTTGGTAAATATCTTGCATATCTGGAAAACAATGTGACAGCATATGCAGATTTTCTACAACGGAATGATCAGTTTATAAAAGGAACAAGGTTAAAAACTTCATATTGTGATATGTGTGTCAAGCTACATAATCTTGAACGTTACGAAAATTGGTACACAGACATAGGAGAATGGTATAATGACGGAACTTGTCTGAGCCCAACTGATTATTAGATCAACAAATGTGACTCGCTAAACATTTTGATTTCGTATCTCATATACTTCACTTGATGTGACTTGTGAACTAGATGTCGTAATCAGTGTGTGTTCATGGCCCATAATATGTTTGGAAAGTGAGATGAACTGGTATAAATGCCGGAGCTTTTCGACACATTGTAAATTCATAGTGAAATCTGGTTCTGATGTATTTAAAATTTGCAATTAATCTTTGAATTCAATGGTATCTGTATTATCTGTTGAAGTCTATGTTTGAGTCGCAAAAGAGTTGTGGGTAATAACGTATTTTACAAAAAATATTCATTTACTTCACATCTAACTTAAGTTTTAGGAGAAAAATGTAGATTAAAAGAACACTATTGTCAGTTTTAGAATGGTATTGTATCACCAACGGCATTACATTGTAAACCGTAACGGTTAATAAAGTAAAGTCAAGCCCTTTTATCAGTTCATTTGTTTTCAAAATTATCAAGATTGCCTAATCAATATTTGTTTTGTTATCATCATCAATGTCAAAATTCACCAATCTTGCAACCTGGTCAATTGGAACCCATCGGCAACTTTGCGGTGCATTTTAAGCCTCATCAGCTTATGTGATGGCATGGTGTCCATCCGTCTGTCCCTTTGTCCGTCCGGCCGTCCATCACATTTTCACATTTTCGACTTCTTCTCAAGAACCAGTGAATATAGAGAGCTGAGATTTTACGTGCACACTCCTTGGTCAATGGGGGTTCTAAATTGTAGATTTTGTGATTCTATGATCCCAAATGGGGGTCACCTAGAAACATATTTTCATCTTCTTAACACCATGTGTAAGAACACGCAAACCGTAGAAAGACAAAATTTAAACTTAATCTTCTAACAAGCTGTATTTTAATCAAACTAATCACTTGAACGTTTTTGTAACCTTAAAAACAACAGTGATACAGTAAAACAATTGTCCGTAAAGTTATTATGTATAATCCGCACACAAAAAAAACAGTTAAATGGGTGGTATTCTCTAAAACTAGTATTGTAATGATCAATTCTGCCTGTGATAGTTCTTATACGGTTACATGGGGACATAGGAGAAGTGTGTACATAATGCGATGTTTCAAAGGAATAACGGTTTATATATAAAATATATAAATTTACCTTCATTTAATCTGTTCTTTAAAATATTCCATTATCAATGAATCCTTTATTGTCAGATTAATCTGAAAGGTTAAAAAAGGACAAAGTGTTTATATGCAGGCTTGTAAACAAATCAATTAATCTCCAAACATGAAGTAATTGCTAAAGTTGAATATGGCCGCTACTCTTTGTGTATTTTTTCAAATAAAAATGAAGCATAATTGTTTTTTTCTTGTTATCGTTTTAATTTTTTATTCATGTTTTTATTTCCAATCAATTGTTACATTTTAGTGTGCAGGTATATGAAATACGCATACCTACACATATTTTTATGTAAAGTATATTTTGTTTTCCAGAGGTTATTGCAGGTGTTGCTGACAAGGTGTATCTAATAGTATACAAGGCTTACAGCATTACTAACAAGTTATGGTTTATAACTTAATTCTACCATAAATCTACAAAAAGTTCATGGAGCGATGACTAAAAAGAACTGAAATTAGGCTGGAATTTATTTGTCGAGGCAATCTATTTTAATTAATAATTAATTAATATTTCATTTCGTATATAGCCACAATTATATTTTCCCCTTTTCTACTCATAGTGTAGAAAAGAAAAAGAAAGGAAATAAATAATAAAACAACTCATAGGTGATCAATGTATGGTATGTCAAGATGTTATGAATTAGTACATTGAAACCATTTCAAAATAAGACTTTAAGTACACCTACTTGATATCGAATTCATAGTTTCCCATTCACTCAGTTACAGCTGTCTCTTAAATATTTCTTCCTACTTTTTTGGTCATTGGATTTAATAAGCTGCAATAGTGCTTTATACACTTTTGCTTTTTGTAGAAAACTGTATGATGGATAGGATTATTCCAATTTAAAAAAATTAAATTTATGTTTTGAAAATAGTGAGACAATGCTCCCTTATCACCTTGACATGTAGGAAACTCTTATATATCTACTGTTCAATTGTTCATATATATCATTATATTGCCGCCATCATTAACACTATTTCTGAAATATGTTACTTCCCATTCCTCCCAGTTATTAAAACATATTGGTTTTTTTCGCCAATCAAAATATTGCTATAATCCAGATCGATTGATTTAAAACTTCACGAACTAATGAGCACATTCTTATAGCATATTTTTAGATAATTTGACCATGCCTCTATTACATCCCTAGAAAAAACATGGTACATGTAGGTAGCATCAATTTACTAATAGATAAAACATCAGCAAACCATAGTCAATAAATGGGAAAATGATGCAATATCAATCCTTCCATCCCACTTAGAACTCGTTGTCCCTAGTAACCATTCATAAACGGCATGCTCGATCTTTGAACTTTTAGTTCGTGCGCCTTATCAGGCAGGGACATCACGGCTTTCCGTCTCGTTACAAAGAGACGGTATGCCGTCTAAAAGTTATCATGAAATTATTGTCTTATGACGATGGCATGCCGTCTATAAAACTTATTCGACGGTATCCCGTCTTAATGATTCAGGGAGAGTTCATTGTGTCAAAATGCTTAAATTAAGACGGCATGCCAGCTTCATATTTCACAAGACGGCATGCTGTCTCATATTTTAAAATATAGCAGCGTGACTGTCTTGAGCTTGCGTGGTTCCTACCGACTGATATCGAGGTGTGCCAGTTAGAACCCTCGCGCACGTGAATCATAAGGCCGAGATGTTCATGTTTCACGTGCTCGATGGTTCATCTGACTTGAATCATAGCTCAACACTACATCAAACCACACACATAATTGACAAAAGTTTAGTTTTGATTTCAGTTTTCGTTTGTTTAACATAATAGGGTAAAATAAACCGTGTCCTTTTCAGAAAAATTGTGTCTATATTAAGCAGCTCACACAAAGCATGAACTAATCGTGATGCATGTTGAACACGTGGAAATGTACAAGTTGGCACTGTCAATGTCAATATCGTCAGCTTACATAAAATAAAAAATACAACATATATATATACAAAAATTGCAATTCCGTTTTAAGTCACTGCAGCACAAATGTTTTCCATATAAATGTTTTTCTCAATTGGGTCGTTTATTTATCTATTAAAGTTTATACAATATATTACGTTTAGAGCGTTAAACATCTCATTACCCGACCCAAGCCGTATCAGTAGAAAATGGTTATCCGTATTGATTTATAATGGTGCGATCTGTTTGCTTGGTCTCATGCAATTGGGAGAGGTTAGACAGCAAGATGACCATGCCATCATGCCATATTTTAAAATCCACTCTGAGCGTTTAAGAGCCATCGAGTATTTTAGTGTTTTAAATACAACATTATGTTTTGGAAAACATACTTATGACATCAATCGCTAGAGACAAATACAAAACATATGATAAATAATTTTCATATCACTATCCGATGAAAATTGGTTTTAAAGACAAGTTGGCCTTAGATTAAAATGCGTCAATAGAATTTAACGTCATATTAACAGCCTTTCCTTTTCTGCATAAAAAAAGTACCACAGAGAAACAAGGATTTCCTAGGCGTGTTGGCTTATCAATTTCACGAAGCTCGTTTTTTCAAATGGTTTCGTCCCTACTCACACATTACTGAATGTGATAATTGTTATATTATCATGTTTCAAAATACCCTGTGAATATACAAATTATTGACTTTTTACCTGTTAAATGGTTCTTTATTGTGATTATACCAGCAAACTATGACAGATATAGTATGTATATATTCTCATTGATTATACAATTCAAGCAACGTACCTTGTTGGGTAATACATTTATTTTAATATCTGTAGAAACTACATAATTGAAAGAAATGCATGGTAAATAAATAAATAAATAAATAAACGCCAAAAACTGTATTTTTATATTTTGTGGAGTAATCATAAATGGTCTTTTTTACTTGTTTGTTTACATTGAAGGAGTAAACCACAATGGTTTGCGCTTGAAAATAATACACATGATCTGTATGTAGACTTGAAAACATCTTTATTATTTAAGTGCGAATTCTCTGCTTATTTTTGGTCGAAAAACTAAATCTGCGAACAATTAAGAGTATATATTTCAATACGATTGCACTACAATACGTTCTGAACGCTTGAACTACTTTCGAATGTTTAGTGTGAACACCTTAAAATGGCCGCTAAGGGAAACATTCGTTTTAAGATTATTTTATTGTTTCAGGGGTCTTATTTCGCCATTGGTAACACTTATGTTTCTTTTCGTGAGAGCAATGTATTTTAGAAAGAACAGCGTGCTACAGTTCCTAAAAAGTTACAAAAATAAAACTACTATGCAAACGTATAACCGTTGTGATGAAATAAAATCTAATACTATTTCAATTGCTTAGAAATGTCCTTCTCATGTCATCTGGTTGCAGTGTTAGTTCACTCGCCGAGAAACCATCAGATTGCCGGTTCGATCCCACACTATTTTTATTTGTGATCAGTGTGAAAGTGCCAATTCATCTACCATCTTATATTCGCCGCTAATGGCTGCAATACTGCCGAAGCGGCGTTAAACAATAACTCACTCACTCACTCTACCATCTTATACAAAAGTTGGATGTCAAATGAGGAAGATTGTCACAGTATTAAAATTTTACTTCGAAATATTAACATTTTTGTCTTTGGAAATCGAGTTTTTACATAACAACAGTGATCTTTCTGAGTTTAAATTATGTTGTTTCAAAATAGCCTGCATCATTAGCGTTTTGATAGTCAATAGCAACAGTGTAAGATATGTTTCCATATGTATAGACACGAATAAAATTCACCATTGATCATTGATGATTTTTTTGTAATGAAGGCCTTCAGTGGTATAGATAATTAACATATATAATTAAAGACATTAACCCACTCTCAGGGATGTCAGTCATGTTGTTTTACAACACTCGTGCCAATAAAATTATGTTTGCCTTACTTTTCCTCGGAAAAAGATGTAAAAACATTATGACATTCCCACTTGAATATGAATCTCTATATATTCGATTGTGGAGAACTTGGTTCACCACACCATATAAACAATGTTAAGATGTTTACAATTACCAAAACTAAAATATCATCAAAACTTGTAAAACGAAAATGTAGCTGTTTGCTGACATACTGTCCAAACATACTTGGCTCTATAACTGATTAGACCTTAAATTAAAAAAAATATGAGGTTGGAAACTTACATTTTCCAAATCGACAATTTATAACCCATCGCCGGCCATATTTGCCAAGACGACTGTACACGTATTTGGGGGGCAACACCAGATCTACAACTTATAATCCCCATATGCCAAGTTGTCGACGAAGAAGACGACTTATGATGATTTTATCTGTGGTCCTTGCTTGGGGTCACAGAATCAACAAATCTAAAATTTATAATTCCAATGGCCAAAGAGTCTAAACACAATATTTCAGATTTCGAGAGTCTTAAGAGTTTCTTAAGAAGTCAAAAAACTTAAAGCTAAAAGACGGAAGGATGGACGACCGCCGGAAACCATGCAATGTCACCGGCCTTTCTTTCGACGGCATGCCGTCTTTCTAAGACAAAAGATATTAGACGGCATGCCGTCTTTATAAGACAATATATATTAGACGGCATGCCGTCTTTAAAAGACAATATGTATTAGACGGCATGCCGTCTTTATAAGACAATATGTTTAAGACGGCATGCCATCTGTGTAAGACAATATTTTTCAGACGGCATGCCATCTTTTATATTTAAATTTCAAATAATGATGTCTCCCTTCTGACAATAAAGACGGCATGCCGTCCAAATTATTTAAAGATGGTATGCCCTCCTAAAGTATGTTTTTATTAGACGGCATGCCGTCTGATATCACAACATATGCCAAAATATCCCCATTTACTAAAAGAAATGATTCTCTTAATAAAAGAGATGATATACATGTTTTTGCATATCCGTATGCTATAATATCTTATCTTTGAGTATGCACTCTTTGAGTTAAATCCTTAGCACAGATATTAAGATATTTCGATAAAATCACTACCACTCCTCACTCTGCTTTTCAATGTTTTTGTCATTTTCTCTGGTTTAAAATATATTACCTATCTTTTTGTAGTTCAGATCGTCAGAGGGAAGGGGGCATTTATTGTTTTCAAATTTTATGCTTTGTCTGATCCTGTGTATTCTAAATGCTTGAATGAATGGTTAAGCTATCTTAAAGTGTTTAAGACGGTATGCCGTCGAAAATCAAGGACGGAAAGCCGACGTGTCCCTGACTGCTTATTTGACACGCGAAATACACCTTCTAAACTCTCTCAGGCTGAACATCCGTACAACTCTGCACTTCATTCATAAACTAGAGAAGGGGTTACAAAAAGGTTATGATAATTTACATATATAAAAAACTATTCATGTTTATGCCCCCGAATCGGGGGTATATTGTTTTTCACCTGTTCGTCTGTCTGTCTGTCCGTCTGTCTGTCTGTGTGTTTGTCCACAAAAACTTTAACCTTGGTAATAATTTTGGATTGCGGAGAGCTAGGGCTTTCATACTTGGCATGTGCATACATTGTGATGAGACCTTTCAGATGAGGTCATAATATTTGACCTTGTGACCTTGACCTTGCCGCAATGAACATTTTCAGAAAACTTTAACCTTGGCCATTACTTTTGATTGTTAAGAGGTACGGCTTTCATACTTGGCATTTGTATACCTTGTGATGAGACCTTTAGATGAGGTCATCATATTTGACCTTGTGACCTTGACCTTTACCTTGCCGCAGTGGACATCTTCAGTAAACTTTAACCTTGGCCATAACTTTAGATTGCTCAGAGCTACGGCTTTCATACATGGCATGTGCATACCTTGTGATGAGACCTTTCAATTGAGGTCATCATATTTGACCTTGTGACCTTGACCTTGCCGGAGTGGACAATATTTAGAAAACGTTAAACTTGGCAATAACTTTGCTACATCCGGGGGCATCCGTGTTTAACAAACACATCTTGTTTTTTTATGTTTTTTCACTCGGAAATGGTGAGATATATATGAGCCACTTACTACCATACTTTCCTCGTTGCTCCAGGAAACACCATGGAAAGTTATGTATTTGTTTACATTTAGCAGTAGATGTAATCAAAGTTTCTTTTATTCTATTCCTCTTATCCCTCCAAATAAACTCAAACCAAATTTTCTGAAAATGTTGAATTACATCATCTGATTCATTAGGTATAATTTAGAAATATATAAAATAGTTTCGAGAGCAATAGAAATTTCAAAACAACGTTCCCAACCATGGGAGTTTTCAAAATTGTCATATATTCACTCGGCCTGTCACTTCTTTGTAACTAACATTTGTTTAGTTAATATGTATTGCTATTATTCATTAAAAACGGCCTGGGATTTACCCTCTAGTACTGATAAAGATAAGTAAGGCTGCAGGGTGCGAGGTACTCGTTTTATTCCGATGGAAGGAATAGGGTAGAACTGAGACACTCTGTAACACAACAGTACAATAATAAATACAAGTTCATTCAAGACAAAATATAAACATATCACGATAGATTACAATACACTGCATTACAACAATCCAGAATATGCATGCTCATACATAATTAGCCGTAACAACATCTATTCTGTATGTTTATCTAATGAACACTGAACTATACATATTGATACATATTTCACAACAAGATTTACCAGATGATTATATATATATATATATATATATATATATATATATATGTATATATATATATATATATATATATATTCATGTCGTCATTTACATGATGCAATAAAACAAATACACAGCAATAGGTAAAAACATGAGTTACGCATATAAAATGAGGTGAGGTGAGGTGAGTTGGGGTTTAACGCCGCCCTCAAGAGTATTTCACTTATATCGCGGCTGCTAGTATTACGGCAGGGAGAAAGCCCGCAACGCCATGTGACTATGCATTGCGCTGAAACCTGCGAGCAACGGCTGGAACTAGCGAACCATGGGTGGCACTACTCTGAAATTCAGTGTAGCATTGCACCCAAACCTTACTGCGTGTAGAACAGTTCTCTACTGCAGACAAAGTTGCTGTGCCCCTGGCGGGATTCGAACCCCGGACCTCTTGATCCGAACATATAAAATGAAAAGGACTATAATGCATACCCTGTGGGTGACACGGGAGTGTAGCTACCGACGGTTAGCCCTCTGCATAGTAGCACTGGATATCATACCTGAGCCAAGCAAATAGTTTACATGAAAATATATACATACATGATGTAACCTGACTGAAATTAGTTCAGTCACCATAGTTGACTTAATTTATACATATGATTAAAAGGAATATTTTTCATCCATGTGTGATTCATATTAATATACACAATCCAATCACAGTTATGATATAAACTTATATAGAAAACCAACATTCATACAAACATTCATGCATGAGATTATTCATTCCTTTACTAATTACACTTTTATGAATACTTTACTGGAAATGCTTACTTATATGCTTATTTATGTTAGTTATGCATTTATAGAATATAAAGCTATAATGTAATTAGATTACTAACCTTAGATGTTGATTATGAATATATCTTGTGTGCACATCAGGTGAAGGTAACTAGTGAAAAACATGGCTGTGACCTGATGATTTGAAATCAGCCTTCTCCAACCCCACATTCCACTCTTACAGACAACAAAACACATTGTTTAGATATAACATAGGGCACGCTGGTGCACTGCACGGCCGATTTATTTCAATTAGTCATCAGCATCATCATCATCATCGTCACCATCATCATTGCCACAATCAGATTTGCATATTTACACTTTATACAATATACAAACAGTAAGGATTCAACTCGCAGAATTCTGAAGCCCGACACGTAAAACCAGAGATAAACTCTGGAACCGTGTTCCCTCAACGATGCAGCAGCATAACCTGGAGGGTTTACAGCTTTCAAACATACAAAACTCCCAATGCATTAAATCAAACACAAATGCAGAACATGTTGTTGAACAGTAAGAAATGTACAACGATTTAAAAGTACTGGTTACACAGACACGCAATTTTTACCAACAAGTATAATAAAAGGCTCTTCAGCCTACAAACAAGCCATACGCTCAGGCGTAGTATTATAACGGCTCTTCAGCCTCCAAACAAGCCGTTCATTCAAGGTGTAGTATTATAACAGCTCTTCGGCCTACACACAAGCCATTCATTCAAGGCGTAGTATTATAACGGCTCTTCAACCCTGAATACACGTGAGGTTCATCCAGCCTAAACACAGTATCAAGCTCAGCTTGCGATATACGTGAAAGTCATTCTCTGAAATAGCATGGCATTCGTTATCAACACTGTATTATAATGGCTCTTCAGTCCAATTATACAACTTAACATGAAGTCCAATTAGCCATAACAGCTATATAATTCTATTTACATGCAGTATGTTAACGGCTCTTCAGCACGATAACACCATGACAGGTGACCAGTATTCTCATGGCTCTTCAGCCGTCACACAGGCAACCAACCTGAAACATAAAAAATATAGTCACTCATACTTATAAAATGTGTTTGTAGACATTCATAAACGTTAATTATGTAACGAACTGGCCGTAGCTTCACGTGAAGCGACAATGACCTGATACAACTCACACCACCCTTAAATACCATCTATACACGCCTCCTATGAGCGTGGACGACTACCTGTATAGAGTTACTTACCCTGGAAATAGCAATTTCCTTCTAATTCAACCTTCAACCGTAGGAAATATCATAATCCCAATCAGCTGGTGTGATCAAAACAATGACAACACTGACAGACAGATGGAATAATCTGATTTCCCTATGATGTAATGATGGACTAATCCAATCCAATCAGATACCTGAACTGAACCTTTAAAATACTGCTTGGAGGCAACTGTTCATTGCCAAACCAATGAACCTCTGTTGAATACCACATAACACAAATATTTATATACACTTGATAAAAATAACAGAACACATGATATTAAAATAAATGCTTTAATTTCACCCTATTACACTAGCTAATTCATTTATATCTAAACAAACTAAACTAAAATTGTGAATGACGAGATGCAAGGTTTTGAAAAGGTATGTTTATTGATGGTTCAGTTCTTTCCAGATAATAAGCGCACAGTAAAATGTGTTGATTTAAAAGGTTTTGGTTCCATTAATCGGTAGATGAAGGATTAAATATTTGTTGTCACACCCCAACTACAGTGAGTTGGGTAACTGCAGTTACCCACTCCAAACATGGCGGCCGATGAAAACATGGCTGATCGTAAGTTTTCTTTCTTTTAAACCACCTCGCCTCTATTCCAGGGTACTTTCCTACACATTATCAATGCGCATGCAAAGAGCAGTCTCTAAGGAATCTGTAGATGCCATGTTAATGTTCAGAGAGTATGTAAATACATCACAATCTGTGTTTGAAAAATTGAAGCGGGAGAAGGGTAACTTGAGAAATATGTTCTGGTATGAGAGGGTAACTCAAGTATGGGAGAAGGGTAACTAAGACGACTTGCGAGGGATTTAAGGTTGATTCATTGATACAATTGCGTATCTTGCAGTACTTTCTGCGTTTACAGTATCTTCTGCATTGAGTAGTGACGCGGGGAACATGGGAATCAACGATGAAACTTTTTTAACACTTATCACTTGCTAAGAATAATGAATATTTTCCATATCTATGATTCAAAATTTTCACATGTAAAGAATCATTAGAAATATAGCATTGTTTTCTTTATAAATTATTATATAATATATTTATTGTAACTTGCCCGATTTCTGTATTACAGTTTCTTAATGTTTTATTATCCATTACACATTTTCTAAACACAAGACGAGACAATCATGCAAGGTATTAGTTTATAATGAAGAGTTTCTTTTGTGTTATGTTATTTAATATTCATGAATGTGTTCAATTACGATACTTTATTTGTTCATGCATACAATATTAATACATGTGCATTTCAAACTGTTCAGTTAAACAAGTAGTAATATATTAATTAGCAAACTAAATGAAAATTGTATATTTATAAAGTATCCTCTAGAGTTTATTACTTATCATTGATTGATAAATATTTTTTTTTGTTCACTGATATTTTTCAATGTTTGATATTCGATTCTATATATTGTCACTTCGTGAAGAGATAACATTTAATATTTATGGCTAAATCATAAATATTATGCTCAAGGCGTTGAGTGTTGTTTAAGAAAATAATGTGACATTTACGAGAACGTATCAAATAAATCCCTAGTTGAACATATCTTTTAATTGACGTATTCAATGTGATATGTATTTCACTAAAGTACAAATTACACAGTAACAGAATATAACAATACTGGCATTACATTACAGCAAATGATGGGAGCATTTTAATACCGGTGTCCACGAGAACCCCATGCAAAGTGGACAGTCAGTAGTGTTTTAATTACTTTTGCTTCGTAATCCTTATGGTAATAAAATTAATGTGAATCCAAATTGTCAATTAAACAGTGATAATGTATTTACATTTGTGCAAATTTATCAATGTAAAAGTGTACATTTTTTCTTAAACTGATAATTCCTCTGCCAGTAGTACTATGTTTTATGTACAATGTAAAATAGAATTTTGTCATGAATTATTTCCGTTACTTGTATTCACAATCCTATGACTGACGACATTCGTCATAATCATATTTTACTCCTAATGATAAACCCGATTTATCTCATATACAACATGTATAATTTCAGAAAAACGTGACTAGACTCATGATGACAGGACCGCATGGTCACGTGCAGCTACCGGTAGGCTGATAGGTTAGTTTAATGTTTACTTGTGATGTCATCCGAGACAATTAACATAAAGGGCATCTTTACCTTTTATTATTCTTTAATGGTTGGATCCTTTAAAAAATATGCGCTTCACAAATTAAGTCAAAAACCTTCACATAGAGTGAGTGAGTTGGGGTTTAACGCCGCTTTCAAGAGTATTTCACTTATATCGCGGCTGCTAGTATTATGGCAGGGAGAAAGCCCGCAACGTCATGTGGCTATGCACTGCGGTGAAACCTGCGAGCAACGGCTGGAACTAGCGAACCATGGGTGGTACTACGCTGAAATTCAGTGTAGCATTGCACCCAAATTTTACACCGTGTAGAACAGTTCTCTACTGCAGACAAAGTTGCCGTGCCCCTGGCGGGATTCGAACCCTGACCTCTTGATCCGAAGCCGAACGCGTCAGATATGGATACATATATGCTTGTACGAAATCAAGTTGATGTACTTACTGTTCAATAACACCGTGTGAAACTGAAAAGTAAAGGGTATTAAAACAGTGGTTGTAATTATATTTCAGATGAAAGCGTATGGGTGTACAAAATGCGACAAGAAGTATGTACACAACAACGATCTGCGGGCCCACATGTCCTTGTGCCACCCGGAAATCACAAAGTCCGTGCTGAAGAAGTGTTCAGACTGCGCTGTCCAACCACATGGAAACTCACAGAGCCTTCGTACGATGTGTCATCTGTGGTGTTTCAATCCAACACAAGCGAAACATGAAGCGTCATGATACAAGTTAAAATATATCATGTTTTGCTGTTATCAGCCATTCTATTACGTTTTCTTTCAAGAAATAATGAATTTTCATATAAAACCTATGACACTGTTTTCTTTGAAAAATAAACAGTAAAACAATTTCTAAGAGGTGTAACCATGCAAAAATTTACAAAACACAGCCTCTGAATTTAATATTGATTTTATTCCAACATTCCCCCATCATCTCACTACATAAATCATATGTCGTCTGTATCGGTTTAATTGTAATGTTTTAAAAATTAATGTGTACACTATTAACACACCGATACTAGTAATAGGTACAGTCATGCCATTCATTCAAGGCGTGGTATTATAACGGCTCTTCAGCCTCCAAACAAGCCATTCATTCAAGGCGTAGTCAGGGATCCTGTTACGACGGTGTGCAAATTTAAGACACTTTCTTCTCAGCCCTGAGCGCCGCTTGCTTGTTTGTAAAGAGATGATAGCTTGCTTGACTTCCTTCTAGAATGCACTTTCTTTCTCTCCACTCATCACATTGATGTGACCTGCAAATGAAGTGAAAAGTTTACTAGCCTCCATGAGACTCACAGAACTCATACATTTACATAATCTCAAACATGAAAAGAACAAGAATGTGTTTGTAAGAATAAGTGAATATACTGGTGAACTATTTGCCCATCTTCCACACAGTATTACTGTGTGTGAGAGAGAGAGAGAGAGAGAGAGAGAGAGAGAGAGAGAGAGAGAGAGAGAGAGAGAGAGAGAGAGAGAGAGAGAGAGAGAGAGAGAGTACTGCTTTTAATTAACAGCCACGTTTTCAAATACCTTGTATGTACTCTATGACTGAATTGCATATCAGTAGTGACAGGGGTTGTTTTTGCTCCTTCACCATACTCGTGCTCAACTACTTGTGCATTCATCAAAGGATCATCTTTACACACCGTTAGACGCTTGGTAGTAATCATACTGAATCCTGAAACAATGCAAGATATTGTATTATCTTTGGTTTGATCCACTTGAACATATGATCAGGGTGTGGTAGGAACTGAGAGCGTTTGTGATATGCTTCTTATAGTTGCCGGTCCGGGGTTCGAATCCCGCCAGGGGCACGGCAACTTTGTCTGCAGTAGAGAACTGTTCTACATGCAGTTGGGTTTTGGTGCTTAATCTTCAAAGCGGCGTTCAACCCAAACTCACCTCACCTCACCTTATAGTTGCCAGTGACTCAGAATTGAGTGACTTTACAAAGTAATCTTGTAGATGCTGCAAGATACAGTCATCATGAAATGCTGTTTCAGTGATCACACTTTCAGACTTTATCGTGCTGTTTTTCCATTAAACTTTCTATTGTAGATGACAGTGACTGACTATACAGCTGATATATAGATAGGACTTTAAACGTTCCGATTTACCACAAGGTGATGTTGAAATACAGGCACTGGCGTTACTAGTGATGTTAAGAAACTGTTTCGTATTTTGCCTGTTGTCTCATTTCTTTAATCGGCATGTTCAAGCGGATGTCCTACACTATCAAAGAAAAACTTGATGTTGTGAAGAAGTAAAGCTAGAATATATGGTTAATCTGACGTCTGCATCAAGAAGTCTAGGAATTGATAGGAAACTACTTAGAGGATTGTCTAAAATGAGTCCAAATATGTGGAGTCCGACAGTCGTCAAATCAGCACTCCCTGAACTGGAACAATTTCTGTAAGAGTGGTTCAAGGGACAGAGAAAGGAGAGAATGATTGTAAACTATAAGATAATTTGGGAACGAGCTATCCGACTTGAACATGAATTTGAACTTGGGAACAGTTCTATTAGTTTCAGTGACAAGTGGATCTACAATTTCTGCAAACGCCACGACATTGAAAGCAGGCGTGTCACACATCAAGGTCAACAAGACAATCGATGTTATGTTGTTATCAAGACAATCGTGCAGGATCACCTTCCTGGTGTATAACAGCTGATGTTGGATTACAATGCTGATTATATCATCAACATGGATGAAACGCCATGCTACATAGACATGTCGACAGGGACATCGATGGATTTCATTGGCAACAAAAACGTTTATGCTGGTCATACTGGCAATGACAATCATAGGTTTACAACCGTTCTTTTTACAACTGCCGGTGGCAATTTTTTCAAATCAATGGTGATTCTAAAAGAACTTAAGAAATTGCCCAACTGTGATGCACCCTCAAACATTCATCTCGTCGTTTACTCTGGTGGCAGCATGAATGAAGTTCTGATGCTTTAATGGATTGACAAAGTTTTGAAATGTCGTGGACCTTTCGTCAGTTTTGAGCCATCAGTCCTTTTCATGGACAGTCATAGAAGCCATAGTATGCTAAAAGTAATACATCATCTGAAGCAGTTTGACTGATGAAGATCATTCCTCCGAAGATGACGTCTCTACAACCCCTTGACGTCAGTGGTGGAGTAAACAGCATCTTCAAGTCCAAATTCGGAACAATGGAACGATTGGTTTGAGAATGGAGATAAAGTGTTCACTCCTAAGGGATATAGAAGGCGGTCATCATATGGGCAATTACTGAAAATGGTGTCCACAACAGTTATCTCGTGCGAAAGGTCAACCGTGACAAGGTCATTCCCACTTTCTGGTATTGCTGCGAATGGTGAAAAGGTGACAATAACGGATATGAACAGTTGACTGCAAGGGATTCTCGGATACACCATAGGTTTGGAAGAGGATGACATGGATATTGAGGATGTAGACGAAAGCGACGTTGATGAAGATCCTTTAGGTGAAATCGCGCTGTTTCATGCATGATTTGTTAGAAACCCGTAGATCCGTTGTGGGATGAATTGACTCTCATTAACAAAGCTTAAACATTACAGTTTAGTTTTCAAAAGTTACAAACGTTTCCATGCGTTCCGTTTTCTATGGTCATTGAGAGTTCTATTAAAAAGTTTGCCTTCACTTATTGTCTCATGTTTATTATTCCACATAACTGTCTTTAAAAATATTTCCGAATACAAGCCCATGTTTCCGAATAGAAGCCCGGGCTTCTTTTTTGAGTCAAAGTCCACTCGTTAAAAACCCAAGTTTCCATATTGAAGCCCTTGGCTTGCTTTCCGAAAACCCCGGTAATATAATTTTGTTGTCTCGGAAATATAATTTTGTTGTCTCGAGTTGGCTTCTCCTAGAGTTGAACGCACATGGATTAAGGCGCAATAGTGACTGTGTGATAGTATCAAAGTATCGCCAAGAAAGTTTGATAATTTCATTTTTCTTTCTTTTATTTGGTTGGTTGCTGTGTGCAACGCAGCTATCTTTTCAAAATGGTGATGATGAAACAATCTTGGGATGTTCTGCGACCCTTCTTTCCGTTCAGCAGCCATTTGCATGCCCACTAGTACACGCCAAGTACTCTTGCTGCTGAACATGCCTCCGGTGTACATGTGGGTTATAATGGATTTACCTTCGAGAGCTAAGATGACCACGGTTATAATGTTGACAGCGCCTGAGTCAATTTCGTGGAGATTTGAGTGCTATTTAAATGCCAGCCGTTATTATTATTACAGAGCGAAGACATCTGAATTTTCCATTCCAGCTATGATTTAAAAATATGGAAATGAAGAGCAACTCGCTTATTGCCTTTGAATAACACCTGCAAAGTGATAATGATCATGTATGCAGTAGTTTTAATGTTATATAATCAACAACATGGTATTGAGACCTGAATTGTTTTGTATTTGAATTTGTTAAACCATTTATATGTAAATGACAATATGTTGCTAAACGTGGTATTCTTCACAAGTGCATCTTCAATAGAGTCTTATTTTTAATTTCAGTTGTCTTTGCAGAACTATTAACTGATGTATATATTTGTCTCAGCATGATTAAACAACCTCAAATTAACGATCCATAGCACACATCTGTTCGTGATGACTTCATTGTCAAAGTGTGTCTGAAAATAAAGTCTATTTGATTTATGGCCTGTTGGGTAAGCCATTAAGACAGTTGTGTAGATTCCTGAAAAATCATCTGCCAATACCCTTAGACCCTGTACCTTAACTTTCTAGTTGTACCTATATATTTCAGTATAAGGATGATGTCCAATTTGACCATTAAAACCATAAATAAAATTTCTGTTTTAAACACCGCCCTGTTCGTTTGTTATAACTGATTAGTTGCAGAATTTCTGCTCAATGGTGGTCTCCAAGTTATGTTGAATACAAATTGATTTGCTAGTCCATTGAAATCGTGGGAAAACTGTGATTCGAGTCAATAACATTCAAGATAACCACGCCCAATGAAGACCGATGTTTCCTGTTGATTCACTTGAACACCGTACCCACGTACATTGGGAGCGCAATCACCACTTTCATGCCTGTATTGTTGCTCGTGGTTATATGAAAATTTGTTTCAAATGTTTTTCTGATCAAGCACTAATCGAAAACTGTTTCAGCAAACGCCATTCTGTTGTGACGTGAACACTTTTGAAATTAAAATATATTATGCAGAAATGGTGCAACTTCATAATGCTAAAATATTGCTAAAGTGCTAATCATAGTTTTTACGAAATCTGATAAGATATCTGCTAGGCGTTTCGTTTGGCCGACAGTGTATGAGGAAGCTACACTTCATTGAAAGTCATTTCCATGCAGATATGATAACGGATAGCACAATTCGTTTGCAGTTTCGACTCTGATCGCTGGCTTCTTTAGGAAAATAGTTCATCGCCATGTGCTTGGCTATATATCAATACCTTATCTGTAACCATCCATGGATCACTCGGAACATAATTGCCTCAATGATTGAAGATAAATTCATACACGAAATACTCCAATCTTCTTGGTGCCGAAACATGTCATTATGATTGTAAATATTGACAAATATTGGTAAAACGTGGTCACTAAACAAAGGACTTACACCCCACGATTCTGACCAGAAGATCAAACAACTTAAAGTGGTACGTGAGTGAAATAGACAACTTTGATTTTCCGAGGCTGAATTTAATTATAAGCCATTTCTACTCTGAAGATATAACATTTTGCTTTTCAGGGGTGATTTCTTTGCAGTACTCCAATGATTAAATTGTTGCCTTCTTTGAGGGAACCTTCGGCAGACTGTGTTCAATAGTTTATAGAAACAACCAATGAACATAAAGTTAGTTTACGGTGATTGTGCTCGATGAAGTGCGACACAAAATTGATCAAAGAATTTTTTTCATGATAAAATGAAAACAAAAACAGGATATTATTATTATTTACTTACTAAATACAATTGAAATATCTACACATATTGATTTACAGTTTCTGGCATTAATAAGTTGATAGTTTATTGGGATTTACTAAATTGTCAAAATATTTGCATTTGCGAGGGATATGGACATAAAGTAGTTGAGATGGAGACCTGTGTCATGCATGTAATATATCATAACATTAAGTCAAATGTGAATAGCATCACAGGAGAACTTATATTCTGTCCGCAAATATTGTCCCTAAGGGATGTCTGAAACACAGATGTATCTCTGGATATGTCTATAAAATATCAGGACATTTAGGACACTACTAATTCATATCAATGGTTTGTCGATTGTTGATGTTCTGCTTGTTGGTTCAACGTATATATTGACTAACCATTACTCATTGCAGACTCTGTAACCTTATTCTGACTGCTACTTATTATAAGAGTTATTTACACAAACCAAAACACCCCGGGTCCTCATGCATCAGTTCTTATCATGCAAGCTCTGTTGTCTGTTTCACTTCGTAAGTTAAAAAAGATATAATGACAATTAATGATATCCTTATGTGTGTAATGAAACCTCTTCTTGAAGGAAAATCTCACCGACTGAAACAACCTTCATAGTATGGAATGTTTGAACAAATGGCAATTTTAAGTGAAATAAGACAAGAACGTATTTTATTAGGTTCCTTACACAAGATCATTGATCAAGCTTCAAATAAAACAAAATTGATAACGTTTATTTTTTCTGCCAATTTGTCACTGAGTTCAAGATTATATAAACAACGACAAACTTTCATCCTCAATGGCATATTTGATGGGAAGTTACGAGGGCTTCTGATATCACGGTTGCTTAAGCAAGCTTGAAATTAGGGAAGGGCTGTTATCTCCATCATGGATCATGAATCAAATCTATCATATCAGTTTCTTCTACAGATGACATGAACTGGGAGAGGTCTGTCATAAAATGTTGTAAACACGTCCAAAAACAGGAGTTATTTGGTAGCTATTGACATTCGATAAATCAAACATGATAACATTCTCGAAATACACAGGCGGTTTAATCTCTACTTCAGAGGCAGATCACACTGCTCTGTGCTAGACTGCCACAATTCTTGAATTCATGTAAGGTACCGATGTTCCTACGTTAATTAAGGTTTGCCAAATGTGTTCCACGCTTTTATTTTGTCAATTATTGTCTAATATTACCCATACGGGTGAGAAGACACAGGTGATTATTTTTTTGATATTTGCACATGTGCTTTCAAGTGATTCTCAACGTTGATTGGTCGGTTACCCGGAGAAAGAATGACTATGACGTCATAAAACAATGGTCTGACGCGACGAATTATCTTATGACGTCACAATGTTACTGTGGCGACGGGTCCTTCACAGCGGCCGCCCAACATGAAAATGTAATAAGCAAGCGTAATTTGGTCAATTTAATTGCATAATGGGTAATATATAGAATAACCAACTCGGTACGAGTGATTACGGGAAATATCCACTCGTCTAAATAATGTTCAGAGCCACTCGCTAAAGCTCGTGGCTGAACATTATTTAGACTCATGGATATTTCCCGTAATCACTCGTACCTCGTTGGTTATTCTCTAATTATATCTGTCAACTGAATGAACATAAATGCATACATTTATGTATAATTTGTATTCAATATAAACGTTTATCTATTTACATATTTTCCTGATGAAAAGAATGGCGGGTCACTATTAGTGTCAGAGCATTCATCTCGTTTTAACAAAGGATATACAGCAGGGTCGTTAGATTACATTCATTCAATTACAATATCCTGTTCCTACTGTTTGGATAAGTATTTTGAACACGTACATGAGTAATGTATATATATATATATATATATATATATATATATATATATATATATATTTAATATACTGATGTACATGCATGTCGTAAAGTGGTATCATTTTAATGAGTATGTTTAGTAACAAAGCGAAGGATATTTTTGGAACCAAGACTGATACCCAGAGTTGTCAAACATAACCGTCTTCTGCCCCAGTTGTGACGTAACACATCCTAAAATAGCAACCTGCGGCTATTTAAAACTCGGGACACCGCACTCCGCAAGACTCGCGTGTTTACATCAGATTTCATATGTTATATAGACAGATATTGTATTTCATTTCACAAAATTTACATATTGAGAATCCTGTTAGGGACAAACATATGATTAAGATTTGAAAAAGATGGGTTTGCTGGTTTGCAATAGTTATTGTACGCAATAGGTGTGCCATGGAGTAAACGAGACAATGCACAGAGTGTGGCGCGCGTCAATGAGTCAAACGTAATTTTGGAAACTTATTTATAACAGACAAGAAGACAAATTAGAGTTGAAAATGTTTAATAGGTCACATATCTACTGTGCATGTAAATTGGACGTGTAGTTTCGGTGTCTCCACATGCATAATGATGTTACTCAATTTTAATTGGAAACTAGTAATTATGATATATTTGGCGATTGGGAATAAACATGCTGGGTGGATAACTTTGTAATGTAGACAACACATGTGGTGAGTTGGAACGTATTAAAGCCAAATAAAAGTTTATCAAACACAATGGATGCAGCTTTAAGAAAGATTTGAAACACATACCTCACTGACATGTTGTACCTCTTTTAAAAGAAGAAACATAATAAACACCATATAAGCAATGACCATTGAATGCATAACAGATGAAACTAGATTATTTCATGCACTATTCTTTTGGTTAGCAACTGCCAAACATCAGAACCAGTATTTAATAAACTTAAAATGCAATCATATCTATCATTTAGCATTATCTTAGAAAACAATAACGACGTTTGTTATTGTCTATGGTAGTTAGTCATGTTGTCTGTTTGATCTGTCACTGCAGACAGTCAGATCTGAGAGTCTAATATAATGCTTTGCTGTAGGCGAGACTAGCTTATTTCCTTGAAATCACATCAAAGAAACGCAATTAATCACATGACATTAATGTTCAGAAGAGACACCTGGTTTCTTTTCCTTTCAAATTTCTGTGGCATACATCAAAGGTATGTTCAGTATATTTTAATGAACATACAGATAGTTTCAACAGGGGATTGAGACAAGGTGGGAGATTCTGTCCATCTTGTCCAAAAACCTTATAATTTCAACTGTTTGAGAGGCATTCTAGAAGTTGGTGTGATGAAGAAGGCAAAGATTTATAGATGATCAACTTCTTTATCAACTACAGCGACGTTACGGTATAGATCATTATACTACTTGACGGTATAGATCATTATACTGCTTGACAACGGTATAAGTATCTATACCGAAACGTCGCTATTGTTAATAAAGAAGTTGATCATCCATAAATCTATGCCTTCTCCATACAGATAGTTTTATACAAGAAAAACTATATTCAACAATACATATGTAATACGAGCAATTTGCTTGAATCTGTAGTTCATATTGGTTGAAGACAACATTGCAATTTCATCGTTTAGAAACATGATCATAATGTTAATTTGGTAAAGCCATTAACTTAAAGGGGCAGAAGCACGTTTTTCGCAAATTTTATTTTTTTCAAATTTCTCATTTATAATGATAGTTTATGTCATTTATATTTAGTTTAGAGGGTTAAAAAATCGTATTAAACAAACCAATTATCCGTAGTGGTAATAACGATGTTGCGTATAAAGCAAAAATTGCATGGCGGCCATTTTATAGTCACAATTTATTATTTCAAATGACAAAAAAAGATTTCCATGGCTTAACGGAAGCATGTACACTCGTTTTTTAACTTGATTTTTCACAGACAGAATGGTGTTTTACTATTGGTGACATTATTTTTCAAATACATTTCATCAACTTATTTCAGAGAAAAAACGTGCTACTGCCCCTTTAACCAAGCAATATTGATACGATAACAATGTAAATGCAGATTTACATGTACAAAATAAAAGTATGATGTTATCCAAGATAAATGCCATTTTTTGGGGTCTGTCAGTACAATGATGAATGTTGAAAGATATAATATACTGATATCTTTCCAGCAATGTTGAATGCTTAACAAATCTCGGATTAATTTTGAAGCGTAATCTACTATGTAAACACTTCTATACCAGAGTGCACCGGATTTGCATATGCCATACTGTAGACTGGCCATGATGCCTTCACTACAAATAAACGTTCTTTCTAATACTGCTCATTACTCATGTTATACAATACTAATCTAAGGAAAAGCAAAGGTATCTTTGCAGGTCAGTCCCTGTCTCTTCAATTAACTGTATGTATCAGATCATAGTTATGTTATGGCTACTGATCAATACCTTACATGGGTGGTTAATCGTACATGATCTGATCTGGTTATCCTTAATATAAATCTTCAGGCTCTTCAGTGTTTGTACATTCAGATTTTATACAATATGCCAACTTCTCTAAGGTAAGACATAACTCGCTAACTCGCTCAATATTAACTTGCCTTATCACGAATCACAAAATGTGTACTGTCTAGATATCACCATTGAAATACATGTACTAAATCATCCAATAATTGTAATTCACTAGTTATATTTGAAGTCTATTGAATTGAATAAATTGCTGTAATGACGCCGTCTCTTCAACCGGTTCACCTCCTGACTGTCAAGACCTCCATAAGGATGAACTCTTGTGGATAGTAATGTTTGCATTGAATACTTTTAACTTAAGAAGCCAAGCAACCGATCCTCAAGCAAGGATCTTTGTTGAGCAAGTACATGTATCTTACGGCAAACACCAATGCTTGTTAAAGCTGTTTTGAGTATTGTAGTCTTCTGTCCAACTAGTGTTGACATTATATAACATTTACTCTTCATTAGCTCTTAGTAAATATTATCGCAGTTGCAATGATAGTGCAGTGCAAAAGGTTCATAGCATTGTAACTACATCACAGTTGTGACTCATAGTATTTGTGTATCAGATTCTGTACGAGCTCTTGCACTTGTTTATGTCAGAGCATTGTTGTGTCACGTACCAGAGGTACTATGTATATGCATCCTACATTTTTATTCATGAATTACTTTGCAATTGAAAGTGAAATATGTACAAAGTTTAGCCCATTTGCCCAGTGAAATCTAATGTTATGTAGTTGTCACACAAAAATATATAAAATAAATAGTGAGATATTTTAGTTCACAACTTCCCTAAATGAAGTAGGTTGTGGACAAGTAGATATAAAACGAATAATCTGTTAAAGGATTATGATGACTTACATACTTTATAGATGGTTTGTGCATCAACACTAAAGTGCAATTGGAGGAATGAAAATGATTGTCATTTTATAAGTAAAAACCCACCACATCATTCTTTCTATTAAAGCTAATATATATTCGAATAGTTTCTTTTGTATCATGTTGCTCATAAATACTCACTTAAGGTACCTATTGTTTAAAATTTTATAACTAATAATACATAATAACTGGCATTACAAAGTGTTTGCTAGTTAAAATAAAGCTAAAGTAATATTTGCGCTGGATAGAAGATGCACGAGGTAAAAAGGTTAATCATCTTGGTACGTATTGTGTAAGTAATTGACTATTTTCTTCTTCTAATCTAAATGTCCCAGACTTTGCCTCTGAAACATTGACCAATATGGCTCTTTTAGAAATCAGTAATGGAAGTTTGATATCTGATACTTGATGCATATGTTTGTAATTGTATACATCCTATTTGCTTTAATCACATTGGATACTAAGGATGTCCTGAACTTTGAGTGACGAGATAAGGAAGCTCTGTCAAAGAGAGCTATGTTGCAGCTAGTGTTGATGGTGTAGATTGCAGATGGCGCAAACCCAATCAAGCATTTTAATGTTCCTTGATTCCTTATTGCAGAGACGATTTTTGCCGTCGTTGTAGTGGAAATGATTAAATTAAGACTTGTTTCTGCAAGTGAAATTAAACATCTCGCTGAAATGGATAATCCATGAAATTTGTCAATTTAACCTCAGTAGTTTTTCAAATCATTTGAAGAGTTGGTAAATCACTGCATCGCCAACTTGAATGTTATTCATGAACCAATTCAGAGTGATTAAATTCTCTTTACAACCCACTTCTCACTCAAACGTCACTTACTGCGTTCACAAAACCCTGAAATCTGGTTTAATGCACCGAGTAAGTTTTGACTAAAATAAATTGATATTTGATTGAATTTGAATGCAATGTAACAATTCAAATTATACCATACAACTTTCTGGAGTGAATTGGATTACAACGTTGGGATATTGATAAAAGAATGTTGTAAGTAGAAGTTTCTGACGATGATCTGAAGTGTTAAGATAAGCACAGCTTTGTTTCCATACTGATACTAAAAAAACTTTATTCAATAAAAATGAAATACTATTTGGACGATGTTCACAAGGAACAATTCCTCAATCTAAAACAAATTTATTACTAACCTCCTTTATATGAGTATTACATCTTTGAATAAAGACAACATACATACATACATACAAAGGAGGGTATTGTCAAGTATTTTAAATAATGTGATAGTTTTCTCTCAATTTCACAGCGTGAAACATTATAATTACAACCTGTCTTCTTTGAATTAATTGGAGATATTGTCTAAACCGTTTAATAACCCCCCAAAAAAAATCACAGCGACAAAGAAAATATCAGTCAGCAAATTGTATTTTCTTTGAATTAACAGTGATGTTTTGGCATGAATTACTCTATTAACCATTAGCCATGACACTAACTATAGTCACGCAAATTGACAGAAGGAAAACTAACATTGAAAATGATTCTAAAAGAAATTAAAATATATTTTGTCTTTAAATTGAAGCAATAAGAACACATACAGTACATTAATTGACACACCTCAATAAAAAAAGGTCCTTATCAATATGATAATGTGATTACCAAATGTATAAATACATATTCATTGATGTAAGTGGTTTAACTCACGTGCGTGCATGTACACCAGCAGGCATTTAAATTAAACTAATTCGTTACTATTCATGACATATGGTAGCAAGCGTTGAATAATTACATTCAGATTTCATTATTCCAGTTCTTTGATATGTCTTTTGGAAACCTGTGTTGGTATTCCCTTGTTAACAATCTGGAATAATTTAACAACTGTCAGATCCGTTATAATATTCAAACTGGTACCTTTACCTTCGACAAACAAATTATTGATAAGAAGTTGCATAATGTCAGCTACATGTAGATACTTACGTTTTGAAATGATTGATTCGACAATAGTACATTCATGTTTGACCACTATTCATCATTGATTGCATGTCAATACATTCATTTAAGGATGTTCGCTCCTCAAATTTATAGAATTAAACTTTTTTTCTAACTTATATTTCTAAAAAGATCAAAGTATATGATTGAAAATCAGCATTAAAAAATAGGGGGTAGTGTGGGTTTTTTCGAGATATGACACCTAAAAGATAGTGGGGTGAAGTACAATTTTAGCATGGGAGTCTATGGGAAAATGAGAAAAAAAACTGCTAAAAACTTTAAAATACTACATTTCTAGTATTAAACTTTTTTTCCTTTTTTGATAATTTTTATGTTACAAAGTTCATTTTACCCTACCGAAATCGATGAAAAAATATATATGGTAGTGTGGGTTTTTTAAAGCCTTGACACAAAATGTACCTGAAAACCCCCCTTTTTAGTCAAATTTAGGCCATTTATGCTGTTTTAGCAATTTTTAGAGGTTCTAAAGTCACATTTTCTTTATTTCATAAGTTTTTTTAAAAGTATGTAGATGATGTAGAATATCATGAAGTAAATAAAGATGAGAACAAATCTTTACTTAATCATAATTTATTTTTGAAGTTCAACCGGAAGGAGCGGACATCCTTAAATCAGATCAAACACTCGTACTTCCTTCGGCGATCTGAGTCCTCGGATAGGTCATGTCAGGTGATCTTTCATCTTCCATTAATTCAGCCAAACAGAGGCATTTTCGGATAAAGCATTTCTAGCTTTCTAGCTTCGTCGCTTTACCACTTTGCATAACGTGTATAGGTTTTCATATTTTACCATTTAAGATCTAATTAACTTATGTTATGGATTAAACAAGTTCGTTGGTTTGGTAACACAGTTAGGTTACCGTCATGAAGAGTCAATAGGCAATATAAAAACTGTTCTTCATTTCAGTCATATTTCAGGTAACCAATTGCAATTTCAAGCCTGATTTGAACATATCAGTTTCCTTCATAAACGCAATTGAGGTTAACAAGTCTTCCCTGTGTTAAATATGTTACCGTCTTTATCTTATTTATTGGCGCTATATTGCTCTCAACAACTTTATTGGAAGGCAGAAATGTTTCAAAATAAAATATTAGCCAAACCCTGAAGGTATATGACATATGCTATTCCACACTGACAAATATGAAGATATGTTTTTCCTCATAATCTGATTCTAAAGTACACCTTAAATCAATTGTAAAAGTATCCAGTGATGAACCTCCTTGATTTCAAGACTTAAATGTGTTCGAAAGTTCAATTAATAGAACAAGACGCTGCAGTACTATATCTTTCAATAAGGAACATTAATGGTATTCATGTGGCTGAGACAATCAGTCCAATGGATTCAGTCCAGGTGTGATCTCCTGAACATACTAACCAGTCTGGTATAGTTTTTGTAGCTATAAGTTTTTTCAGAAAAGTTATATGAAAGTTAAAGACTCTTACTGCGGGCCGCAATGCCGGTCGGTACAAGTTAGGATTTGAACGGGGAGTCCTAAGTTGACCGCCCAAATTTCATCACTTTCAAACAAAAATTGTTTTCATCAAATTGCATTTTATTATCAAAATCAGCTTAAAGATAAATAATTAGTAATTATTTTTCATGCAACCCTATTTTGAAAAAAAAATGCCATAGCAGAATGCCATGGCATTCAGGAATGCCATAGCAAAATGCCATGGCATTCGGAATGCCATAGCAAAATGCCATGGCATTCGGGAATGCCATAGCAAAATGCCATGGCATTCTGGAATGCCATAGCAAAATGCCATGGCATTCAGGAATGCCATAGCAAAATGCCATGGCATTTCAAACAATACTACAGCACAATGCCACAGGAAAATGTAAAAAAGTCTTATTTGAATCTGATAAGTAGTTTTGAAGTATGGAATACTGTTTGAACAAGTACAAGACAGTATTTTTCAAATTTTATTTTTTAACTTTTTTTAAGGGAAAAAACATGCTACTGCCCCTTTAATTGAGAGCGGTCGATATAAAAATATTAATAAAGAAGATAGAATATGTAAACTTTGTGATTTAAATCAAATTGAAGATGAATATCATTTTCTACTCATCTGTCCATGTTATCTTTCACTACGATGTAAATATATCAAAAGATACTATTATGCCCATCCATGTGTCAAAAATTTTCCACTCTTATGAGCAGTAAAAATCAAACATTGTTACAAAATCTTGCCATGTTCATGCATCATGCAATGCTGTATAGAAATCATGTATTATCTCTGTAATATGTATTTATGTTTACATTTATGTAAAAACTATAGTTAAGTTGTGTACTATAGGCCTGTGGCCTTTTCAGTATGAATAAAGATTGATTGATTGAGTATAATAATCAGATTATAACAAACAGACAAAACAAAAGAAATTCATCTTTATAATGATCACATTTATTAAACATTCAGGTTCTTGTTCTTGGGGCGAGTCCCTTGCAAGATTTTAGTCGATCAGTCAATTTTTCAGTCTAAAAGAAAATAAAACAACATATGATTAGTGTCAAAGCTTTTCTCGAACTTCTCGATTTTTAAGTAAGCATTACGTTTAAGATCATTTTTAAAAGAACTTTGACTTCATTAAAATGTTAAGTGCAAACAATGTAGAAATTTATCTGAATTCTAAGGTCAATTACGTCAAATGCTCACCTATTTTTTTAACATTTCTTGAGTGGATTCTCTTCCTTGTCTTGTCCTCAAAGTGTACTACCAGGTAATCTGTAATTAAAAAACAAGGTTTATCATTTGATTTTTAAACTTAAGGTTCCATTGCATGAACAGTATTATATCAACATACATCATATTTTGTTAATGTTTACAGTATTTTTTTAAAAGTCTCAACCAATATAAGTGTTTACACTTACCTCCATCAAGTTCTTTAACTAATGCTTTGTACATGGTTGATCTATTGGCCATCCACTTCGAGAGGACCTTCTCTCCAACCTTGAACTGAATCAAATATTTCATTTAGAAATGGTCTAATAAAGACTCTTTGTACTGCATCATCTCATCCAGAAAATTAGGATTAAGGGCGTTAAAACTTACCACGGTTTCATAACAATACTATTCATTCTCTAGTGCATCAATTTTTAAAAATGTAAATCATCCAAATCATGATATTATGTAAAAGTAGGATAAAAGTAGGTTTGTATTAAGAAACAGTTTTCTACCTTGGAACTCTCAGAAAGTTTTGTACGCACACAACTTGTTGGAACCCATTCATCAAAATGGGGGCCCCAGTTCTTATAGTGGACCTTCACACTGTCAGCTGCTGCATCTAGTACTTTGCCCAAGTACCTGTGAGGAAAATGAGGATAAGACTGTTAAAAACAGATATGTACAATCAATTTACTGATACACTAGATAGTGTTTCCCCTAGGTATTTTTAGCAGGGCGCAGCGCCCTGCCCTCTTTAATATGCGCCCTGCCCTGTCTCTGTCCCGCCCCGCCCTTTTTCCTGACCAACCTGCCTTTTTCATAGCGTAGTCCAAACTTTTGTATCGGCCTTTTCAACACTTAACAAACACATTCCCAACTTCCCAATGCAAGGCATAACTCTTGCCAGTCTCCATTACCGGCTGATTTAGGCCTTGCAGTATTTTCTCAGGAAATCTGTGTTTAGAAATCCAGGCCCGCTATGCATTTCTGGTGCAGCGATTCACTATCTTGACACAACAAAGCGAGGGAAATACTAATGGCGGTAATGCAGACTGGCAAGAGTTATGCCTTGCATTTGGAAGGTGACACATTCCAAGTTGTCATTATATTTTTACAAAAAATCATTTGCATTATGTGAGAAACTATCATCATTGAAAGAGAAAGGAATATAAACAAAACAAGAAAATGTCTGTTGCATCCCTCATTCAACAGGATACACCTGCTGACCACATGTTTAGCTGGAGCAAGAACAATAAGGGGATTACTGACGACTGATGTCTGCAGGCTAATAGGGCTGGATAATCTCATGATTGCATTGTATTTAAACTCTTTTTATATTTTATTAGGTAAAATAAATCTGATGAGTGTGTGACAATTATTCCAAACATTCAAGGAAATAAACAAATAATCTATGCGCAAAGTTAATATTAGTTATATTTGCCAATAAAAAAAATTTCAGTATAATAGTGTTATATAATAATACATTTCATCTTTACATATATGCCCTATCGGGTGAAGAAGTGCCCTTTCCTCAATGTAGTTGCCCTGCCCTTTTTGCAACCTGGGGGAAACACTACTAGATAATAAATTGTATGTTGAAATGAGTTATGATGATGATTCAACTTTTTTATTTAAGGGGATGTCTGCATCAACAAGAACAAATATTATTACATTGCATTTTGCTGTGTATCTGTCTAAATTGTAATCACCTCGCTTACATGTAATCTTTCTTATGAATTTGGTTTGCTAACGTTTTTTTATCACTCAGGTGTTTTGTTTATTGATAGGAAATAAAGACATTCATTCTTACCATATCCCCTCAAAGTGAATTTCTACTGAAGATCCAGCTTCATACGGTGATGGCGTCTTGGAACTCTGCAAAAAACAATTAAAGATTTCATATTTGGTGATTGTATGGTGACAATAAAAATAAAATTCTAATATAGAAAATCAAAAACGCAACAGCAACAAAAGAAATCAGAGCCATGGGCTCTGTAGCTTAATCAGGGCTTACAATAGGAACAGTACAATATTTCAATCCGAGAGTGATAAACACAATTGAAACAGGGATGCATAGTGTCTGAACAGAAGCCAACAGAACAAACTTTGAAATTTCAAAAAAAAATTGTTCATATTTCTGAGAAACAAATGTTTACAAATAGTCGTTATTGTATCTCCTTTACTAGACGAGATGGAAGAGTCAAAATGTCCCATTTCAGCTTGTTTTACACAGTGAAGAAGCAATGAATTTAAGCCCAAGCAGGTTATATTTGTCAACAACATCTTTCATTAATTAAATTTCGACATTTTAGGAATTTTAAAGTTAAATCGTAAATATTCTGTCCAAAAATTTTTTTTTTTAAAAAGTGATTTTAACACCCCAAGTGTTCTTGAATAGACACAATAAAATAAAACTATAAAACTGTGATGCATGAAATTTGGGGTGCCAATTTACAAATCATGTCCCTATAAATAGAATTCAAAATAGACTTTCTCCGCAAGCAGTTTTTTGTGTCTTTAACACCATTGAAAGTGTGGTGATGTTTCTTATGTGGTTGAGTGTATATTGTTTCTTGTTGAAGACAGAAACAGATTGTTCTCTAGATAAAGCACAATCCCTTCATATAACTTGAAAAATTCAAACAAAATTGTTTAGTGCATAAAAACATGACTAAACTATTTGCTGTCCAAGTATAAAGATTCCTGAAAAATCTTTTAGGTCTTTTTGTTTTGGAGAAGAAGATGAAATTTTTTTACATCATGGCCTGTGAGGCCCTTATTTGGGGTCACAGGGTCATCAAATCTACAATTTAGAATCCCCATTGGCTAAAGAGTCTGCACACAATAGTACAGCCATCTAGGTCTTTTTGTTTCAAAGAAGAAGATGAAAATAGGTTTTTAGGTCTGTGAGGGTTTTCATGAGCTAATGAAGTACAGTAAATGTGAAAATAAAAATGACTTGGCATGGTGGCAGCGCTGAGGACAACATGACGAAGAAGAAGAAGTAAATCTAAATATCGAACTGTACATACTGAATCACAATTTATCTCTGCTCTGTCAGTCACTGTATCTTCTTCCGCAAAGTCATACACCTGAAATATTAAATTTTGATTAAAACATAATATTAAGAGCGATGTGTATTTCTAAGAACTAAGAAGACATCTCCCAGTATATTGGTTCTCATCAGAACTATAAAAGAATATATATTTGCACGCTTTTCATTTCCTCATAAGCCTCCCATTAAATTTGGTTTTCTTCTCCCATACAGTTTCTAGTTTAGGAGACACCATGAAAATCATTGGAAGGGCAAAACTTAACCTCCCTCTTATATTTTCAAATGCCACAGGTACACTTAAAGCAAACATTAAATTTGGTTATCCTAATGTTATTGGCTTCTGAGAAAATCGGAGGAAAGTAAAGGGGAGATAATAAATAAGACAAAAATGTACACTTACATCTCGGGTCTTCTCTCTTTCAGCCTGAAATAAAAGAAAAGAAAAAGTTAATGTTATCCCTCAAAGCTGTTTTAATGATATTTCATAATTGAATGCAGTTTTTGATAAATAAAGTTTAAATTTCTGTTACTGATAAACAATCTCCTAGAAATTGAAAACCCGTCCATGTATATTTTCTACACATTTGTACATAGAAACCATATTGTTTCATGAATGATCATAAAGAAGCAAATGTATATATGCAATGTACCACAGGCCTGAGGCCTTTTGGGTACAGGAAAAAAGGATTAGTGATGAATATTAAATGAATTGTGGTAATGCATTGCTATGTATCCTTCACTAAAACCTACTGTAGCATTGCACCCAAACTGCATGAAGAACAGTTCACTACAGCAGACAAAGTTGGTGGGCCCTGGTGTGATTTGACCTCCAAAACTTTTGATCCGTAGATGATTGATATAACCATAGATTTATACATCCACAAATTTTAGTTGTTACCTGCAGTTGCAATTGTAGATTCTTGGAATCTTGTTGAAGGAAGTCATTCCTTTTCTTCAATTTTCCTATGTCATCCTTCATTTTCTGAAGTTCCTCTCTCAGGTTGGAATTTTCTTCCCTCAATCTTGAATTCTCATCCTTCAGGGTCACATTTTCCTCCTCTTGGACAGTCTCTGCCTCTTGACTCCTCTATAATGAAAATGAGATGTTATTGTAATGAACACATCAAAGATCATTGGTTAGAAACATTTTATCTTTGATATTTATCAAATCTATTAAAATGCATATCTTTCAAACTATTTTAGTCAAGTCAAAAAAAAAATTCTGTAGCCAATATCATTTACTTCAATTTTGATTTGTTGGTTATTCAGCTTTAATTTCAAACACGATTCGATTCCATTTTACAAGAATCAGTCATTCCCAAAGCAAATGGCTTGAATGACTTGAATGACTGAAAGTCATGATCACAGATAAAAAAATGTTCAGTGCCATTTTCAGACAACTTCACTTGATATCCTAGCTATACTTTGGTAACTTACCTTCTTCATGTTGTGGAAAAACTGATTGAATTCTTCCTTGCTGAACGTGTGATCTTCAAAGTTTCTTAGGGCTTTGAACACAGTTGATTCCTCTTTGCACCCTACAGCATCAATAAACATCATCTGGTTGACTTTGTTAGTCTGTTGCTCCTTTAGCAATCCTCTCCTGAATTTATTCATAATCTGGGTCGCCAGCTTGAAACACCGGTCGGACATCGAGGCCACATACAAGTGGCGTTTGAAGGTTCCACTGAACTTGTTCTGCCAAAAAAATATTGTTGTTTGAACATTTTCAGTTATTATTTAATTATGCAGTGTCATTTAATTCTATAAAGCAGATAAAGAGCCGGGTGTAAATTTTTCATTACAATTTTTCTTAATTATTGCATTTTGATTGATTTACTGCTTTCATGAATTGCTTAGATCTTCTATTTCACATATCAGCTTTTGAAGTTGCGATGAAGAAGACAAGGAATTTATGCTTGATAATGTCATTAGGATCTATATTGTAATGGTGCCATTGGCAAATAATTCATCCATAATTTCTTCTAAATCACATTTCAAACAAGTTTAAAACTTAAATTACCATATCAAGCCACAAGTCATTAATAAACAATAGAAAACCATGCTCAATGTTTCTGAGATAGTACTATTAAAACTGTAGAGCAAAGCAGTATGCAAGAGTTCCTGGGTGAAGTGCTGTGACGAAATGCTTTGTGACGTCATGAACCATGCTATTTGCATTCCTCTTTTTTGCATTGCAATTGATCCATTGCTAGTTTCACTCATAACATATTTCAGCGAAAACAGTATACCAGTGACAAAAATTCTTTTTGAATGTTTTGTAAACAGTTAGAAAAATCATAACCAAGTCAGTGCTCTGTATTACAAATAATCGGTCTTTCATGAAATATTGTGTTGCTAAAGCTCAGAGTGTCAGTTCATCATAATAATCAATTCAGGAATCCGTAATTCCTACTTAATCTATACTATTTTCATTATATCATTTAAATATTTTGAATGGTCATGATGGAAACATTTCATAGTTTTAGTGTATTACCTACATAAGTTGTGATTTTATGTGCTCAGTACAGTTCAGTAGCATACAGGTGTCATGTTACGGCTGTGCTTGTAACAGAATTACCGTTTGATTCAGATTGAACTTCATCATCTTCTGACATTGCTTTCTCCATTTCCTGTCCTGTCCTGCAAGGAAATTCTCTTCGCTCTTTCCAGCCATAGGATGTAGACTTCTGAATTTCTGTAATATAGAACATATAATACATTGTCATGTAACAGTCATGACAGTGTGCTTAACCGCTTGTAGGTGCAGAAATGAAATGGTTCAAAGATACAGTGGGCCACAGTAATTTTCTATGGTTTGGTGCACTGCTGAACAAAGTGTATTTTCAATTTGAAACCGCAAACATATTATATATTTTCAATTTCATAACATTTAAATTCACATTAACCGGTACACTTTTGCGTTTAAAAGCTCATTTCACTTTTTTAAAAAGACTATATGCGTTGCTTTGTGGCTTTAGTTTGCTGGTTCTAGAAAAAAAGATACATGTGCCAATTCAGGAGTTCAGTACCCCAAGAAATACCAAATTGAAGCTCAAGTATACTGAGTTGCTTATCTTTAATTCAATATTTCATACCTCTACAATATCCTGAAATTCTGTTGGTGGCTCTGGTGTAAGTTGACCATCTCTTTGAGGTGTAGATGATGCTTGGGAAACCATAGATGTTGATGTTGTTGATGCTGCACAGGATGGTGTTGATGGAGCAATGGTACTTTCTGGTGGCGATAGTGATGTCATGCTTGTAGTTGGGGAAAGTGAAGGTGGAGTCTGTGATGAAGAGGAGAGCGAGTCAGATCCATCATCTGTGAATAAACATCCCACATAAGACACTGTTAACCCTAGTACCAATCATAAAGAATGAACATAGAGCCATTCACTATGTAGCTCATGAGGAATTGCATTAAAGACATAAAACATTTAAAAAACTGAGTATCTTTAAAAAATCTGGCGATTATTAATTTTGATGCCGACTTGACATAGCAATTATTCAAGGCAGGTGATTATTTTTTCTAAGTCATAATATATATATATGTATATGCAAAATGTCAATTATGAAAAATCATAACAAAAACATTGTTGCAGCATGTTTTAAGTAAGTACTATTGTAAATGAAGTGCACATCATGAGGTTAAACTTTGCATAAATATGCTTTTGCCGGAATTTTTGAAGAGTAGATACACCAATTAGTTTTATGTCCAAAATGTTATTCAACGATTATTCAAGATAGGCGAGTATTTATTTCAAAGAGGGCTTAGATCCAGCAATTATTCAAGGCAGGGGAGAATTCAATGATTTACAGCATAAGGCATCTCCCATATGATATAGATCTATTACATCACATTTTGGTCAGTCAGCAAATTTATAAAAAGTTATCTGGACTGGTAAAAATATAATTATCCTTGAACGTAAGAAAGAAATAACAATCATCAAGCAATCTGATTGTAAATGTAAATGTCATGGTATTATTCATACAGTCACAGTGTATCTACAGCTCGGCCGTCCTGACAAAGTACAAAGTCCTGACTTACAAAGTACCTTGCCTCGCCTCAGCCTAGCGCAAATATTTACTGTACAGTACTAGTACTGAGTACAGTTATAAAAGGGTCATACAGTACATAATTTTACAGTGTAAACAACTTATTGTAAATAAAATGTTCAGGCAGAACCATAAATTTAATATTTACCTCGAAATGAGAGTCCATCACCATCCATACAACTCTTCAACGTAGACACAAAGTCATAAGAATCAACAGACAATGTAAGTTCTCCAAAGGCATCATCATCCCCACTGTAGTGAGAAATCGGACATCGGAGAAGGTCGAAAGGTGTGTTTCCAAACTTAGATCCAAGCTGAAATTAATAGTCAACAATAAGACCTTGCATAAGTAAATTACAATAAAAGTGCTTACTGCTTACTGAAATAAAGTTAAAAAGTTTCAAATAATAACATATTGATCTTTATATGAGAAGAACCTTTATTCATACCTTTATTTATTATGTGGGGTAGAAATTAGCACTAGCCAGGTAGCCCATGGCTAGTGAAAAAGAAGCTGGGCTAGTAGAGTGTAAAAACTTGTAGTCCAAAAGACTAGTAGGGTAGCCCCTGATTTCAAGCATAAAACAAGAGGGTAGGATCGGAAATCTGAAGGGAGTAACCTCTGTGGGAAGAGAATGTATACAAAAAAGCCTAAATTTTCATTTTTAGATGTTTCACATGTGAACTGATATAAATGGTTCGTTATCTTTACCCAACAGCACTGTCTTATTTTCAGCAATACCAGTCCCTGTTGGCACGACAGGCTGAATAGATATTGTAGGCCTAATCCGCAAGCTTTCAGGAGAGAAGCTCGCGCATTTTTTTTTTACAATGTTGCAAATACTCAATTATATATTAAATCACAACTACGAAGCGGGAATGCATTTCATTATGTGACAAGAAATGAAAGGCTGGGATGTAGCAGTGAAAATAATCCATCCATTGTGTTGGTGTAGGTCAAACTTATAATGGACCAGACAAACTGACAACTTTGAGTTGTTTTACTGCCTGTTTAATAGGCAATAATGATTAGGTGTTGTAACTACAGTACTAGTACTGTTATGTAAGTGTGACATGTAGTTTAGGTTTCTGTACATGCATGTATATAATGATGATCCTCGATTTTAATTACAAACCAGTAAATTGTAGTAATTTTGATATATTTGGCTATTGGGGATGAATATGCAAGTTGAGTGTAATTATTTGAACTGAAATCAGCACATATCGTATGTTGACGCGTATTTCAGCCAAATAAAATGTTATGAAACAAAATGAATCTTTAACTTTTCACTGTGACAACTGACCAGTCCAGTGAGTGACAGATTTCATATATGACGTCATAAAACAATCACTCGTAAAAATGCAACCTTTCCAAGAAAAGATAGATATCCTCTCTATATATTATATTTTATAACTAGATCTATATACCTGAGGGTGAAAATGATAGAAAGTTTTCGTTTCGCAAGACTGCAGCAACCAAACTCAGATCTGCCGCTTGAGAACTGCAAACTGCCTTGTGATTGGCTGCTTAAAATCTCCTTACAGCGATATTAGGCATCGCATTTCCACTGGTGATGACGCAATGTTTCGAGTTTTCTTTTTAACGAAAATAGAAAAAATTCTTATGGCCTGACCTAGTTTTTGACTGCGGTGAATTTTAACAGTTGGCAGTTTAAATGAGTCAAATACACATTTACCGGTCTTTGCGAATCATGTCGACAGCGATCAGGCTGTGCAAATATTCCATTTGCCCATGGATGCATAGATCTAGTAGGTCACAAACTTATATGATGAATAGACCTACATATATATCGGATAACGAAAAGTGAGAAAAGGAGATTAAACAAAACATTTCTGTCTCTCACTTCCTATATGATTAAGTTCAAACAGAATTATAAGCTACACATGCCATATAAATGGTGCGATATATAACGATCCACTTTTATGATTATGGGAGAACTACGATGAATACATATATAAAATACACTTGCACGTTTGCCTACGTTGATGATTGGGGGTTGTAAATTTTTGAATTCTAAGCCAATACCCAAAAAGCTTGTGAATTACTGTGTACTTTTACCGAATCTTTGATTTATGTGGTCGTGTTTATTTCATTGCAGGTAAAACACGGAAAGACACACCTGACGGTTACTAATTGTTTTATTGCTGCATGTATGCCTTTGTAGAGAAATACACGCGCCGCTCGACCGTGTTCTAATTGCTCAGTTATCGGTAAGAGCCATTGGGGAGGGGCTTTACGTCATTGCAGGTAAAACACGGAAAGACATACCTGACGGTTACTAATTGTTTTATTGCTGCATGTAATGCCTTTGTAGAGAAATACACGCGCCGCTCGACCGTGTTATTATAATTGCTCAGTTATCGTTAAGAGCCATTGGGGGGGGGGGGGGGGGGGGGGGGGGGGGGGGGGGGGGGGGGGGCAATTTGCGGGGCAATTTGCGGGGCGGACGATGGGCCTTGGCTGGGAGGGTATGAAATTATTTGAAATCATGCGTGTCGATGGATTCATCTTTTTTTTTAAAAATCGTATTTCTTACCTTTATTGCAACTCTTTCATCGTCTTGTGGTTGGACAGACAGCACTTCGTACTTTCTCTTGTCTTTGGCTGATATGAAGACGACTTGGTCCCTCTCTACGGAAAAATGCCACGACTTCTTTGCCATTTCGTAGGGAATTGACAGACACGTGCTAACTCAGATAGGCAGATATGTGTGCGCTTGTCCTTTTATATAACAATACATATATACTTACATTCTCACACGTAAAACAACAAGAACTCACGAAGGATTAAAACCTCGTTCAATTGAGGGTGGGTCAATGCTTTAAACACCGGTGCCACGTTTATTTTCGGATTAATTAATATGGTGACTGTAAGAAGATTATAGCCCCATATATACGATAAACAGATTCTATTTATTGATCTACTCGAACGTAAACCTTAGAACATTGCGCTAGCAGGTAATCTAATCCACAAAAAAAACACTACAGATTAAACCAGAAGGCTACTCAAGACACAAAATTAAGATGGTTCCAATATCGTCTACTGCACAGAATAATTGTTCCAAATGTTTATTTATTTAAAATCAATAAGGCAGAGACTAACTTGTGCAGTTTTTGTGATTCTGAGCAAGAAAGTATTGTTCATCTTTTTTGGGAGTGTCATGTAGTCAACTATCTCATTTATTTCTTGTATTCAATAGGACCCCTGCTTCCCTGGACAGGGGTTCTTTCATGTAACAGGGTTTCTCTGTAATAAAAAGTTAATTACAAAAATCACAAATATGTAAGGCTACATAGGTGATATTTGACAGAGAAATTGAGCTGTACACATTTCATGATATCTAGTGCTAAAATAGTTCATTGTTGATGAAAACATTTGTTTAAAGCTCACTTTGTCTATTCTAATATTGTGAATGTTCGTTTAAAAATGTATTGCCATATTAATATAATGGAAGTTGAACATTTAAATTGACTTCTTTCACATAGCATTGTGGTATGTGTTTTATGTTATTCTTCATTTGCACTTCCCGAACGAAATATTGGTCTAATTTTTTTCATTAATAGGCATTGATATAAGCCCTTGGCTTATTTGCCGTTCCAATAATGTATCCTTATTTAAATAGATTTTTAAATGCAAGAAAATACATGCATGTCGTTGTCAGCCTGGTAAAAGTAAACACTATTAAAGGTATTTTTATTTTCTTTAATGAAGATATATTTTTGTTGTAATTGACACACGTTTTCAATATATCTTTTCCTTTCTGAAAATATTTGCATGGTAAATTGAAATATTTTATTACCGTTTAATCTTTGTTAACAGTGATATATTTATTGTCAATCTAATTTTAACGTCATATTGTCCTAAACGCGTAATTTTTCTATCATGCAAGGTGTCTAATTAATTGGTCTAGTGCTCGTTGGCTCGACAGGATCAAAGAATTCGAGTTTCTCTCATTGCGGATTAACGGCAATTACCCTAATTAACAATCAACTCCCGCGCCTTTGTTACATAATAAACCCACGTATATAATGATTGGACACACGCACTCAGTTCATAAGCTTTGGTTTCCTGTGTTGATAGCATCGTTGAAAGTCGAAGCTGACCGTTTTCACTATTTCCTAAAAAATTTACGTTCATTTGTCACTTGATTTTCACAACGGACCTCTATCAAAAGAAACATTCAGATGGTAAGTAAAATTATAAAATTATTTCATTCTGTTTAGAGTATTATTATATAATATAGTTTTATACTTTCATAAAACTGTACAGAAATATAGCTAGCAAAATCATTTCAGTCTCTCAAAAAGGTTGATATACGAAGTAATTAAATGAAATCACACTATGTCGGTTTATCTGAACGATTAGCACAATAATTGATGACTTGATTGTTCTTTGTTTTAACAGAATCGGTTGATGCAACCAAGACAATGAACAACAACATGAATTCAAGCGACTGTAAGTAGCTCTCGGTCCTTTTTTTTTACCGTGTCAGTAGTGTAAGGTGAGCACGCTCATGCTCCTTAACCGGAGGGAGAACCGGAGGGAGATTAATGTATGCAGCGTAACTCATTAATAGGCTAATATATGCATGTCGTCACAGGTCAGAAAGGTCAACCACTCAGTTGACAGTTAAATGCGAGGATGCTCATTAAGCCATTCATCATCATTACTGCAAAACAATGCTTTCTTTAAGCCAACCCTAACCCATACAAGAGCGTCAGTCCAATCAGAAACCGGTTTTAAATTTTGGCGCCAAAGCTATCTTTAGCGACACGTGTCATGAGTCAGAGGCGAGCGTATACCTGTAGATAGGCGAGTTTTACCCATCGTCACGACTGGCCAATTTCTTTATGAAACCTCACAAAGAATTAGGATCTGAGCGGACGTTATACAAAGCGTGATAGCTTATATGAATAAAGGGTGCTTCTAGAAATGACATCTTAAATATAGAGGTCACCCGTGTTGTAGCAAGACAGATTTTATATGAAAATTTAATACTTACCTGAAGGTTTAGATGGTGATAGAGAAAGCAAGCACAACTTAAACATCTAGTTTGATAATACTTATATCCATTCCAAAACATGGCTAAAAAACGAAATATTCATTGGAAGATCTTGAACATTTATGTGAAAAGTGAATAGGCTATTATTTAAATACCTATCTGTTGACTAGACCTACTTTGCCTTACCTCCCAGGGGTAATGCTATTTCAACCTTAATACAGACGAACTTGAAGAATGGATGAGGGGTGCGTAAAATCCCTTATCCAAGGGCCGGTAAGTCTAGATGGTCTCGTGACGTCACTACCTGTTCATATCACTCTCCTAAAAGTTGCAGAGCAAGGCAGACGTGTTTTGTTCTGTGACTGGGGTTTTAGCGACTTGGGTTGCTAACTTGCTATTTTTCTCTTGTTAGTTCAAGAGATATCATCAACGTTGTTCTTCATTAGTGCAGGTTGTGTTTACAATCTGTTTTTCAAGTAGGTGTTAGATTTCAAGGGGCCTTGTTGACATGTGCTAGCTAGCGACCATCCGGAGTAGGTGGATTGCATGCGCCGCACGTGCAGCTCGTGATTCTTTGTTTTCTCTCACCTGACTGTTGGGTGTTTGACTTGCGTAGGGTAAAGGAGCAGTGGTATCTCTCCTACGCGGGTGACTCGCTTGCTTGTCATCCGCTTTCGCTTGGTCATTCGCCATTCGTTCCGAGTGCTGACTGTTAGGTGTTTGTCTTGCGTCTGGTAGAGGAGTAGTGGCATCTCTCCTAATCGTTTGACTCGCTTCGCTGGCCATTCGCTTTCGCTTGTCACGCGCTTTCGGTCTGTACTTTAGTGTTAACTGTGGGTTGTTGACTTGCGTACGGTAAAGGAGCTAGTGGAATCACTCCTAATTCGCTTGTCATACGCCTGTCGGTTGTACTCTAGTGCTAACTGTTAAGTGTTTGTCTTGCGTATCGTAGAGGAGTAGTGGTATCTCTCCTATTTCGTTTGGCTTGCTTCGTTTGTCATTCGCTTTCGCTTGTCATACGCTTATCGGTCTGTACCTTAGGAAACTGTGGGTTTGACTTGCGTAAGGTAAAGGAGCAGTGGTATCTCTCCTACGCGGGTGACTCGCCTCGCTTGTCATTCGCTTGTCGCTTGTCATTCGCCTGCGGTCCGTACTCAAGTGCTTCGCGTCTCGCTTGGCTTCTCGCCTCGCCTGTCACTGGCTCGCTAGTTGTTCGCCTTAGGTGAGTCACTAGCTTGGTTAAGGAGCAGTGGATACACTCCTCGTCAGTGACTCGCGTTGCCCGTTGCTAGCTTTCGCCTACCATTCGCCTTTGGCTTCGCCTTAGGTCGATTCTACGTGACTCACCCTTAGGGTGATTCACTTTGGTTCAAGTGACTCGCTACGCCAGTCACTTAGGGTTTTTGTCATACGCTTATCGGTCTGTACCTTAGGGAACTGTGGGTTTGACTTGCGTAAGGTAAAGGAGCAGTGGTATCTCTCCTACGCGGGTGACTCGCCTCGCTTGTCATTCGCTTGTCGCTTGTCATTCGCCTGCGGTCCGTACTCAAGTGCTTCGCGTCTCGCTTGGCTTCTCGCCTCGCCTGTCACTGGCTCGCTAGTTGTTCGCCTTAGGTGAGTCACTAGCTTGGTTAAGGAGCAGTGGATACACTCCTCGTCAGTGACTCGCGTTGCCCGTTGCTAGCTTTCGCCTACCATTCGCCTTTGGCTTCGCCTTAGGTCGATTCTACGTGACTCACCCTTAGGGTGATTCACTTTGGTTCAAGTGACTCGCTACGCCAGTCACTTAGGGTTTGGTTCGACTTAGGTCCATTATACGTGACTCACCCTTAGGGTGATTCACTTTGGTTCAACTGACTCGCTACGCAAGTCACTTAGGGTTTGGTTCGACTTAGGTCGATTATACGTGACTCACCCTTAGGGTGATTCACGTTGGTTCAAGTGACTCGCTACGCCAGTCACTTAGGGTTTGGTTCGACTTAGGTCGATTATACGTGACTCACCCTTAGGGTGATTCACTTTGGTTCAAGTGACTCGCTACGCCAGTCACTTAAGATTTGGTTCACGCACGAATGTTATGTGAATAAAGATTGATTTATCTTGTAAGTGTTTAGCCTAGTTTTTGGTTTGGCTTGTTCGTCTTTGTTTACCTTGGCGGGTGGTTACTTGATTTTGACTTTGTGCTCTTCGAGTTCAGAGTTTTTGTTTCAACTCTCTTGATTGCATATCGTCAGAGTTGTTGTGCTTTTGCTCCGCCGCTTGGGTGTTTCACGTGTGTGACTCACCTCGTCTACGCTACTATACGCCGTGTAGGTGACTCGACTGTCTCTACCTTCGCTTACGTTACGCGTTTTATCGTTACCGTTCGCCATGTACTCCGCCTTCTGCACGAACTGCGGAGGCAGGAAGTCCGCCTCTAAGGATCCGCACTTGTTATGTAGAAAGTGCAAGGACCTTTGCGAAGAGGATTACCGTTGCGACGAATGCGCTCCTCTCTCCGAATCGGAGTTCCACGCGTACGTTTCCGCCATACGCAAGTCGGTGGCCGATAGGGCTGCGTCACAGAAGCGTACGTCGTCAGCTCAACGTAGGGAGTTGTCTCCCATTCGTCATCCGTCTCCGGTGGAGGATGTAGACATTGTCCTCACGGAACGGGCGGATGAATTCGACAGGGAATCGGACCTGTCCGAACCCGCTGGGGGGTCGAAGTTACGCTCCCCCCCTCCGCCGTCGTGTTCCGGTTCTCGTTCGCGGACTCACCCGTTGTCCCCTCCTTCGCCGGACAAACGGTTGTCTCCGCTTAGACTTAAGGTGGGCGGACCCACTACGCCCAAGAGCAAGAAGAAGAAGTCCAAGAAGGCTAGGTTCGACAAGGTCGATCCGTCCCTCCTTCTGGCATCCGTCAAGGATATGGTCTCTTCCTTGCTCGATGCGCGTTTGGGTCAGCGGAACTTACCCACTCACACTACGACTACGCAACCGTGTGAGCCCTATGCGGATGACGTACCTCAGGGTGCGCGTTCCTCGTCCGCTAGGGCCTCCGCACCCGCGACTCCTTCGCGTACCCCTCGCACCCCTGCGCGGCGTGTCACGGTGATGTCACCCTTACGGGACTCCTCGCCGGACTCACCGGAACGTGACATCCGCTACGTGGACGTGTCGAACCCTCCGTTCATCAGTATAGAAACGGAGGCGGAGGGTACGGGATTGTCGGAGGATCCTCCAGTGGTTGACGCAATAGCTATGCTATCCGAAGTGGCTTCGTTCGCGGACGTTCCACTTAGCCAAGTCAGCGTGACGGGTCCGCGCACGTCGGCGGCCAGGAGGGCTTCCTTTGGCCCTGATGGCGAGGTACCTCCCGCGCGTCTTGCCCTTCCACCTCATAGGCTCCTGTTGGAGGCCACCGAGGATATGGAGCAAGTCGTATCAGCTGCGATGCCCAATCGTCTGCTTCCGCCTTTGGTGGTGCCGGACAAGCGCAGACGGCGTCTGCCCTTGTATCCGGTCCCTTTTCAGCTTGTTCCGCCTCCCCTTGATCAGGGGGCATCCCGGTTGTTTACCACCAACCTGCTTCACCGCGTGTCTGAGGCACAGTTCTCTCATCTTGACAGGGAGGCGCGTTCGGTGTTAGGCTTGGGGAACAACGTGGCTTTCACATGTCAGGCGATGCTGGCTTGTGCTAAGCAGGCGGGCATGGAGGCGGGGGACCCGGTGTTGTTCAAAGCGTTTGGTGATGTGGCTGCGGACCTTGCGCAGATCATGTTGTCAGCGTCGCGAATTTCATCGAGTATAACAGTGCTTCGCAGAGACAATTTCCTCTACCGGTCAGGTCTCAACCCCGATCATAAGAACTTCCTTCGACATGCCCCTGCTCACGCTGAAACTCTGTTTGGTGGTCGTATCCCGGAGGTTTTGAGAGCACGACAGGAGGCCCAACAGCAAGACCTCACTAATCGGCTCGTCACGCAGAGGCAAACGACACCAAAGCGTCCGCAGACCAGTTTTCGTCAGGGGCAAGGCCAGGGCAGTGGCCAACCTTCCCCCAAGAAAGCGAAAACGGACTTTCGGCGGGGAGGTCGTGGCCGTGGATCCACGGGTCAGTCCCCCAAGTCCCCCCGGCCTGGCGCCGGAGGTCGTACCCCGCAAAAGAAGTGGAGGAAGTGACTCGTGGTCACCCCCTCTGCTCCCTCCTTCTCTCGTCCCGGTATCGGGTTCGGAGCCTCTGCCTTTAACACTTTCGGTAGTCTCTCTCGTCTCGCCTTGCGTGATTTCACTTAAGCGTTTTCGTTCTACGTTTTCGTGAGTTTACACTCTGGGTGTTTTTGGAGTAATTAGCTATCAGAAGGGTTGTTTTCCTCCTATGTCAGAACTTCGTTCTTACACTACTCTAAGACTTTGCGTTTCGCGTCGTGAATCGACTGTCATTCACCACGCGCCTGTCAGTAAGTGACCTTACTGTCACTCACCTCGCCCACGTTAGTGTTAACTGATTGAGGGTCAATCTCCTGTCACTCACTTCATCAGCTTACGCGCGTGGGTCAGTGATTGACTATCACGCACGTTGTTACTTCAATATGTACTCTGCCTTCTGCACGAATTGCGGAGGTAGGAAGTCCACTATCAAGGATCCTCACTTGCTGGTTAGGAAGTGTAAGGACTTGTGTGAGAAGGATTTTCGTTGCGACGAGTGAGTGTTGGTGTTTTTGGAGTAATTAAGCTATCGGAAGTGTTGCTTCTTAGTGTCAGGAATTAGTTCTTACACTACCTTATGTAGGTGTTTCGCGTCATTGACTCGTGTGTCATTCAGGGGCGGGATAGCGCAGTGGTTAGCACGTTCGGCTTCGGATCAAAAGGTCCGGGGTTCGAATCCCGCCAGGGGCACGGCAACTTTGTCTGCAGTAGAGAACTGTTCTACACGCAGTTAGGTTTGGCTGCAATGCTACTCTGATTTTCAGCGTAATACCAACCATGGTTCGCTAGTTCCAGCCGCTGCTCGCAGGTTTCACCGCAGGGCATAGCCACATGGCTTTGCGGGCTTTCTCCCTGCCATAATACTAGCAGCCGCGATATAAGTGAAATACTCTTGGAAGCGGCGTTAAACCCCAACTCACTCACTCACTCGTGTGTCATTCACTTCGTCTAGTTTACGCAAGTTAGTGACGCGCCTGTCGCTCATCTGTTAAGTGAATTGAGCGTCACTCACCTGTCACTCACCTGGCCTAGACTACACACGTTAGTGGCTCGTCTGTCACTCGCCTACTAAGTGACTCGACTGTCACTCACCTCGTCTAGATTACACGCGTCAGTGTCTCGTCTGTCACTCACCTACTAAGTGACTCGGCTGTATCTCCTGTCACTCACATCGTCTAGCTTACTCGTGTCAGTGGCTCGTCTGTCACTCACCTGTTAAGTGATTTGAGTTTCACTCACCTCCCCTAGCTTACATGCGTCAGTGACTCGTTGTCAATCACCTGGTAGTGTCTCGAGGGTCTCGTCAGTGACTCGGCTATCAGTCACCTAGTTACTCTACTACCTCGGTGTTTGCGTCACTACGTACTCTGCATTTTGTACATTTGCGGAGGTAGGAAGTCTGTTAGGTCTTGCCTTGTATGAAGTGCAAGGACCTGTGTAACGAGGGTGTCATTCTTTCGTCTTCAGACTTCCGGGAGTATGTTTCGGCCATTCGTAGGTCTGGTACTTCTTCCTGGAAGCGCAGTGGCAACGGAACGTGGCAGTCTTCAGGGGGTTGTGTCTCCTGTTCGGCACCCCTCTGAATCTTTGCATTCTTTCAGTTTGTTAATTAAGAACTGGTTCATCGTCCCATGTTTTGGATTTTGCAACAAGTCTGGAACTGTTACAAAACCCGGCAGCTGGTCTTGCCTCACTCGCCTAGGAGAGCCCAAGGGCTAGATAAGCGAGTGTTGGGGGTGTACCTGAGATCATTGATGCGTACAAGGCCGCTGACCTGCCTCCTCCTTCGCGTTCCAACCCGCATGAGATCCGTGCAGTGTCAGCCACGATGGCTTACCACTGTAACATCGCGGTCTCGGGCTAGCTCAGTCGGTAGAGCGCGGGACTCCTAGTCTCAGGTCCAGGCTTCGTCCACCTGAGGGGGACTTAGCCAGTGTGTTTCTGCCACAATGGCTTATCACTGCAACATCGCGTTTTCGGATGTCATGGCAGGGTGTTTTTGGCGTTCATCAGAGGTTTTCGCCTACCATTACCTACGAGATGTCTCCACAGCAGATCTTGAAGGCATCTCTAGGCTGGGTCCACAGGTCTTCGCGCAGACGAAGGTGGTCCCCCAACCAGACCAAAAAGGGGTCATCCTTCTTGGACGCTTTTGAGACTTATTGTAAATAAACATGGTTTACATTACTAGCTCTCGTGTCTGTTGGTTTTTTCTTTAACTTCATTTTAACCCCCCCCCTCCCTGTTGGGGTTGGGGGGGCGGTGTGTTGATCGGAAGTTGAGTGGCAGGGTTGTCTCTTCGATCCGCTTAGCGGTAGAGATGGTATCTCCCGGGCTGTGCCTTGTCCTCACCACAGGGTGGAGGACTCGTAGGTTAGCTTACACTCAGGGCTAGTCGCTGGTCTCGTCACTACCATGTATCTACTGACCCGCCTCCTTGCGGTGGGATTCTAGGCAAAGTAGGTCTAGTCAACAGATAGGTATTTAAATAATAGTACGTTTTTGATTAAACGTAATTATTTATACTTACCTGTTGACTAGACCTACGCTCTAGGCCCTCCCATCCTCCCCACTTGGTCTGTCTTGCCTTTGGGACTTTCGGAGAGTGATATGAACAGGTAGTGACGTCACGAGACCATCTAGACTTACCGGCCCTTGGATAAGGGATTTTACGCACCCCTCATCCATTCTTCAAGTTCGTCTGTATTAAGGTTGAAATAGCATTACCCCTGGGAGGTAAGGCAAAGTAGGTCTAGTCAACAGGTAAGTATAAATAATTACGTTTAATCAAAAACGTACTATTTTATTTCAACTTTAGATGGTTAAGTTAGAAATGTCTGTGCTGTGTATGTACATACATTAAGGTGTCTCCCGTTTTCACTAATCCTATTTTGACGTGAGTTAGCATTTGATATCTCCATCATCTCATAAGCTTCTAAGCTGTTTTTATGAAACTAGTAACATGTTATCAGCGAAAATCTATAACAGGGCAGTATAAGATACGAGTTGGTGATTGATATCTCAATTAAAGAGTCAGCTTGTACGTCGTGTTTATAAAACAAGTAAAACATATAACGGTGAAACATGGCTGATAAGGTGTTATCGAGTAAGATTCTACATTGAAAACCTATGAACTATGTTACTATACCATGATTATAAATTTTATATGTTATAACGGTGAAACCTTTGAAACAGCAGGACTATATTCTTAAGATATAGATACATTGGATCGCGTCTATCTCGTATTAGATAAATGTTTTAGCATTACATTCATTCATTCGCTTACCTAGATCATCCAGGCATGTCCAGGCTGAAGCTATAGCTTGCTCTACAGCTCGAGCATGTTAGGAAAGAGTTCACACCGTGCAGTAATTAAATGCTTTTTTCAGCGAGGACAGACTGTAGCCTTACCAATTTATGTTTGCTTGGCTAGCCTAGGAAAGACTTACGATTTTCGTTAAAGCATCTTGTCAGGGAATGACACTCACTATACAGAATATAGACAGGTGTATGTAATGTATGTATGTATGTATGTATGTATGTGTGTATGTACGTATGTACGTGTGTACGTGTGTATGTATGTATGTATGTATGTATGTATGTATGTATGTATGTATGTATGTATCGTATCTTGTTATGTCTCGATAAATAAATAAATATAGATGAAAATATGTAAATATTGTAAATAGTGTAACGCTCTGAAATAAATCGTCATGGTTTGTTATATAGTGTAAATGTCTTCTAAATGGTTGTCTTGTTTTTAAAAGTGAACTCGTCTCGTGGTAATCATCGAGTATTACATCTCTCATTCTTTTCTCTGATAGATAGATAGATAGATAGACAGATAGATAGATAGATAGATAGACAGATGAAAACGAGGTCTGCACACTGGCTGTTTGTATATCACCGTTCATACAGAGAACAAACGCATAGCTATAGTAAAGACTCTTATTTATTCATTCATGACAGATAGTCAGTGAAACATAGCAAGGGGTTCAACAGACATTTTCTGCATAAAGTAATGGATATACAATATATAACTGTTTTTGTGACATGTACACAGCAAGACGTTCTACCAGTACACAATTGACACTCGGTATAAGAAATATGAAAAAATGTCTCTGTTACAATTTAAAGTCTCTGTCCTCTCATGACGTATTCCATAGGATAGGGAATGTCCTTAAGTCTTATCCTTGGTGTTTATTCGCCGCCCAGGAGGTCCCAACTTCACGACTCCTTTCACATAGAGGGAAATTGGACGCTTTTTATCACCTTTCTTCTTCTTCTTCCTGTTGATAGGATCATGTAATGTTTTAATGATGTGAACCGTTTTGGAATTGGCTAATTTAGAACGCATCCTGTCTCTTCGAACGCTGAGAGTCGACTGATAGTGATATCTCTGGAAGCGTTTTGTTATTCCTATTCACTCTGCTCGTCATCTGCATTAGCCCCACCGTCTTCGGTAGCAATATCCGAGTCAGAGTCGCTCTCAATTTCAGGCATATCCAGGTGAGTCAGAATGTCTCTCAGTTTAGGTTTCGTGAAACGATGGACCTTACTTTTGAGGGTGGACTGGTCCGTTGACGGATCCATGTCGCCCAGACTGACGAGAAGGGGTAGAAACAGGGGAGCCTCTTTAAAGTATTGGGTAAACTCTAGGATACTGTTGAGACTTTCGGCCAGTTTCAGTTCCCAAAGCTGTTTCATTTTTCTGTCTATCCATTCTGCCGTCCGACCTAGTCGTTGGTATTTTTGTCGTTTGACTCTCATCACGTCTTGATAAAGGGTATAGACCCGTTTCCAGATACGTTGCAAGCCTACGTTTTGCCACTCCTCTGCTTCCGTGTCGGTGACTGGCCAGTGGTGTGAAGGCGGAGGAGGTGTAGGTTTGACAGCGTGATCACTACTACCACCACCTTTCTGACGATGTTGTAGTCCCTCATCCTCGCTGTCACTGTCGTAGATGACACGTTTCCTCTTGTTGGATTTCAAAGGGCCTTGATGATCTGCCGGGCACCAAGATCGTATATGGTGTTGCAATGAATCGACATCGCTCAGCAACGTGCCGCAGGATGTACAAGCCGTTGCCATGGTGAAAGGTCCAGAGTCTTCGCTCGAAATGGATGCAGTGTCGTCCAGAAGGGAATGAGACGTGTGTTCAGCTCGAACGTCACGACCTGTCTGAAGATCTGAGTCAGGTGAGACGTCTTTTATCTCTTGGTGGTGGTGTTGTGAACCACCACCACCCTGCTGACGGCTGGTTGTATTTCGGTGTGACAGGACGTTGAGATGTAGTCTATTCGTTTCACTCGTAGAAGGTTTGAGATCCACCGTTAGATTTCCATAAGGCGTTTCAACAGCTCTCTCGTAAACACTCATGAATTTACCTATATCATCAGGGAATATTCTTCTCGCAAATACCTTCACCTGTTGTCTGTCCACGGGTGAATTGAACAGGGTCACGTAATGCGAATTGAGAGCAATGTCTCGAGATTCCTTACCTCTCGGGAACAGGTTTTGCAATAGGAGAAAGATCAATACATTTTTGTGATGGGAAGTTTGAGTAAACAGACGGGATATCCGCTTGTCATTCTTGGCTTCGGCCAGAAAATCGTCTAGAACCAACACGTTCTGCTTATGGGCATCGAAGTAATTGTCCTCCTCCAGGTTATAGGGTAGTCCTTTCACAAACTGGACCTGGGGTAGGGCTTGACGAATGCTCTCGTATAGAGGTTGCCACACGGAATAGCACCAAACGATCGAATCTGGTAATGGTTGAATCAAGCCGTATCGTAATAGGTTGAAGACGAATACACTCTTCCCAGAACCGCTTGGCCCAACCACGAGAGCGTTGGAGGGAATCTCGAGCTGGAATCGCTGCTCATGAGGAGGCGGAGGAGGAGGAGGAGGAGGAGGAGGCTGACACTGGTCACTCTGAGGCAGAGGAGGAGGAGGCGGAGACTGACCGCTCCACTGGCCACTCTGAGGAGGAGGAGGAGTAGGAGGTGTAGACTGACCGCTCCACTGCCCACTCTGAGGAGGCGGAGGAGGCGGAGGTGTGTAAGGAGTCCTTGTAGGTTGTCCTTACGTGTAAAACTCTTCCCACATTCCGGACAGGCGACCAGCTCCATTCCGATCTAATACAGATATGTGAGGAGAGGTTGAGAAGAAGTCTTTTTATACTTTTCTAGCCTCTGTCTCTTTAGCGCAGCTAGAGCCCTGTCCACAACGCCTTGTGTCGTCGAGATGTGTTGTATGTTCACTACAGTCGGTTTCCTATGATCGCTCCCTTTAGATGCAGTACGTTTCGAGTTCTTGTTCTTCTTCTGGTGGGTAACAGGTTTCTTCTGAGATGTAACCCGTCGCCTCTTCGCCGAAGACTTTGCTTTAGAAATCTTGGATTTCCTAGCTTGGGTCGTCTTGCCAAACGTTGAGAATATATCTCTCGGAACAACACTATCTTCTGAAGTTCTCGTCTTCATGTTTAACAAACGTCTTATCCGTGTGCCGGTAAGAGGTAAAATGTCACTCTGTTCCTTCGGCGCTGACGTTTTATAGTATCTTGTTGTTGTCACAAGAGCACGAATGAAAGTGGATAGCTAATTTTCTTCTCACGGTACACTTGTCGCTATGTACTATGAAACGGTGATACGTGTATTTCAATTTAGTCTTGCAGTACACACAGGTAAAGAGTCCGCTCCCATCTTCCCCGTGAGCATCTACGGGCAACAGGCCTCGACACGTGGCACACTGATAGGACATCTTAGTCTCTCCTGAGTAACGACCAGTCTCTAACTTGTGCTTATATGTTAAAATGAGGCGCATGCGCTGTAGGGACACAACATAGTTACTATACAAATATATCTCTCGGATTGAGAGTTATCTCCCTTCGTTTGGCAGAGCCATGTCCCTCGAGTGGAGGAGATAGGTCGTCCTCTCGTTTGCGTTTCGCAGTACGCTTTTGTCCTTTCGTCTCTGCTTTCTTGACCACGTCCTCATTGGGTGGTGTTGGTGGTGTTGGTAATGGTGGTTGTGGTGGTGATGTGATGAGGATGAGACCCGAACCCGGGCGAGCTTTCACCATTTTTTCACCTTTACCTCTGCGATGAAGAAAGTCTATAAACTTCTGGGTATCCGGAACGTACACTTTCCTTCCCATCGTACGTTTTTAAACATAAACTCAAACACGACTGATACCTTGAGAGTCTCTGTCGAAAATGAAGGAAGAGGGCCTTCTCCATACTCTTTATACACCCCAGTATCAGACAGTCAGTGTGCAGACCTCGTTTTCATCTGTTTATCTATCTATCTATCTATCTGTCTATCTATCTGTCTATCTATCTGTCTATCTATCTGTCTATCTATCTGTCTATCTATCTATCTATCTATCAGAGAAAAGAATGAGAGATGTAATACTCGATGATTACCACGAGACGAGTTCACTTTTAAAAACAAGACAACCATTTAGAAGACATTTACACTATATAACAAACCATGACGATTTATTTCAGAGCGTTACACTATTTACAATATTTACATATTTTCATCTATATTTATTTATTTATCGAGACATAACAAGATACGATACATACATACATACATACATACATACATACATACATACACACGTACACACGTACATACGTACATACACACATACATACATACATACATACATACATTACATACACCTGTCTATATTCTGTATAGTGAGTGTCATTCCCTGACAAGATGCTTTAACGAAAATCGTAAGTCTTTCCTAGGCTAGCCAAGCAAACATAAATTGGTAAGGCTACAGTCTGTCCTCGCTGAAAAAAGCATTTAATTACTGCACGGTGTGAACTCTTTCCTAACATGCTCGAGCTGTAGAGCAAGCTATAGCTTCAGCCTGGACATGCCTGGATGATCTAGGTAAGCGAATGAATGAATGTAATGCTAAAACATTTATCTAATACGAGATAGACGCGATCCAATGTATCTATATCTTAAGAATATAGTCCTGCTGTTTCAAAGGTTTCACCGTTATAACATATAAAATTTATAATCATGGTATAGTAACATAGTTCATAGGTTTTCAATGTAGAATCTTACTCGATAACACCTTATCAGCCATGTTTCACCGTTATATGTTTTACTTGTTTTATAAACACGACGTACAAGCTGACTCTTTAATTGAGATATCAATCACCAACTCGTATCTTATACTGCCCTGTTATAGATTTTCGCTGATAACATGTTACTAGTTTCATAAAAACAGCTTAGAAGCTTATGAGATGATGGAGATATCAAATGCTAACTCACGTCAAAATAGGATTAGTGAAAACGGGAGACACCTTAATGTATGTACATACACAGCACAGACATTTCTAACTTAACCATCTAAAGTTGAAATAAAATAGCCTATTCACTTTTCACATAAATGTTCAAGATCTTCCAATGAATATTTCGTTTTTTAGCCATGTTTTGGAATGGATATAAGTATTATCAAACTAGATGTTTAAGTTGTGCTTGCTTTCTCTATCACCATCTAAACCTTCAGGTAAGTATTAAATTTTCATATAAAATCTGTCTTGCTACAACACGGGTGACCTCTATATTTAAGATGTCATTTCTAGAAGCACCCTTTATTCATATAAGCTATCACGCTTTGTATAACGTCCGCTCAGATCCTAATTCTTTGTGAGGTTTCATAAAGAAATTGGCCAGTCGTGACGATGGGTAAAACTCGCCTATCTACAGGTATACGCTCGCCTCTGACTCATGACACGTGTCGCTAAAGATAGCTTTGGCGCCAAAATTTAAAACCGGTTTCTGATTGGACTGACGCTCTTGTATGGGTTAGGGTTGGCTTAAAGAAAGCATTGTTTTGCAGTAATGATGATGAATGGCTTAATGAGCATCCTCGCATTTAACTGTCAACTGAGTGGTTGACCTTTCTGACCTGTGACGACATGCATATATTAGCCTATTAATGAGTTACGCTGCATACATTAATCTCCCTCCGGTTCTCCCTCCGGTTAAGGAGCATGAGCGTGCTCACCTTACACTACTCGTGTCGTAAAGTGCAAATTGTTCATATATACATTTTTGGACAGTCTATAAGAGATTTCATGCATTTTATGGTTATCGGGTAATCTATAGCATCTATAAAAGTTCATAAAAAAATGTTATCTCCAAACAAATCCCAATACTTAGTTAATTTATCCAAATATATTGTAGATCTCTCCTGTCTTGTTAAAACGAATCATGTCACTATTTAGATTTCGCCTGTCTGTTGCTTTGAATCAAAGTTTGTATTTTTATTGTATAATATCTTGTTAGTATGCTCTTGTATCACCATGGTGGTTTCTGGAGAATAAAGAATTGATAATTAATATATGTGAACAAATCTCTATACTGTACACATATTACATATGCTTTAGATAATGCCTGTTATCGGAACAAATTGATCAACTTAGTTTCCAAATCTAAATTGTAATTCATAGATTCCCCAGGTATCGTATTGTTTACAAATCTTTTTTCGTAAACAATCTGTAATATATAAAGTGTTAAACAAAATTTAATAGTATCATATGAAGTTATAGGGACAGCTAGGTATCCTATTATTCGTAAGAAATATGTTCCAAAGTCACATCATCATAATTATTGCTTGTAAGTTGTAGATTAGTGATCTTCAAACCCCTGGGGCAGACATTTATAAATACTTGACCTTGTGCTGAAAGCTTTCAGTATACAATTAATATTCAAAATTATTTAAACTAAAAATAATGAATCAGGCTTAATTAATAATCTCTTCATCTTTAAACTTTCGTCGTTTGATGACCCATAATAGAATAATTCCTATAGCCAGAACCATATTAGCAATTATCGTTGATAACCCTTTCTGGTGAAATCTTAAAAACGATTTTTTTACTCAGTTTCCAGCTTGTTGATGCCAACTTGTCGATTGGGCGGAGACTCGGGCGTGAATTGGGAAGATTTGGCTTCGTCCAGTGACAGTGAAGATGTGATACAGTTTGAAAGAGGTGAGGAAATTGGCTGCAATAATTCTATTAACTTAAAATAAGAAAAACTTATCGACTTTATAAAGTTATGAATAACTAATTTATTTTGTTTGTGGCGATTTATCCATATCAAAGTGGAATTATCCCCCTTTCCGATGAACTCGTTTTTTCAGCGATTCTTGATCAGATATTCGGGGGTATTTGTGACTCGTTTGATTTGCTGAACCCTAACGAATCCCGAAAATATGTACTGTTACGACACAGATATTTCGTTCAATCCGGGTTATTTATTTGATTTGATTATTTGAGACCCTCTGATTCCAAATTTCGTTTAGAAATAAGATAAATATATGCATTTGATGATATATGTAATGATTGTATTAAATTATTTGGAGAAAAGTTGAGTCGTGTTCGTGGCGTTTGGTACGACCTTCCGAAGCGCATGCGTAACTCATACGAAGTTGTTAAAACAAACAAGTAGATCTAGATCTATTTCCATGGCATTGCGTATTCAACAAGCCCGACCAAGTGTAAGTTGAAATTCACTAGATATAGACTCAACTGCAGTAGGCCTACTGACTATTGGAACTCGGATTACTTACGTTGATCTTATTTCAGTTCAATGGTAAGTTAGTTCAGGTCGAAACGCCTACTGTACAGTACCTGTGTACCACTGTGGGAGATTGTGACACTGAAATAATTTCCATATGGTCGAGTGCCCCAAGTTCGTTAGTACCCTAAGTTCGTGACGTCATTTACACATGTGCGCGCTCCATTATGACTAGCGCAAAATATCTGAAACGCCCGGACTATTGTTTCAAAACTCAAACAAAATTTATTGATACAACTTTCAGAAGCATTTAACAAATTTAACATTTACAATGGCAATTTTCTAAACAAATGTCCTCAAAATCACTGTTTACACTACCTCCAAAATGTATTGATTCTCAAAAGTCGATAATTTTTTTTCAGAATTATGTATGAATTTCATTTCATGTCGTCTGCTTTCCTAAAGTAGGTCATGTGGCAGTGTGCCAACAATCAAATACTGATTGTCACATTACTTATTTTATTAAGCCTGAGAAGTCGTCTGTTGGATTATCAAAATATTCATTGAGATGTTAAAAAAATAATAATTTCAAAATAAGTTACTTGAGAGAAATATTTATCTTTAATTAATTTCAAATGCATTTATTTAGCCATTGGTTATTTCTTCACATGATGTTGTCAGTCAATCAATGTATAAAGTTGTTTGTGAATAAAATATTCTCAAAATAAATATCAAGCAAGTTTTTCATAATTTTTCTGGAAAATAAATACATTAATAGTTTTCTGACCTCTACAGTAACACAATATATTAAATTTTATAAAGAATGCCTTCAATTCCGAAAGAAAAATATGTCAGGTCAACAGATGACCATACTTGACTAACCACATATAATTAGTCTTGAAGAAAACAGCATCAAATCAAAGGTCACGAACTTGTATCCCAAGGCCACTACACTCGTTTTTTGACAGCAAATGTTTCTCCTTGGTCAGAGCTTCTACTAAAATATAAAATATCCACCTGATCCTGTCAGGTAATTCATAAAATGTTAAAATTGTGCTGTAAACTTTCAAACTAGGCTGACATGCATTTATTGAAGAGAAATTCTTGATAGTTGCTTAGGGCCACGAACTTTGGGCACTCGAGGATATGTTAATTTAGTTAGTAGAAATGAAACAAGCTCTGTTTGGACCAATGTTAAACTTTTCAGCTTGATTTGAAATTGTCTCAGCTTGAATAACATGAATTTACAATTTTCGGACGACAGTTTAACTAATGAAATCGGATTTCCAGTATCCTGTGAACATTACATAGAAAAACATTTCCCATAGATCGCCATGTTAAATTTAATGTGTGCACAACTTCATATATAAATGTTGACCAAATTGCTGTCATTTCCTATATAGGCTAAACAATAGAAAATTTAAGCTCAGAGGTTGTAGCAAAGATGATTCCCCACAAATTTAAACCACATATGATACATGTAGTATAGGATCCAACAAATCATTGTATCTAGCATTATTCATCCCAGACAGTGCATGACTAACATGCAAGTCTATGAAAAAATTATCACTGTAAACTTAAACGGTCACAGGTCTGTATCTGTCTCTTTTAAATTGTAGAAGGAGATAGATCTACTGATGGTGTGGATTTTGAAGATTTATCAGGAACAGATTCCTGCAGCAATTCTGATGATGATGAAGTCACAAGCCTGCCCAAAACTGATGAAAGAAAACCTCTCCGAAAACACCCAAGTAAGTAATGAATTAATCATTAAAGAGGAGCTTCTATTGCAGACTGGTTGTATCCTGTTTTTTTTTGCATTATGTGAAATGAAAAATGATGTATTTGCTGTATACTGCTGTATAATTTTCATTTTTTACAATAATAAAACATTTTGATAGACTATCCACAAGCAACAAATAATGCATCATTAAAATATCAAAAATGTCTTGTGCTGTAGTTTTCCTTACTTTTAGCACCGATGAATCATTCATATATATTCTTATTTCTCCAACACTTATGAATATTCATTGAAGTCTTTTAAATACAAAACAAAATGAATAACAAAATTGCAGAAGCATCTATAATTATTATAATCTTTCAGTTATTTTTTCTGATCTTGTATATTTAACCCCAAGTGCAATTTTAAGGTTAGTAAAAACAGTAAAAAAAATGCATTATGTTCATGAAGTGAAATGAACAAAGAAATACTGCAAAATTTGTTATGCGTTGACATAATTTTGTTGGTCAATTTTGAGTAGTTTGTCTCTATTTTTTCCTCTAACCAATGGGATGAAGTCACAAGTGTAACTTTAACATACTGAGGCCAAAAATGTCTTGTGCTGTAGTTTTCCTTACTTTTAGCACCGATGAATCATTCATATATATTCTTATTTCTCCAACACTTATGAATATTCATTGAAGTCTTTTAAATACAAAACAAAATGAATAACAAAATTGCAGAAGCATCTATAATTATTATAATCTTTCAGTTATTTTTTCTGATCTTGTATATTTAACCCCAAGTGCAATTTTAAGGTTAGTAAAAACAGTAAAAAAAATGCATTATGTTCATGAAGTGAAATGAACAAAGAAATACTGCAAAATTTGTTATGCGTTGACATAATTTTGTTGGTCAATTTTGAGTAGTTTGTCTCTATTTTTTCCTCTAACCAATGGGATGAAGTCACAAGTGTAACTTTAACATACTGAGGCCAAAAATGTCTTGTGCTGTAGTTTTCCTTACTTTTAGCACCGATGAATCATTCATATATATTCTTATTTCTCCAACACTTATGAATATTCATTGAAGTCTTTTAAATACAAAACAAAATGAATAACAAAATTGCAGAAGCATCTATAATTATTATAATCTTTCAGTTATTTTTTCTGATCTTGTATATTTAACCCCAAGTGCAATTTTAAGGTTAGTAAAAACAGTAAAAAAATGCATTATGTTCATGAAATGAAATGAACAAAGAAATACTGCAAAATTTGTTATGCGTTGACATAATTTTGTTGGTCAATTTTGAGTAGTTTGTCTCTATTTTTTCCTCTAACCAATGGGATGAAGTCACAAGTGTAACTTTAACATACTGAGGCCAATCAGTACAGGCAATGGGGTTACAACTATTCGTAAATTTTAAACCATGCTGCACACTGAGGTTGTGTGTCTCATACATTGTACTATCTTACTGCCTTTATGACGTATAATATATATAAATGTTGTACATTTGGAAATATTTCACTTACAGGAAAGCAGAGAAAAAGACCCGGAAAGAAAGATACAGTAGCTGTTTCAACTAAAGATGTTTTGGACACATGGAACACGAAGTGCTGTGGTATGGATTGCATGAGAAAATTGACTTTGGATGACATTAGGAATCACAGGGAAACCTTTTGGAAGAAAACCCAGTACGAGCAAAGTAGGTTCATCAACTCTGAGATAAGAACAGTCTTCAAGTACCAGGAAGAAGGAGCAAGTGAAGTGACTTTTACCGTGCAAGGATCCAGTGTTTGCAGTAGATGTTGGTGTCTGGTTTACAAAGTGAGCCGATCAAGGTAACAAGCTTATTTAATATAATGATAAGTATGTGTGTAGACAGTGTTGAAAATGCAACTACCCATTTTGGAAACTTTTAGATAAGTGTTTAAAGTCTTTTACAGGAGAGGAACAACTTTGAGATAGGGGTCAGGATTATGTAATCGGAGAAGTTATTAGAATAGAATTAAATCCCGCCAGGGGCACGGCAACTTTGTCTGCAGTAGAGAACTGTTCTACACGCAGTAAGGTTTGGGTGCAATGCTACACTCAATTTCAGCGTAGTACGACCCATGGTTTACTAGCTCCAGCAGACGCTCGCAGGTTTCACCGCAATGCATAGTCACATTGCGTTGTGGGCTTTCTCCCTGCCATAATACTAGCAGCCGCTATATAAGTGAAATACTCTTGAAAGCGGCGTTAAACCCCAACTCACCTCACCTCACCTAGAATAGAATTAGAATATGGATCAAATGCCATTTATGGGAATTTATCTGTCTGGTGGCATTCTGGTATCATCATATCATGACTGACTGGAATATGTAAATGTTAGACAAGTCGATATCTAGAGTTAATTTATTTTGAAATATGATTTATTTGATGAGAAGTTGGAAAACCCCTTTTAGCCCTTTTGCTCAGAGTGTTCTATGTCTACCATAACAAGAGCTGATCTTTGGACTAGTGCTAGTATTGAGTCAGTGTCTAATGTCGGCTGTTCATCACCCCTTCATGAGCTGAATGGATAAACTTGTTATTTCTCCCTTAAAGGGAAAGTTCTATCACCTATCGGCAGCATCCGCCATCTCAACTTCCCAATGCAAGGCATATTTCTTGCCAGTCTCCATGACTGGCTGATTTAGGCCTTGCAGTATTTCCTTTAAAAATCTGTGTTTAGAAATCCAGGCCCGCTATGCATTTCTGGTGCAGCGATTCACTGTTTTACTGCAAGGCTTAAATCAGCCAGTAATGCAGACTGGCAAGACTGCCTTGCTTTTGGAAGTTGCCGCCATCTTGGATTATTGACATTTCATGAAATGAAAACATGCTATATTTAACCCAATTTGAAATTTTTGTAGTAATACAAAATATGCACCGATAGAATATTCACATAGTAACACATAACGTATCATAAAACTAACAAACAATATGCTGTTAGGCCGTAGCGAAGTTTTCCCCACTTAAGGCGCTGATGAATGGCTTCAATTCTCATTGTTTTTATTTTTTAACAAATGTGCGCTTGTGTTTATCAAGTTGTGAAATATAAAGTCATCAAAATATTATAAATTATTAGTATCTTTCAATTTGACTGTGTTTTTAATCGTGTATTAATAACATATAAGCGTAAACAAGAACATCCTCTTGAATTTTGTTTCCACAAAAAATACCCCGAAAGAACTCGAGCAAGTGGATAACAGTGTTAGAATCTACACCGAAATGTCGCATTGCTGCATTAAAGAAGTTGTATATCCATAGAACTTGTTTTCCTTCATCCAACCAACTTCCAAATGTTATTTAAAGAGCTTGTTTTCTTTTTCATGTATGTTATTCTTGACCTTAGAGAAAATAATTGATGTAATACTTGTACTTTAATTTTATCTGTTTATTTTATTCTTCTTCATCAAAACCTGATTAGCTCCAGAGCCTATGGCTTTATTTTGTTCACAATCCTTGCAATGAGCTGTTTCACTATTCAATAATTGTCATAATTGCAGATATTACAGTCATCAACGTGCAGTAAAGACTGTGCTGCCCGCCCCTCATGACAAACGATCAGGACAACATTATGATACAAGGAGGTATATACTAGCAAGGCTGTGGATGAAAAAGTTCACAAAGCGGTAGGTCATAAAGTTTCAAAAGCTCCAGTATTGGCTGTTCAAACAGTTGATTGGCTTATACTGTTCAAACTGAAGAGGCAAAATAATACGCCCTATTTTCTATATTGATACATTTAGAACATTTCATTGCTATAAATAATATAATATATATATAATATAATGTTTCGATTAAAGAATATAACCAATCAGATTTTGGAGATGTGGATTTGAAGCTTGATTGAAAAGCTTGATTCAAAAGGATTTATTGCCTATTGGTAACATGATTCTACCTGTTATAAAACTGTTGCCTGCTGTAGAAATGTATTTTGCATTTCAAAAAGTGCGAGTTTTAAGTATGCCTCGGCAACTTGAGTTCTAATTATGAAAAATACCAGAATCAACATATTTTAAATACAAGAATACAAAAATGGATTGCATAGTATCAACCTATCATTTCATACAAAGTTTTCAACATTAAATGACAATTTAAAGAGCCATCACGGATGTTGATGAAAATATCAAAAATTTTCCAAAAATCTATCTCCGTGAAATAAATACACTTAATTTTACCCTAAATTTCCAACTTAAAATAAGCCGAGAAACTGCATTAATTAGTAAAGGTGTTTTCCATTCTAAATATAGATCCAGTCTATTATTTTCAAGCGCAAAGCATTATGGTCTAGCTCACACACAGTAAACAAACACAAGAAAGAATAACACAAAATATGAGCAATGAAAGAAATTGAAATATATAATTTTTTGACGCTTATTTATTTACCATTTCATTTAATTATGTATTTGCTACACATTTTGGAATAACTGTTTTACCCAACTAGGTATTTTTCTTGAATTTTATAATTAATGAGAGTAAAAATTTGTCATAATTTGCTGGTCTTATCTCAATAAAACAAACATTAAACAGGAAATAATTTGTATATTCTCAGGACATTTAGAAACATAGTTTGTAAAGCAATCGTCACATTCAGTAATGTGTGACAAGGGTACTTTGCAAGAGAGACACGTGCAGCACATGGGTTGTTATGGCGACTTGCGCTAGAGACGAGCCTTCACGCTTCGGAAGCGCTTGCTGTTTGTGTAGTACGTATTACGCAAAAAAGGGGACTCTGTTTATAAACGTCAGATACCGTAGCGCGCGCTAGTCGAAGTGATACTTCTCTTTGAAACCAAATTGCAATACATTGTCTTGATATGAAAATTATTTAACATGCCATGTTGTAGATAAAAGTTTTCTCTGGCGAATGACGTTATAAGTATATTTTCCACAAATTTGAAACACTAACATCCGTGATGGCTCTTTAAGCAAAGACTGAGCTATACAGCCACTAGAATGCTAAAATCTATCAAGCCCTGCAGACCATCAGTCTGATTAAAAAAACAAACCTTGTTCTGAGGAATAAAGTTTTCAAAATAATGAATCTACCAGGATATGATAAGGTTTAAAGGTTAATCCCAGGCATATGAATATACAATAGGGCATTTTTTTAAAAAGCCGTATATAAGTAATTTACGGACCGATTTCAGAAATTTAAAATCGAGCAATTGTCAAATTGACATCCCATTTTAATGAATCCGATTTTGACCATATGTCATTTCATCTATCCTTTAATATCATGCAAATAAAAGATGAACTACAGAGCCAAAAGCCCTAGTTTTAAAACTTAATCATATTTGTTGTCAATTTGTATGTCTTAAATTATCACTTTGCAGGTATGGCGACAGGATGCCACATAAGAGGGAAATACAGCTACCATCATGCATGACCAAAACACATGTGTTCAACATGTACAAGAAGGACCAAGAGGAGCTCGGCAAAGTACCAATTGGCCAGAGCCGGTTCAAGGAACTTTGGAGGGCTGAATTCTTCACGGTTAAGATTTTGAAGGTAGGTTAGGATCCAGAAATTTAAGGTGGGGTGGGGTGGGGGGGGGGGGGGGGGTTTCCATCAAATTTTCATGCAAAGATCCGCAACTGTTGTTCAATTTGTGCATTATGCAAGGTTTATTATTTGGGTTTTTCAAAAGTAGTGTGTTGAAATTAATATAACTGTTGAAACATTTAGCGAAATATTTACATTTCAATCTCCTAAGAATACCGCAATTTCTAATTCAGAAGAATGTGAATCTTAGTATTACTTACCATGTACTGTATATTCAATATTATCAACAGATGAGTGCAAAAAATTGTCTGATCTTTTTCATCATATATGTGGTAAACATAAACAGGCAGTTATTTTTATTCTAGAGCAAAGATTTCACCAAGTGCAGTCAGTGTGTCCTCTTCCAAGATGCACTCGGAAAGAAGCTCTCCAAGGAGAGACTACTGCAGGTGCAAAGCCAGAGAGAGGCACATCTTTTGATGCAGAGGTAGAAATTTTTGCTTTTCTCTTGGTTCCTAATTATTCTTATGTATTTTGTTAATCAATTCAAGAACAAATACTGATCACTTTTTTTAAAACTACTTAGTTAATTTTGAATAGTTAATCACTGTGTGGTGCTCTAGCCTCCCAAACAAATATTTAAATATTAATTACATATTTGATCATTGAAAAAATTATATTTCAAAATATCTCTTAGTATGCAAAAAACACTGTATTGCATTATGATATGATGCATCTATCAGCATGTTGTAACTGTTTGTAATTTGAGCTTTTTGAAAATGATGAAATGTGTACAAAAGAAGTTCATCATTAATAATTTAGTAGGAAAGATGCTACTGTTGTGATATGCAGTATTCATAGTGCTCAAGTTATGGCAATGTGACTACCAGGTAAAATGTTGATGAAAGCTTATTATTTATAACCAACTGCAGCGAAACGTGATTTGTTTCAGGCTTCTGCGTGAAAAGTACTACAAGCACTGTGAGAAGGCAAAGGACAAGCCAAGAAAGTATTTGTCAATTATTATTGACAATATGGACCAGAACAAAACCAACCTTCCAGTATTTCCTGAACAGTCAAAGGTATGATACTTTGTGTCTGCTTCCTCTCGTGTATTAGCTCATCACGCCTAGTGTCACAGAGAGCCTTTAATACATATTTGTCTTTAAAGTATGTTGACCAATTGATATAAAACATTTCAATGAAAATCAATTGAGTAATGTGACAATATACAGCAAGCACCACAAAGTCAATAATAACATTGAAAGGTAAACTGAAATACCCTAGGAGATTTTGTACTTCCTGAGGCACAGCTGAACAGTCCTGTACACTCTTTTGAAAAACTGATCAATCACCCTACTATCTGTAACTTATACATATTTCACAAATTTTCAAAAACATATAGCTATAAAACCCTGTGCAAAACGTTGTATCAAGATCGATACCAGACATCAAGAAAGTTGATATATAAAATAGTTTAGTATAGGTTATGGTATATTAGATAATGAGATACATACATTTTCCCCAGCTAATTTAACAAATTGCGACTGATGTATGTCCTTGTAAATTGTGATTCTGAATGTTGAGCTGTTGAGCAGTGTGCTGTTGGGAGTCACATATGCCAAATGTTATGAATTGTTTTAAGTTATTGAGAAGTAGTAACTGTTGTAACTACCAATTTCATGATAGTCGACACAGTATAGTGAAGAAAAATGGTGAAGGTAGTGCTTTCTGTTAAAAAAACTGACAATGCACCGACTGGTGCACATCAATTTATCAAACTTAATTTTGAAAACTTCTACAACAGAGAAAAAGGTTAATTTGAGTTTGTATGATAGGTAATACTGTGCATGTAATTGGGGCATATCTGCACATCTATATGCAAGTAGATGTTGCCTGATTTTCATTGGAAACAATTATCATAGTTTTGGCAATTGGGATGAATATTAAAGTTATGAAATTAATTTAACTTTTAAAAGCACATATGGTCAATAAAATGTAAATGAAATGTAAGCCAGATGAGCCAATAAGTCACATGGATGTGTTCATTGTAAACACAATACTCAATTGTTAGTTAATGAACAAGTAAGTTATTATTTAAGAGTTAAAAAAAAGTTTTCAATTTTTATCTTATTTTTTGTATTTATCTATTGAAAATCAATTGAAAATTGCATCTGGATCAGATTAATATTTCACAAATGTGCCTAACCATTAAATTTTCAAATGTTTGTCTTTTGTGACAATCAAAATACATTAAACTTAATTCTATTATATTTAAATTTCCAGTCGGATGCAGGTTTGACACATGTCAAACATCAAATTACAGGTGTTCTGGATCATGGCCACATTGAATCCCATGCCTACATCTGGAGCAGCACCATGAGTGGGGACTCGAACATCACATGCTCTGTACTGATTGACGTTTTGTCGAAAGTAGCAAAGGTAATTTATATTGTTAAAACAATTTTGAAGGTATTTTGAAAAGAAAAACTTAAAAAATCCTCTTTATATTTGAAAATGGTCAATATGACTAATGCTCAAAGTTATATGGGTCCACGTTTGAGGAGTAGATCACAGAGGTACAAGGTGTTCATGTTTAAATATGAACGAAGAGTGTTGAAATTTGATAGAGTTTTGAAGCATTAGAATAATTGTTCTTGTCACTATGACAATTCTCTCTCTGATCCAAAATACATACAGTCATACAAAATATGTTTTTCGTTCAGCGTCATATTACAATGTTTGCAGATATAAGCATTATTTGTATTAACATTTTCTTACTCAGAAATTCACTCACTTCTAAATAAGGTTAATACACATCTATGCTCATGGGAAGTAATGTTTAACAAATATATTTCACAGACAAGTAATGATTTATGAGAACTGTAAAATGTGAGAGAGTCACTCTGAAGAGAAGAATACTAATTTTGATTTGAACAGTTTGCGGGAGACATAATGTTTTTGCCTCCATCCGTAATTCTGTAATTCCGTAATTCCCAAATACTTTCTTTTCCGGCCATATCTCAAAAACCGTTCAATATTTTTTGGCGAAACTTGGTATGTGGTTAGACCTAGTGATTGAGTGGTGCCTTTTGCTACTTTGGTTATTCTGATTTATATATTTTTTCTGGTTTCCATGGAAACAGTTTGAACTTAGTGCATATAGGTATAAGAAACCTTTTCCTACCTCCATCTCAAAATTTATTCAGTATTATGTAATGAGACTTAGTATGTGTTTAGACTTTTGTACTTTTGAAGTTTTCTTCTGGTTTCCATGGAAACAATTTTAACAAAGAGGCCAGAAAAGCGCAAAAATTTGAACTAAGAGGCTACATTGAAACACGTTCCTTTATTCTAATAGATTAACCTTTTGAATTGTCCTTTTTGGATTGTCTCTTGCATAAGTGAATTAAAATGACACGGTTGGATTGAAAGTTGGAGCGGGGAACATCACAGTGCATCACATGCACATATTTCTAGTTATGTATTGTAAATAGGTCATATATTGCTTGATCATACTCAATTGACATCTCCTGTGGAATAGGGCCTTGAGTAAGCATTAGTGCATGATATAGTCTAGTTATTATCATCATTATCCAGCCAATGCTTTTAACAAACCCTCTGATGCAAAACATAACATAATATATTAGTGCAAAGTGATTAGGTCAAAGCACCTTTCTTTATGAATAGAGTAGTTGCCTACTAGTTTTACTTCTTTTTATGTATATTGACAAATCACAAAAATGCATATATGTGTGTGTGTGTGTTTGCAGGTGTGTCTGTATACTGTGTATATATGTATGAATAAATGCAAAGTGTGACACTGTAATAAACTAAATTTGCTTCTTCTAATTATTGCTTTAATATAACATCATTGATTTTTTTTTTTAGAAATATGATGGACATCTGCCTGAGACACTCTACCTTCAGTGCGACAACTCCAGAAAGGACAACAAGAATCAAACTGTGTTCAATTTCCTGGCCCTTCTTGTCAAAAAGAAGATATTTAAGAAGGTATGTTATGCAACTTGCATTGTTTGATTGTTCATATGTCCTGAACCTTACATATTGCACTACAGCTTCTGGTTCCTTCATGGCATGGCGTCCTTCTTCCATTTGTCTATCAAACTGTCCATAAACTTTTACAACAGATTCCTTGACCAATGCAGAATCATTATAATTTATTATTATTTTGTGACCCAAATATGGGTCATAGGGCCATGACCTCAAAAGTAATTTTCATCTTCTTTCCCGGTACAATAAAGGGCCAGAAAGCTGAAATGATGTGTACAGACTTCTTGGTCAATGGGAATTTTAAATTGTAAATTTTTTTATTTCTTTGACACTAAATATTGGTCACAGGGGTCGCAACCTAAACACCTATTTCCATCTTCTCCTCTAGTATGAAAAGCCCTAGAAAACTGAAATGTTGTGTACATACTCCTTAGCCAATTATGAATATAAGTTATAAATTGTCTGACCCTGTGGTCAAAGGAGCCAGGAATGAAAGAATTCTACATTTTGAAACTTATTTATTGTTTACAGCCTGATAGCTTGATGAAGTTTTATTTCGACTCTATTTTCAATTTTATTAAAACAATTTGGGACTGTTAGGATTCTTTCAAGGTCATTTATGATATCAAATGACATTATGATTGTGGTATAAAAGACGCTTCAAGTTAACTTAAAAGCAAAAATGATTTAAAAAATTCTGTTATCGATTACAGTGAACACAAAAACCTTTGATTTTATAGGTGAAGGTCTCCTTTTTGATGGTGGGACACACCCATGAAGATGTGGACCAGCTGTTTTCAACTATTTCACAAGCCCTCCACAGACAGCCTGCACCAACAATTCCAGCCCTCAAGGAAGTAATTGAATCAGCCTATACCCCAACACCGGACGTGGCCACTTTGAGGAGTGTGTGGGACATCAGGGCCCTTGTGCAGGACGAGGACACTTTCAAGGGTCATGCTGATCCCCATGTCTTCGTGCTTCGTCTGAGGGAAGAGGAAGTTCTTTTGAGTTACAAGGACTGGCCAGTTGCTGGAGAAGACTACAGAACTGTGACATTGTCTTGCAGATCCCAATTTGAAAGTTTAGCACCGGTACAAGCAAATGTGACGGAGGGACAATGCATTATGAATGCTATGTTAGCCGACCTGCCTAAGTGGAAGCGAACAACAAGACTGTCTGATGAAGATGGAGACTGGTGGACGACTTATCTGCCATCTCTTCTGATGACTGAAGAGCCGCCTGTTCACCCGAACCAATTCAGGCAGTACATGCTGTTTGAGGAGCCGGAGTTCTGCCCGCAGGCAGTCTCAGAAGCTTTGGCCAGAGAAGAAGGAAAAAGAAAGAAGAAATCCATGGTAAGTGGTTAGTGGTACAAAGAATTGAAAAGACATCAAATCGTTAATACAACATGATTCTGACATGAAGTAATGGAAGATGTAAGATTCAATCATATTCTATGAAAGTAAAGGCTTTTGTTCATGTTTATTTGAAAAAGTTTCATTCCATCAAATGGAACTGAATGCGTATTACTAATTTAATGTTTGAGGGAAACAAATGATGAACTGTGTCTTAGTCTTAGTAACTTAGTATTTCATTTCCTCTGCAGGTCACAGTAAGCAAGAGAAGAAGGAGGTGAGACTGTTTTTGTGCCCCAGAATGGACGATTTCGGGGGCATGATAGCTCAACACAACTTGCTGTGTGGAACAATCGTCACGTGTTCCTTTATTTTCAACTTTACTTGTTTCCCTTTTCTCTGTTTCCATGGAAACAACTTGGACTTTATTATCTGGAGCAGAACTCAAAAACTGTAAGGCATAGGACAATGAAACTTTGTGTGTGGACCAATCAACATGTGCATATGTGCATTTTTGTATTTTCAACTTCTTCACTCGTTTATGCCTGCGAATCAAAGATGACAAGATATATTGTTTTTCACCTGTCTTTCTATCTGTCCGCCAATCTGTCAGTTTGTTTGTCTGAATAACCTAAACCATGGCCATAATTTTTGATTGGTCAGTGATTGTATTTAGAATCCCAAACAGAAATAGAAAAACACAAGTTTACCAGAGCCGAACTTGATGTGTTGCCTTTTTGTGCATTTACTCCATGATTTATTTGTTTCACTTTATTTCGATGGATTAAAAAACACTTAACTTTTTCCAATTCGGTTGGAGATGACGCAAACTGTCTTGAAAGTTTGACTTTGCTGTATTTGCTAGTTATTGGCCTATGACACTTGACATCTGTATTCCTTGTTAGCTTGTACCTTGTGGCCTAAAATACTTCAGCCGTTAGTTCAAATCTCGCAAGAGCTTCCAAGTACAAGAATTTGAACTATTGAATGACATTTGACGATGTTATAGATGAATAAATGTGATCCTTGTGAAAGTTATTTTCTTCTGTTTTTTTTTTTTGCTTACTAAGTACTTGTTTAACCAGTATTTCATACTTTGAAAGTTGAAACTACTTATAAGATTCAAATAAGACTTTTCCTGTGGCATTGTGCTGTAGTATTGTTTGAATTGCCATGGCATTTTGCTATGGCATTCCTGAATGCCATGGCATTTTGCTATGGCATTCCTGAATGCCATGGCATTTTGCTATGGCATTCCTGAATGCCATGGCATTTTGCTATGGCATTCCGAATGCCATGGCATTTTGCTATGGCATTCCTGAATGCCATGGCATTCTGCTATGGCATTTTTTTTTCAAAATAGGGTTGCATGAAAAATAATTACTAATTATTTATCTTTAAGCCGATTTTGATAATAAAATGCAATTTGATGAAAAAAAATTTTGTTTGAAAGTGATGAAATTTGGGTGGTCAACTTAGGACTCCCCGTTCAAATCCTAACTTGTACCGACCGGCATTTGCCCATTAACATATTTATATATAATTAGAAGCAGGAAGTTAAGGTCTGGTTAGTATTGGTGTACAAGATAAATCGTATGCACGGAGAACTGTTTTTTCAAAAATACAACTCAATTCTTCGTATTGATTATGGATTATTAATAAATGTGTTACTTGTGCTCATATATTTATTGCTCCTTAAGATAAGATATTTCTTTACCACCCCAAGGAAAATTGGCTTCTTGTTTGTTGTTTCTTTGTTACTTTCTTGCTGTATTTAAAAAGAAAATATTCTGACGGCTAAAGGTATTGTATGTATCGATTAATACATTTATATGTATTAATATGTGGATATTCTAAACTTTGAGACTCATGAACAGGTAATTATTAACGAAATTATACAAAAACAACTTTTTTTTCCAAATATTGAATTTCCACGGTGATAGTTGCTTATTAAAGACAATGATTTTCTGCTACAAGCACTCACGATCTCGCGTTAACGTCAGCTTTAATTACATGTTCAGAAAAGAACAAGGAAGCTATTTAACGTGGCCATTTTGCAATGCGTAAAGACTTTTCCCCTTAATTTAGTCCACATTTGACACCTTAACAGCAAAATAATTGTGATGCAAGAAAAATAAAATTTAGAGTAATGGATGAAATACATTAAACCGATGTTACATTTGCAAATGCATCAGACCTAGACTGTTCTTATAATGTGACAAAGTGGCTGCAACTGCATTAGATGGGAGTCGTTCTCATTGTGGTACATTAAGGGCTACAGCTGCATTAGACGTGGATCGTTCTAATAATGTTACATTTGGGAGTGCAGCTGCAAGTGGGATTACTGATAATGTAACTAATCAGAGAAATAATACTTTATTTTATTGCAACGTCAATCTAGAGCTCACTTGGTGTTAAACTAGAATTCTGTCAGAAATGGTTGATGGTGGTGACTCACCTGTGATGAGGGTCGCTGTAGGGACTAAACATCAAACTCCATCAAACCTATGGGCGCCTTTCATCCATATTTATCAACCTACCAGCCATATAACGTGATACTTGAAACGACATTTCTAAACCGTATCACCCGGTACGAGGGACCTACAACATTGTAAGTCCCTCCAGGAGGGTTTACACAGATAGTTGTAAACACTGTTAGAAGGAATTATAATGATTGTAAACCCCAATATATTTGCTAAGATGACGGCTTGAAAGTAAAGATCTGAAGAAACTTAGACTAATTTTGAAAAATTTCTTAAATTTACGACAGAATATAAACAGCAAATGTTTTGCAGAAAGTGCGTCCCGAACCCGTATCACCTGTAGTAAATGAGTTAACGCCTTAGTCTACTGCACCAACGGGGCAGACGAGATTTCACGGTACAAAAGAAACTCATATAGCGCGGCTGTCAACAGGCTGACATCAGCCAGGGATCCTCAATATAACGCGATAACAAGTAAAAAGCCTGTTTTACACTTAAACACGGTTGAAAATATGGAGTTTTTCCTTTCTATCAGGGTCCACAAGCTTACCATATCCTCGGTATCATGGTCTCTCCTTATAATAGAAGTTTGGAGCTCACTGTTATACCTCCCGATTTGAAACAGGTGATCACCCCTTTATCAGTCAATATAAACCCTAACTGTTGATGACTGAATGCGGCCCATTTTTTTTTCCAGAGCATAGCAAGCAGGAATCTTCTCCCAGTTACAGTGGAACATTGGATAGAAATTAGGAAATCATAAACAGTGTGCTATAACATGAGTTTAGTCTCCTGGTTTATTGTTTAATTATTTTATATATTTATTGTAGTAATCCGTTGAAAATTCTCCCTTTATTCTGTTGAAATTTTCGAAAGGATTTTTCAGCCAATGATATGCGTTGTCTTTGTAATTTTGAAATTCTCTTGAACAAAGTAGCAAACTATGACTTTTCATTTGACAACTAGATAGTTAATTGATATTTTTAAATAAAATAATGGTTCTCAAAAACAATGAATTATAACGCCAATAAATGATAATCCATGTTTCGAAATACTTTTATACTTTTTTTTTTCAGAGCATAGCAAGCAGGAATCTTCTCCCAGTTACAGTGGAACATTGGATAGAAATTAGGAAATCATAAACAGTGATTTTGATAACCAATACTTCTCGAGGTTACCATCAAACTCCATCAAACCCATTGCCGCCTTTCGTCCATATTTATCAACCTACCAGCCATATAACGCTTCTTCTTTCAGAGCATAGCAAGCAGGAATCCTCTCCCAGTTACAGTGGAACATTGGAAAGGATTTAGGAAATCATAAACAGTGTTTTTCATAACCAATACTTCTCCAGGGTACCCGAATGGTTTTCTTTGGCTGGACCATAAGTAGTGCTATAACATGAGCTTAGTCTCCTGGTTTATTGTTTAATTATTTTATTTATTTATTGCAGTAATCCGTTGAAAATTCTCCCTTTATTCTGTTGAAATTTTGGAAAGGATTTTCAGCCAATGATGTGCGTTGTCTTTGTAATTTTGAAATTCTCTTGAACAAAGTAGCAAACTATGACTTTTCATTTGACAACTAGATAGTTAATTGATATTTTTAAATAAAATAATGGTTCTCAAAAACAATGGATTATAACGCCAATAAATGATAATCCATGTTTCGAAATACTTTTATCATATATTACATGTTTATTGAAACTAGTTTGAGGAATGCTGACATTTTCCTGTCTGTACGCCGATATACATATTTATTACCCATATGGTTGATCGAGTTAATATTATTGATATGAGCACATGTGCATGTGTATTTTGTCGTCTGTGATGTCATAAAACGATTGTTCGTGACGTCACTGTAGATTGCCGTCGCAAGAGAAGTGGGCTGTTTCTTCGCTATGTTTACGCGAATCAGACGGAATAAAATGGGTAATAAAGAAATTATTACACTCGAAAGTGTGTCATATGACTTTTACGAAACTCGTGCAAATTTGTGTATAACCCTCGCTCTCGCTCGGGCAATACAAAAATTCACACTCGTTTCGTAAAGTCATATGACACACTTCCTCGGGTAATAATCTCTATATATGTCTTGTCACGTGGTCGGTGTATACCCCTCTTAAATGAATCAAGCATAGCTACTGACATGCTTTCCCTAGAAGTTCGCATAGAGTCAAGTTAAGACAGTTTACTAGAGTTGGCCTCCACAGATTAAAATCTAAAATTTAAAAGCAGAATCGTCACACGGCAAATAAACATACTTATACACATGTTCAACATTGATATCATAACAGTTAGACGATGTTGTGTTCGCCGTGACTATCTCCGGTAAACCATGCGTTGGGCAATTTCCAAATGCAAGGCATAACTCTTGCCAGTCTCCATTACTGGCTGATTTAAGCCGTGCAGTATTTCCCTCGCTTTGTTGTGGCAAGATAGTGAAACGCTCCACCAAAAATGCATAGTGGGCCCGGATTTCCAAGCACACATATCTCGAGGAAATACTGCAAGGCACCGCACACGGTGAACAGAGTTTTCAACAGTTCGAGCAGCTGTTTATGAGTCTATTAATTACAAACATATTTTCGCCTTATTTGCTGCTTCGTTTGGAAACAAATCTTATTTTGCCTTGCTTGCACACTCAATTAAACTAACATTAACGGCATTTAAAAGCTTGTAGTAATACATTATCCAATTTTTAAATATCAGTCGTTTACGTTTGGGGTCAAGGTAAGGGATATCAGCTGATCAGTCACTCGCAGTCTATAATAATACTAATGTTATGGACATGGCGACATATAAATATATTGTATACTTCTTCCTCGGGTAATACCGTCTTATGTACCATCTTTGTACCAGTGCAAACCTGCGATCGGCGAACTATGAGTGGTACTGTACTGAACTGTACTGTTTAACAGTGCTGCATGTTGAACACTTCTCTACAGCAAACATAGGTGCTGAGCACCTGGTGGGATTCGAACCCTGTATATTTTGATCCGAAGCCGGACACACATATGTTATAAGTACTATTCATCTATAGTTTGTTTTAATTCAGTAACTGACGTTCATTTAATGCCGTCTGGGAAATATTTCAGCCATTGTGAGTGTCTTGATCATTGAATATATATGTATATGTATAAAGAACGACTTACCAAATTATAAAATACATACTTACGTTATTATCCCAACATTAACACTGTGTTGAAGTCATATCTTTTCCCAAATAAACATGAATGTTTTCTTTAAAAATGTAAATCATTTGCAAAGTAAAATGTATTAATCTTGTGTTTTAATTTACATCAAGCCCCAAGTTCCTATATCAATATAAATATCAATATGCCGCCATTTAACACACAAAAAATTAAATTCAGACTTTGAACATTAAACGATATGCGCCCTGCTAATTGGACTATAAAAAGGTCATGTGACTGGAATACATTATTATTATAACTCGAAACTGACAGTTGAAAAGGATTACTTTCATACTTTGAGGGTTATACAAAATAACTTTCAGGACTATTTATTTCACTGTATAATTCCGTTATGATGATAGATTCTATAAACGTTTGATTAATAAGGCTAGCTAGAACCATGAATTAATATTTTAATCATCTCTGGTGGGAAATACGTCAGCGTGTTGTTAGACATGACTAATACCTTGTTAGTGCTGTTGGGTCTAAACACCTGATCTAAGATAAAACTAAACATTTGCAATAGTTGTGCATCTTTATGCAAATTTCAATTTTCTTTACATATATATATATCCTTGCAAAAATGACAAACTGAAGATGGGTCTTCATATAAGTTCATTACCAACCGGTTTCACAACTGTTATCAAAAGCGTGCTTTATTGATCAAAAACCTATGTTAGGTGGAAGTATCACGAAATGTAATAGACCGAATTGCGCCACATGTTCACACATTTTGGAGATAAATTCATTCACCTTTAGGAATAATTCAAAATTCCTTATAATGGCAAATATGTCTTGCGCCTCTAGAAATCTAATATATGTAATAACATGCGCTGGTTGTGGTGAAGAGTATATTGGTCAAACGGGGGATGTACTAAGAGCGAGAGTGCGAGTACATAAACAACAGATTAAAACCCCAATTTATAGATGTATACCCCTTAGCGCACATATAGATGAATGCGCAAAGAATTGCAATCCCCAGTTCACAATCTGTCCAATTTACAAAATGCGCACAGAGAATGAAGAGCTGAGGAAAATAAAAGAACGATTCTTTATTGAAGGCTATGCCCCTAAATTAAATCGTACATAATATGAAATCATGTTGACGTCGCATTTACTGTATACGTTTTTAGTGGTATGCATATGACGTCATGAATTACGTCCCTTGCCATTGATGACGCTACATCATTAGCAACACGATGTATAAGCTACCCTGATGATCACTATGTTGTGACACCGGTTGGTAATGAACTTATATGAAGACCCATCTTCAGTTTGTCATTTTTTCAAGGATATCTAACACATAAACCATGAACATTTAACTTTTACATCTATATATATGAACATGGCTGAAAGCGCTAGTTAGCGAATGTGAATCAAATGTACCAAATTCCACAATACTATTTTATTTATATACAACCTGAGAGTAGTGTTTTTGTGTTTTAAATATATATATATATATATATATATATATATATATATATATATATATATATATATATATATATATATATATATATATATATATATATATATATATATATATATACTGGTCACTGTTATCTTCGGAAATCTGATTGAGTTTGTTACCGTCCAAACAAATTCACATCTAGAATAAAAAAACATTAAAAAGTAATCAATTTTTTTAGAGATTTCCTACAGTATTCACCAAAGATTCCAATCAAATTACATCATATCAAAACACGTGCATAAATAATACGTTTTTGAGTAAACGTCATCATTTGTACTCATAGTTGATAACTCACCTGAGCCAATTAATTACCTCAAAATTAATCACTCGACCTGATATGACAATGGAAGTATGAACCAAGTTACCTCACCTTGCCCTAACTCCCTGCTAGATGACGTAGCCTGATGACATCATTCCGGCAGGAATGGGGGTTCGATAGAGCCACGTTAGAACACGTTGGCCTGAAGCGAGAAGGCACTCCTTAACCTTATGGGTAAAATCTATCTTATGGGTAAAATCTATCCTCGACTTTCGACTATCGACTATCGGGCAAGATGCTAAATGACCATAGGGGTCGCCAACCAACGGAACAAACACGACAAACAACCAGTAAAGTGCGATCCAAAGTTTATTAAACTCCTGGATGGCTGCTGGGTGAAGACTCGAGGCCCCAATTTCACGATTTCCAGATCTTCGGTAGAGATGTCCCGTAGGTAGATAATACATGTATATGGAAGTCGCAAAGTCAAACGTTTGCTTTTTAAAAAATGTACACTCACTTGATATTTTGACACATACTTGCATGAAGGATTTATGACCAGGGTATATATCGTGGAGAATATGGTAAGAGAGTGTAGTATGAGTTGATGCATAAAATGACATTTGATTGATATAAACTTCAAAACAATGTAAAGTACTATTTTACAGTTCTTCTCAAAACATGTTTTTGGGCAATATTCTTGTCAACATAGTTATTTAGATTATACTTTGCAGATATAAATGGAAGATCATCACATATGATATTTGATTTAACTGAAGATGTTAAAGCGTCATAAAATATGTTATAGGTGTTCATACAATTGATATTACATATTCGCCCGACGAAGTTTACATTTATCATGTAACCAATAAGTGACCATTAATCAAAATTTGCAAAAGTTGATATTTATGATGTTGTGTTATCAAAACCTTTGACAAGTCCAGCAAAATACCGTTGTGTTCACTCAAATAAGTCAGGATGTTGGTCATTCATATTTGGTAATGATCCACAGCTATAGAGAAGGACCATTCTGAGACGGATTTTAACACACGGAAATTGATGGAAGCCAAAGTGAACCCCCCAAGTATTGTATATAAAATAACATAAATAAAACATAAAGACATAAAACATAAAAGATAATTAAATATTGTAAGAGAGCGGTTTACGAGTCACATATGTAAATCTAACAAGCAGTTGTCACTGAAGTGACACGATCCCCAGGCGATAATTAATACTTCTGGCAACTAGATGAGCGTTTGCGGGACACCGCTAAAGCAGAGCAGCCCCGAAACTTTGGGTCTCGCCTTTCCCCGTTCCGCCTTCTCGTCAGCATAAATAAAATAGGAATTTTTCATTATTCAAGTTATTCTAACAAGTTGAATCATCACTGGGGCACTTTTCACAAGTTTGTTCTTAGAACCTATTTCTGATTTCAAAAGTGGATCAAAGGATTAACATGGCCTTAACCAAAATCTCATGACCTTGACCTTCAAGGTCACACCATCAATGATTACTTTTCACTGTGTATAACAATTATGCAATGACTCAAAGTGTCCATAGTAAACATAAGACATATTCATAAAGGCATGCTTAAGTTGTGACCTTGCTCTGACCTTGACCTTTGACAGATTTAGCGAAAAACGTTTTATAAACCTTGGTCTTTCTCTATAGTTGATATACACTGTCGGCCAAAAGAAACGCCTACTTGATTTTCCTTAAAATGAAAGATGAAATAATTTCTGAAATATAATTAATGGTGGTCTGCACGTTATGCTGAAGCAATAATTAATATGAAAGTCCATTGAAAGCGTGGAAAAACTGTGATTCGAGTCAATAACTTTTATGAAAACCATGCCAAATGAAGACGGCTAATTCTGGTTGATTGACTTGCGCACCGCAACCACGGATATCTGAAGCGTCATCACCAGTTTAATGCGAATGCGTGCATGTATTGTTGCTCGTGGTTGTATGAAAATCTGTTTCAAATGTTTTCTTGACCAAGCACTGATCGAAAACTGAACAATTCTGTTGTCCCTTTTCACCATTTGCCATTCTTTTTTGACATTACAACTTCTGAAATTTGATTATATTATGCCGAAATCGTGCAACTTCATAATGCTATAATATTGCTAAACTGCTCATTATAGTTTTTACGAAATTTGATAAGATATCTGGTAGGCGTTTCTTTTGGCCGACAGTGTAAACCAAATAAGAGCCTGCCAGCACAGAACATGTTTGAAGTTATCGTGTTTACAAGGATTTGTTGCAGTGATTTCAGAACTCATGACCTTGACCTTTGACCCTGAATGTGAGCATGACAAAATCATTCCCCAGGTGTATAAGAAGCTATGTATATGAGGTGTTGATACCTTCTTGGAAAAAAGTTATTTAGTGATTTCAGAACAGGTGACCTTGACCCTATCTCGTGACATTGACCTTTAAAATTCAAGGTCACACAATCAATGATCACTTTTCATTGTGTATCACAATCATGTAATGATTCAAAGTGTTAATAGTTGAAATAAGACATTTTCGCAAAGGCATGCTTAAGTTGTGACCTCGCTATGACCTTGACCTTTGACGAATGTTAGCGAAAACCTTTTCAAATCTTGCCCTTTCTGCACTTAGTGACTTAGTCGGGACTGCTAAATATAATGGGCCCTGGTTCTTCCCTAAAAGAACCATTGATGTAAGATTATGATGAGAATCCAATGAATGATTCGTGTGATGTCCTACTGACAAGCTTAACATGTCGAAAAATTCTAAGTTCCGCTGTGACCTTGGGAATAATGTCAACGTCACCAGAATATAATTAGTCCTTTGTCTCCCCTAGGAGAAGTTATATGGAAGATATCAAAATAATCCAGTGAACGGTTTTCGAGATATCCCATCGGACATGGGTAAGATGGCAAAGTCTCGTTAAACTTTGTAAGAACAGTATTCTCCCTATGGTGAACCTACATGCAAAATATGAAAGGAATCCAGTGAATGGTACATGGGATATTCTCCATTTCGTACATACGGATGGAGCCTAATACTATATATCACCCACTTCATGCTAACTGCGCGGCGGGGGATAATAATCAGTTGGTCCCTTACACGTTCCATCATTATACCATTCTCCGATATCTGTGTACCAATTTGCATAACGTTTAAGATGATGTAGCTTAACACAAATATCACAATATGACGTTTTTCTCCATTTTCTCGGTCCAAACTGGGCATTCCGTTGTAAAGAATCTGCATATGCTGTCACATTGTTTTCCAGATATGCAAGATGTTTACCAAGTTCCTTTGGGGTACTGAAATGTGCAGCGTTAATAAATGTACCGTTTGGAATTATAGTGTCATAATTTGCCCCGCCCCGAACAACTGGAATAATGTTGATGTCAGCAGCATATGTTTTGAAAAATTTCTCAGTTATGTAATCAACGCAGAGGCTGTTCTCAAATGCAAGGTAGAAGCGATATTGGTTTAGAAGAGTGACGTCATCCAATCGAGTTCTATTGCCACACCCTCCGAAAATGTCCACATTGTAGTATTTATTCAGTTCTTTCACATAGAGTTCACGCTTCGCAGGTGTATGGCAATTACTCACAAGCCACACAGCGGATCTTGTTTTCTTTTCGGCAATTGCTGTATAGTTTTTCAACACTCGTTTTTTCAAGAGGATGCCATAAGGCATTGGAATGTCTGAATCTAGACGATAGGTCATAGACCAATTGAACATTTGACGCCAATGTTCACTTTTATAGTGAGTGTTTCGCAAGTGATATGGAGATTCGGCTGTAAAGAAGATCCACACCTGATAAGCAAGTTTTTTCATTGGAGTTTTAATGTTCAGTTCCACAGCATCAACAATGACCGCATCAGCCGACTGCAGGTCTGTTCTTTGTTTTGAACACTTGCATGATTTAATGGGACACTTGTTTAACCCTTCTTGGCAACTTTGCATAACCGTTTTTCTATACCAACTTGGAGGGTTGTAGAACAGAATCAGCTTGGACTCATTTCTCTTCATGGTGACATCTGGTGGTGAATCATCCAAAGTTGAATGGATTCTATGCTTGTCACTTGGATGATATGACTGACGTATTCGGTAGAAAAATGGAAGCACGTGAGACTCCTGGAAAGCTAGGCTACTGCCAGGCAAAGGGTAGACAAACACCGAGTTATCTTTGCTTTCTTTCAACCCATGAATGGATCTTGGATCACTTGTGGTAATAGAGGTTTTGTTTCTGTCGAGATGGTCCTTAGGATGATGTTCAACATCCCACAACGGAAAGTAATAACCAATTGAGGTTATTTTAGTTTGATATGAAATTATAACTATAGTTACCATCACTATGACACACATTAATAGCAGATTTCGGAAAATCTTCTTCTCTTGTACATGAGCCATCACCTGAAGAACATTTGAAAGGAAAGATTCAATCAAAGTAACACGTGACAATTGATAAAGACTAGAGCCATTCATCGAAAATAAAAAGAAGAGAAGTGAAGCCATTGTTAAGTGCAACAATCGTGAAAACTTTCCTCTGGCATAACAATATATTGATGATCATTCAAATGATAATTTCATTGTTAATTTATTGTTAAAGTTTTAATACAGTAACAATCATTTGTTTTATTATCAAAAATGGAACCCTTTCTTTAAGTACATTTATCAATTTGTCAGGTTCAAATAGAATGAACATCAAATTTCATCATTGACTCTGTAGCTAATTCTGCTTTCAACGATATATTCAAGCCATGGACAAAAACATCAGGTTTTTAACAATAAACTAAATAAATTTGAAAATGTATATTTATTACATGTATAACAAACACTTTCAGTACTTGGGAAGAAGATAGTTTTCATGGTTTATGACCCATAGATGGGGTCACGGGGTCACCAAATCTACAATTTATATCTCATATTTGCCAAGGAGTCTGCACATTGTCACAACGTTTCAGCTCTCTAGACCTTTTGATCCTGGAGAAATTTGTGACCCGTCTGACCCTATTTGGGGTCACGGGGTCATGAAATCTACAATTTAGATTCCCCATTTGCCAAGGCGTCTGCACGCAACATTTCAGCTCTGTAGATCTTTTGGCACTGGAGACGATGAAATAGGTTTTCAAGGATGTGACCCCTGTGACCCTAATTGGGGTCACTGTGTCACGAAATTAACGATTCAGAATACCCATTGGCCAGAATCAAAATTTCAGCTCCCTAGACCAAGTGGTTCTGGAGAAGAAGACGAACATGCGAAAAGTTTACAGACTGACGGATGGACGGACGGACGGACGCCAGATGAGCCACACATTGCATTTTACTGTGGTGAAGATGAAATTGAAATAGTTGATATTCATAAGTAGTTGAAGCTGAAGCTAAAAGAAATAAAATACTATATGTGTCTCAACCAATAAAATTTGGAAATGTCTTGAGCTATCTGCAGAATTCTGGGATACTCCCTGTTTGTCTGTCCAGTAACATATGTAACACTAACTAACACTAACATCTTTACACTAACAGTGTTGTCTTTCCTGTAATATCGTTTATTGCTTAATTAGTTACGTAAATATTAATGAATACATTAATATGTATGTGACAATGTAAGTACAATCTGTTATTACAAAGCCAATTTAAAGTGCGTGTGGATTCCACCCTTTCTTATTTCTTTGATCAAGAAATGGGTGTCCTACAAGGCAGCATTTTATCTGTCACATTATTTAGCATCAAAATCAACAGTCTGGCTAAAGTTTTAAATGACCATACAGATGGTTTACTATTTGTGGACGATTTTGGAGTTTCCTGCAGAGGCAAAATATGCCATCAATAGAGCGCCAATTGCAGCTCTGCCTCAACAAAAATCATAAATGGTCGTTGGAAAACGGCTTTAAATTTTCCAAAAGCTAAAACATCTTGTGTGTATTTACTGCCAGTGTTCCCTCACAGTATGGCATGTAAGGCACAGTGTTGGGAAACCGGGCACATCAGGAAAACATGTTATCCTGATATTCCTTTATCTCAAGTTTTTAGTCAATTTGGTGAACACCCCATTTTAGACTTTTTTTTTAAAGCAGTCAATATATTTGACAAATTATAAATTTTCTATCTTTTCTATCAGCTTTTTATTTATTACAAATTTGTGATATTTTGCTGTATGGCCTTTGTGTCATTAAGGATTCAGCAATTTTGCTGAATCCTTATTGTTATTGGCGTGTTTATTATTTATTTTTTCAAGATATTTGTCCGGAAGATTCAGCCAAAACGACTGAAGCAAATGCAACCAAACTTTACATGCTGATAGCGCTTTATGTGGAATAGAACTGCGAAGCCATTAGAGGTCCAGGTCGAATCCAAATGTCAATTTTTAACATTAGAAAAATTATCAAAATGCACTTAGAGACTTGAGAATTTAAAAAAAAAATGCGCAATGTCAATCCGACTTTAAACATTTAATCATGGCAATTTCTAAAGTCACATGGTGAAACCGCCATATTGCTTTTTCGCACTTTTGAAAATGTCCCGACCCAATGCACCTTTGACAATCATCTTCTCTGAAGATACCAGCTTTAGAAAGCTCATATTTACACTTAATGTAGCTGAAGAATTGTATGTTATAGTTTGTTTATAGCAGCTGCCAACTGCAAATACTTTTTGCACAGTGTTCACTCAAAATTTAAAAAAAATGCAAACTTCAAGGGAACATAACTCAAATACGTACCCATCGAGTTTTATCATTTTTTAGGCTAGTTAGAGTTGGCTTTGGTCTTTATGAATCAATAATAAAATCACTCGCGAACAGTCATTTACGTTCATAATAGAGACAAACTTTAACATGGGGAAAATTTTCAAAATCAACATAAGAGACTTGAAACTTTTTTTCTAAAAATGCACAATAACAATTCGAGCAATACAGTTATTATGACAAAGTTGTAGCATATATGGTTTAGTCGGCGTTTTGATTTTCTTTACAATTCTTTGATTTTGTCATGTTCATATTGGGTATAGATAGTTCTAGGGACATGTTAGAAACTTGTAACTTGTTTTCAAAGATGCGCAATAACATTGTAAATATGACTCAATTCATTATATTCCAAAGAATTGAAGCATTTATGCGCTGAATTCTTTTATCGTCGCTTGCGACTATATTTACTTTTTGCTTTTGCAATTATTTTGAAATTAATCACTTAACTTAAATTTCTCGCCTCTAATGGCTACAATACTGCCAAAGCGGAGTCAAGCAATAACTTACTCACTCACTCAGATTTCTGAAAATTGGAGGCGGCTCCAAAACTCTTCATCGTCTCTTCGTGAAACTTTGCATGTGTATTACCCAGTAACAGAAGTGGTGCCTTTTGATATTTCCAGATTTTTTAAATCTATTTTTTTTCGTTTTCATCGAAACGTGTTTGATTTGATTTGGTTTGATTCAGAGATAGGTCTTCTCAGGAGCAGAACTCCAAACCCTTCATCATATATGTATCTCAGCACATGTATTACCCACTAACTGAAGTAGTATATAAACAATTATCTGTCAAAGATGTGTTTTACAAATGATGTGCGACGATTGGACATGTCATCTTTTGATGACTCTTGTTTAATATCGTAATGATTTTTTTTCATCAAAAAGGGACAGTACATAGGATTAATCAAGACAGTTATGGACGGGGTTGTGACACTGCACGAGTCTTCAAACCCACCCTCAGCTTTCAAAACTAACCTTGTGTCTTTAAAAGGAAAAACTTGACCTGAAACTTGCAGTTGAGTATCCACCAAAGATTACACATCATTAATTACATCATATTACAATACGAACATGAATATAACATAATCTTTATATGCAGAAATCATGAAGTGTATTTTTCAAAAAAAATCCAAAAAATATTGTATCTGTTATAAATAACGCTCCAAAGAGAAATTATAACATATCTTGTTAGTCTTGCATTTCAAACATTATATAAGTTTCATAATCAAGGTTACCAATTAATTATGTACAAACAGTAATTTTGTTGCGAGAGTAACTTTTCACAGTGAAGTAAAATATGGAAGTCAAAGTCAAACGTTTGCTTTTTACAGAGAGAACATTCACTTGATATTTAACCTTTTGAGGATATTTTGACACAAACTTGTAAGAAGGATTTATGGTCAGGATATTTATATGCCAGTTGCCAGAGGATATGGTAAGAGAATGTAGCATGAGTTGATGCATAACAGGACATGTTTGAGCGATATAAAGTTTGTGGTGTTTTGTACTGTTTGCAATTCTTCTCCCTACATGTTTTGGAGGAAATATGCCTTGAGCAATATGTCTGTCAACATAATTATTTATATTATATACTAGATAGACTAGACTAGACCAAGGCTACGTAAAGAAAGGTGCAGACATTCGTCAACTCATGTCTCAGGCGGATCTACAACATCAGATGGCCAGATTAGATCACTAATGAGGAGCTATGGCGAAAGGCGGGGCATGACTCAGTCACTTCACAGATGCTGAAGAGGAAATGGAGCTGGATAGGACACACTCTCAGGAAGGCACCATCCAGCATCACCCGCCAAGTACTGACGTGGAACCCACAGGGGAAAGGAAAAAGAGGAATGCCCAGAAACAGCTGGAGGCGAGACACAGAGGAGGAGGCCAAGCTGATTGGAAAGACCTGGAAGGAGATAGAGCAGTTAGCCCAGAGCTATGGAGGGTTGTCGTCGATGGACTATGCTCCCTGGGGGGCAACGGGCCTAAGTAAGTAAGTAAGGAGACTAGACTATTATATATGACTCAACATTTAATAATTTGATATAAATCATTTTTTGGAGATAGGACACAGAAATCACCATTCAAATTTTGTTTGAGGATCAAAGCACGCGGTGATCCAAACATTAATCATGTCATCAGCCAGATACACAATCACTATAGAGTTAGCTTCAGAGAAATAGAGGACACGTCAGCCAGGCCCCTTCAATCTGTATGTATCGATCTTGTGCTGAAGTTGTCATCCATGGTCTCCTTGACCTTGGTCTGTCGACAACATTGATGACATGGTTGTACCGGGTCCAACATGTAGAGATTGTCTGTCGGGATACCCTAAAATACCTGGCCAGATCTTGCTGAGTTGTTTCACCTTGCAATCTGCCAAAAAGGTTGTTACATTGAGCTCTATTCAGCCTTGGCAGTCTGAAATTGAGTCTACTGCCGTTGTACTGTCTGTGTGAACACCCGTTCACATGGCGTTTCATACCCCGTAAGCAAGGGTTCTTGCATGCATAAATGCACGATCGTGTGATGCACCTTTTAACAGCCCGTTCCAGTTTGGTGATTTGGTAAAAAAAAATTCCAAACGTTACGTCAGTGCAGTTTTGACGTGTTTCTGTGAATGTGGGAAAATCAACCTTCTTTTTGTTTAATTCAAGGTCATTTTTACATCATGCTTTCAGATATTTTTAGGAAACTCGTTTTACACCTATTTCAAGTTTCTATAGTTATTGAAGATCACCACATATGCTGTTTGATTTAACTGAAGATGTAATAGCGCTGTGAACTATATATTATACAAAGTGTTACAATCGATATTACATAATCCCCCGAAGTTTACATTTAACCAAAAGGTGACCATAAACCCAAATTTGCAATAGTTGATATTGATGATGTTCTTTTATCAAGACAATGGACAAGTCGAGCAAAATACCTTTGTGTTTGCTCAAACAAGTCAGAATATTGGCCATAATATTCGGTAATAGACTAGTTTTAGAACCATTCTGAGCCATGAATGGATGTTAGCCAGAATTCATTCCTTAGTGATTTGACTCTCTGCCTTGCTTTCTGACAATATTATTCACTTGTGGTTTTTGTTGAAAGGTCATTTGTAAAATGTACACTCCATATACGGTTGATTCTGTTATGGGAATTGGGATGTCGCCAAGTCTACAGTGAAAGTTTACATCGTAGTCTTTTCTTTTGCTAAAATGTTGGTTGTCAGTTGCAATTTAGAGGCTTATGTTGCTACAATATCTAGCAATGCCTGTAGACTTTGAGGATATATGCTGACTTAGTGTCGTCAGCAAGCAAGACGGATGGAACGTCCATACCAAAGACTCGGACGCCACAGCTAACTTGAATTAATGACATGTAAACCATGTTCAACTAGATAGGTTTCTGACCTCTCACCATTGAATACAACAGATGCTTAGCTGTGGACATAAAACCATTTATAAGCCAATGAACATACACACATTATGAAATCCAGTTTGTACATGTCACATCAAGTGAAGTTTAAGAGATACCAAGTCAAAAGCTACTGTGAGTCACGTATGTGAATCTAATAATCAGTTGGTCTCTTACAAGTTCCACTATGTTCCCACTCTCCTATGTCTGTGTATAAGTTCTCGTAACGTTTACGATTATGTATTTTAACACAAATATCACAATATGAAGTTTTTAACGTTTTACCTTTTACAAACTGATCATTCCGTTGTAGGAAATCTACATATGCTGTCACATTGTTGTCCAAATATCTTAGATATTTACCAAGTTCCTTTGGGGTATTGAAATGTGCAGCGTTAATAAATGTACCGTTTGGAATTATAGTGTCATAATTTGCCCCGCCCCGAACAACTGGAATAATGTTGATGTCAGCAGCATATGTTTTGAAAAGCTTCTCAGTTATGTAATCAACGCAGAGGCTGTTCTCAAATGCAAGGTAGAAGCGATATTGGTTTAGAAGAGTGACGTCATCCAATCGAGTTCTATTGCCACACCCTCCGAAAATGTCCACATTGTAGTATTTAGTCAGTTCTTTCACATAGAGTTTACGCTTCGCAGGTGTGTGGCAATTACTCACAAGCCACACAGCGGATTTGGTTTTCTTTTCGGCAATGGCTGTATAGTTTTTCAACACTCGTCGTTTCAAGAGGATGCCATAAGGTATTGGAATGTCTGAATCTAGACGATAGGTCATAGTCCAATTGAACATTTGACGCCAATGGTCGTTTTTATAGTGAGTGTTGTGCAGATGATGTGGAGATTCGAGTGTGAAGAAGATCCACACCTGAGAAGCTAGTTTTATCATTGGAGTTTTCATTCTCAGTTCCACAGCATCTACAATGACTGCATCAGCCATCTTCAGGTCCAATGTTTTATCTGAACACTTGCATGATTTAATGGGGCACTCGTTTAACCCTTCTTGGCAACTTTGCATAACCGTTTTTCTATACCAACTTGGAGGGTTGTAGAACAAAATCAGCTTGGACTCATTTCTCTTCATAGTGACATCTGGTGGTGAATCATTCAAAGTTGAATGTGTTCTATGCTTGTCACTTGGATGATATGACTGACGTATTCGGTAGAAAAATGGGAGCACTGGAGACTGCTGAAAGGCTAGGTTACTGCCAGGCAAAGAGTAGACGAACGCCGAATGTACATCATGTTTGTCAGTCTTTCCTTGCAATCCATCTATTGATCCTCCTTGATGATGTATGGTCGAAGAAGTTGTGTTTGTTATGTTGGGGGTGATTTTAGGATGAAATAGGAAATGATAACCGCCTGGGAAGGTGTAAGCCTGATATAAAACCATAATTACAGTTACAAACACTGTGACACAAAATAATGATAGGCCGGAGAATAAGCTCTTCATTGTTATAGGAGCCATCACCTGAAAAAAAGGAAGAAAAAAAACTAAGGGAGGGTTCAATGAGAGGTAATTATTTGGAAACAACATTCCTGTTCAGGGCAAACTGACCGAATGATACCACCCAAGTCTCCCAAACTTCTGACACTTTTTAATTCAAACGGCCAAAATAATAACATTTCAAAATGTTCTTTTTTCATTTCTTTTGATAAATACTGTATTTAACGGTTTCATGAAAGAAATTTGCGAAGTATTTGGTGTAGTGCTCGTAAAATATAGATGCAGAAAATATCAAATTGCATGAATATACAAGAAGAAACAATTATTTTTTAAATGATTTAGAATGTTTGTACTTTGAATACGATTATGGGGTTAAGAATTGAGATTTTGATAATATGTAAAAATGACCTTGGTTCTGACAGTTTTAAGGGCCCGGGGAAAATACCAGGAAATATGTACATGACAGTTTCAACAAAATATATTTAGAAAATAAGAAGGTATGTGCTGACATCGTTTTGTGTCAATGCCTGTTAATGTAATTGTGACGTCATTATATTATAACCAAGCATGTGGAAGTTGCTATGAAAATTCCAGTAGTTTTGATACGGATATATTATTCACAGACTATCACGTGTTTTGGGATATTAAGAATAATTTGATAAATAGTTTAAACTAATTGCCAATGCCGGATCCGAAGTTAGGTCAAAACTGTCCAAACCTGAGGCGAACAGATATTCGCAAGCGTTTGCGGCTAATCTAAAGCAATTCTGCATATTAAAGTCGCAATTGAAGTGTTTTTTTGCATTACCTGAAATTAGAGTATTTAATAGAAAAAAGACAATTTGTTTAATATCAAAACGCATAAATATTAATTCCATCCTTCCATTCGACCTGATGAAGGAGTGAGCATATTCTCCGAAACGTCAACAGACAGGAAAAAACAACAAAAGAGCCAATTCCGAAGTGAGGGCATATAGTTAACACTGTATTTGTCTCATTGCTCATGGTTGTAAAGTCGACCTTTGATTAGTAAAGTGATAAATTAGGGAAGGTACAGTCATAGATGAGGTGCTTTGAGAAATGTTTACCTTCAGGGCTGTAATGCACGATTGGCTTATGACATCTCATCAAATGTATGAATTAAAAAAACTAGAAAACAGTAATCTCGCGATCAATTCAAATTATTATTATAATTTTTTTCCAACTCCTTAATAGAGGTTACGTGGCTGCAAAATTATGTTTCTATGGAAACGGCTAAAAATAAAATTCCAAAGAAGTCTTAAACCCAAAAAGGCACATCTACACATGATGACTGTTCCACATTCCAAGTTTCATTGAGCTAGGACGCACGGACGGAGGTCATTTCCATATCCCCCGACAACTTCGTTGTGGCGAGGGATAAGTGTGATTGATAATAGACTTAAACAGTTGTGTTATGATAACAACATTTTATCAGAGTCTCACGCTGGATTTAAGCAAAAGTATTCTACTATAGTTCACAAAATTTACACTGAAAGTCATGCTTAAGAAATATTCATCAAATAAGAAAGGGGAATTGACTGGGTTGTTTTTCCATTTTCCATTTCAATTTGACGATGTTAACCATAGTGTATTGAAGTGTAATCTTCATTAATAAAGCTTATAACAAGATGGAAGAAACCGGTGGAAAAGGTATATTCTTAAGAACTGACTCTCCATATATCTTATATCATATGGTTAAAGTATGCAGATGCTGTCTCGGGTGTTGACAAAATTCCGGACAGAGACATATTAAACCTAACTGAAAGTTCTAATTGAGACCATCTGTTGGACTTTCTGATTGACAGTAATATGTGTATGTTGAATGGAAGGGGAGGAAGAAACAATTTTACTTATGTCACTACTCAAGGTAAATCAGTGATTGGTTACATCATTGTGCCACATGAACAGTTTTTTTGTTTTTTTTATCATTTATTTCACTTTTTTCCAGGTATACATACAAGGTGACATGTAAAAGTATACAATTGCATACAGTCAAACATAGAAAACAACGATACAATGCTATCAAGAAACAATTGATTGTCTACTCGTTAGATCTAAGTAGTACATGTAAAATAGACCACAATTTTAGGAAATAGGTTTCCTGGTCAAGATTGATATATATGTATTTTGTGATATTATAATACTGGATGATTTGTCGTTTGATATAAATTATATTTGGTATACATCCTTTTTTACTGCAGTTGTATATGTTGTTTTTTGCTAATAGGATCATAGCATTTAATGCATAGTTATTTTTTCCTTTAACTCCAAACAATACCTGAGAAATTGTAAAACTTAGTTGTACATCTACAGTGTTGAGCCACATCTTTAGTTCACGCCATATATTGTTTACCTTGCCACACTCCCAGAACATATGGTATATAGTTTCATCAGATTCATTGCAAAAAGTGCATTTTGGGTTATCAACATAATTTATTTTATAGAGGAAATGTTTCGTTGGCAGTATTCGGTGAATGATTCTGTATTGTAGCCATCTTAAATCGGTACTGAGAGTACATTTATTTGCAATAGAGTTAAAACATTCCCAATCAAAATCGTTATAGCGTGAACCAGTGACTTGTTCCCATTTACCATAGCAAGGGAGCGTGACAAAGTGTGAATCAAGTAGCATGTCATATATTTTCTGGTGACCCAAAAGAGTATTTGTACATTTGATTGTGAAAGGGTATACCGGGTCGCTCAACTTACAACCAGATATAGGAATACCTACCGAGTTTGCATAGTATAGAACTGCACGTTTAAGACCTTCATAAGTAAGAAAATCTATATCAAGAGAATATAAAATACATAAATCTTCTTTGGAATAAAATCTACCGTTTTCATCTACTAAATCATTTATGAATACAATACCTTGTTTTACCCAGCTACTGTATAAAATACTCTTATTGCCAACTTTTATGTTGTCGTTATACCATAAACTCTGAGAGAGTAAATCTTGTTGGCTTTTAACATGTTTTTTGTACCTACAAACAATATTGGACCAGTCTTTAAACACCTCTATCCAGAAAGTATTTGAAATGATAGATAACACTTTATTTTCAATATATGTTTTATCAGAAATCCATATTAGAATTTGGAGCTTTTAGTCTGTGCATTAGTAATGCTTTCCAATTTGATGAGGTACTAAGTAATCTCTGTACCCATTTTAGTTTTTGTGAAGATATCGCATGTCTAATTATGGGGACTTTCATGCCTCCATATTCAGGTCTAAGTACTATGGCATCTCTTTTAACTTTATCTGGTTTATTTCTCCATATAAATCTAAAACACTCTTTCTGGAATTTGTCTAAAACCGATTCGGGGGGACGAGGAAGTGCAGAGAATAGATGGTTTAACTTTGGCAGAAGGAGAGATTTTAAAACTGTGTTTCTACCATAAGGAGTAAGGTTTCTTGCTAACCAAATGTTCATTAAATGCTTTATTTGTGTAAATTTTTCTTCATAGTTTATGTGACTCATACGATCCATATCAATGCTGAAATTTATTCCTAGAAGTTTAAAATCGGTCTGCGACCAGTCAAGGTTCCATTCTTTACATAATTTGAGACGAGATCGTTTTTTGGATCCTAGCCATATCAATCTTGTTTTTTCCACATTAACCTTTAAACCAGAAAAGCGCGCGAAAAATTGCAGTGTTTGTAGAACAGCGTATAAACATTTTTCAGTTCCATCTAGTGTTAATGATGTATCATCAGCGAATTGCGCCAACAGATATTCTATATTTCCTATGCTTATTCCTTTGATGTTAACGTTATTTCTAATTAGAATGCCTAAAATTTCGACAGAGAGGATAAATAGGTAAGGCGCTACTGGATCGCCTTGGCGACAACCTCGTTCAATTTTAAAAGGTGACGATGGGAAACCATTTACCAAGACTCTTGATTCAATATCGTTATAGAAAGTTGTGATCCAATCAATGATGTTTTGTCCAAAATTGAAAAAGTTTAGAACATTACAAAGATAGTTTCTATCAATTGAGTCGAAAGCCTTTTCAAAATCAATTTGAAGTAACAATCCTGGAATTTGGAATGTTTCAGTGTGTTCCATAATGTCGTAAACTAACCTGGTTATCTCCCCTATATATCGATCTTTCACAAAACCCTTCTGATCTTCATGTATTATGGACGGAAGTACATTTTTTATTCTATTTGCGATTGCCGCTGCTCCAATTTTGTACGAAGAGTTTAGAAGCGAGATGGGGCGCCAGTTTTTTAGATATTTTTTGGGTTTGTTGCCCTTAGGAATACACGTAATTAAACCTTGCTTTTGTGAAATTGAAAGTCTTCCTTTCACGTATCCAGTATTTAAAGAGTTAAGTAGATATATACCTATATCTTTCCAAAAGAATTTGTAGAATTCAGAAGTAAAGCCATCCGGACCTGGACTTTTATCATTTTTCATTCCTTTCAGTGCTTTTGTTAATTCGATTAAGGTAAGTTTTCCTTCTAAAGTCTGTTTCTGATTTTCGTTTAGTTTAGGTATGTCATAGTTTTGGCAAATGTCGCTAAGATCAATTGGGGAAACATCTTCAGATTGGTAAAGTTTTTGATAATAATTTCTAGTTTCCTTGATTATACTTTCGTTTTCAGTAACCCTAGATCCATCTGGTTTTTCTATTTTCTATCAACGATTTATTGAAAAAGTTTCTCGATTCAAGTTTCAAAAAGTATTTTGTAGGTTTTTCTCCCTTTTCAATCCACTTAGCTTTTGATCTAATAATCATTCCTTGCATTTTATTATTATCAATTTCGTCAAGCCTTAATTTTATATCGTTGATATTATCAAGTACGTTGGCTTTGTCGTTTACGTTTTCTATTTTATCTAGATCAATTTCCATATCATTTAGATCGTTTTGGAGATCAACTTCCATTTTGTTTTGTATTTTCTTTTTTGTCGAAGAATAATAAATTGTCTTCCCCCGGATCATTAAAAGTATTGTTTCGAATAGTAATTGGTCGTCTAAAGAGTATGAAATGTTTCCGTTTTCGTAAATTTCGTATTGTTTCAGTGTGGATTTGATAGTTTCTTTGGTCATATCTACATACTTTTTGTCATATAGGAGTGAGTTATTAAATTTCCAAAAACCCCTTCCACGTGGTAGTTCATATGATTTTAGAGATAACTCAACGATTGAGTGGTCTGAATCAATACTTGGTAAAATTTCACATTTTTCAACCGATAGGAAAAAGTTGTGCGAGAGTAGAAAGAAATCAAGTCGTGCTTGTTTCAATGGGGTAGGTTGTCGCCAAGTGTATCTAGTGGAATCAGTATTATTTTCTCTCCATGCATCTTTCAGATCAAAACAGTTCATAATTTCTAAAACTTTTTCTCTAGCTTTAGGGTTGTTTATAGTTTTGTAATTAAAAGTGTCTTTTTGTGGATTTTGTACAAGATTAAAATCACCACATAGGCATATTTCATCACTGTCAAAGTCCTTGATAAGGGTCTCAATGTGTTCGTAAAAGCCTGGAGAATCTGTATTAGGGCCATAGATATTGATAATCGTGTAGGTTTTTTCTTTCATTAGTATTTTAAGGGCAACATAATTTCCTCCTTTGTCATATTTAGCATCTATAACCTTAAACTCAAAATTGTTGTTAAATAAGATTGCTGTTCCTCTTGCATTACTTGTATATGAACTAACATAGCATTGGTTATAGCCCCACTGTTGTTTAACTGTTTGAATTTGTTTTGACGTAAAATGTACATCTTGTAGACAATATATATTTGCCCTTTTACTTTTAAGGAATTTGAAAACTTTTTTCCTTTTAAAATTATTTTGCAGGCCTCTGCAGTTATGAGTTATTATTTTCAAGTTAGACATTGAGAAATGATAAAAATCGTGTTTTCAGTAGCCATGTCAAAACTGTACATTCAATCTGGGAAACCCTGTAAGTAAATACCTGTTTTTCAAATAAACTTCCAAAACTTAAAAGGAGTAAAATAAAGAAAAGCATAGGTATAAAGGAAAGTTTGAGCTCTGTCGAAGCTCGCGGAAAAATCAAATTTACTGCGGAGGACGCAATCGTGCATGATTTAGGAATGCGCGTGATGCACGTGCTATTACCGACTGCTTGCCTGTCGTGGTGGCTTGCAAAATACAGTGACATGAAAATACTTTGTCATAATAAAAACAAACTGAATTGAGGACTATATTATACACATGGATTATACCCGAAGAACAACATTATTTGACATCTTCAAGGTATGTTGAAAGTAATAATTTGATGTTTTGTTGAGATGTGACATATAAATCATGGTGATATTCAATTTAGCATGATTAAGGGAGAAACTTGTCGTCAGTATGATTTTTTGGCTATGGCACGCATAAATAACAATGGTTATTTTAAACATAGGCAAGTTTGTCACCTACCAGAGGTTTATATATTTATAATCCGAAGCGTTTCATAAGCAAACAAAATACGTTGTGCATTCAAGTCGGATGTTAATTAATGAACAAAGATTTTTCATCAAAAAAGAATGAGACTTAAATGCGATAACGCATTCCTAGTCAAATAATTTTCATGAACAAAAGCATGATGTATTTGTGCAAAGTGATCGCGTACTTATGGACAAAACCTTTCATAAACATCATAATGAAGCTATGCCTCAAAGGCGATCGCGCGTTTACAAACAAGGAATTTTCATAACATAATAATGATGAAATTATGCCCAAGCGTGACATTTGCTAAGATGGCGATTGCGCATATACATTATACATAAGAATTGTTCTTAAAATGCAGGTCAAGTTAGTTTGGGGTTTGTTTGTACTAAAATGATCAATCTTGGAAACTTGAAAATTAAATACCGCATGGTTATTTGATTATCACACATAAAAAATAAATTGATGTAGTTATCTGTAAATAACTGCAATATCCATAAGTGTCCACCTTGAAACACTAATATCATAGTTTATGATTGTCATTTTATCAGTCAAATAATTTTCATGAACAAAAGCATGATGGAATTGTGCAAAGTGTCCGCGTACTCATGGACAAAACCTTTCATAAACATCATAATGAAGCTATGCCTCAAAGGCGATCGCGCGTTTACAAACAAGGAATTTTCATAACATAATAATGATGAAATTATGCCCACACAGCGCTCGTCCATCTAAAAACAAAAAATATCATAAACAAAAGAAAGAAGCGATGCCGAAATTGTGCCTACACAGAGCTCGCTTAAAACAAAGCAATTATGATGAACAAAATGAAGCAATGTCAATGCCAAATAGGGGATCGCGCATTTATAAACACAGAATTCATGTCAACAAAGGCACAATATTGTGCTTTCAATGCGATCGCGGGCAATGATGTTCATGGATTTTTTTAAACAGAAGCGTAACTGTTTAGATAAAAAGGCGACTGCACGAACACAAAATAGTCAAAGATATATGTAAGGGTATTATTTATGCCTACAAGGGGATCAACATCATCGATATATTCGATTGAATATTCATGTCAAGCGTGACATTTGCTAAGATGGCGATTGCGCATTACATTATACATAAGAATTGTTCTTAAAATGCAGGTCAAGTTACATTGGGGTTTGTTATTACTAAAATGATCAATCTTGGAAACTTGAAAATTAAATACCGCATGGTTATTTGATTATCACACATAAAAAATAAATTGATGTAGTTATCTACCTTCTGTAAATAACTGCAATATCCATAAGTGTCCACCTTGAAACACTAATATCATAGTTTATGATTGTCATTTTATCATAATATGTCACTTAAAGTAGTGATCAATGTTTATGTCATAACGTTGCCAAGCTGAGCCTGGCTTCCTAGGGTCACGGGTCTCCACGATGTGTTCCACGCCCACCAGACGCACACGGGTGTATAGCTTGTCCTTATCGTAGAGTTCCTGGGATTTCCTGGACAGTATTGCCCGTTGCTTTTTCAATTTTGGCGGCAAATCAGTCTGGATGGACTTGCCTGTGCCTCTCAACATACGGCCTGCCACGAAGACGTCATCACGATCCGGGATACACAGAAAAGCCGCTATTATAGCTGGGGGTGCATTAGGTTTTGGGTCTTCTGCGTAGGGCTTTTTAGGTAGACGGTGTACGTTTTTAAAATAGATTTCACTCACGCGTTCAGCCGGTAGATTTAATTCGTCCTCCATGAAATTACGCAGAACTCTTTCCGTATTTTCCTTGGGTGTTTTAGGGATGCCATAGAAAAGTAAGTTACCTTTTCTGTCTGTAATCTCCCTGTAGAGCAGCTTGTTCTCGTACATGGTGATATGATCTTCAAGTTGTTGTTGCAACGCAGCATTTTGTTGTTTTAGCTCTGTAATTTCAGTCTCGTGGTAGGAAAGTCCGTTGTCTATGGCGTCAACCCGCGTTGATAGTTTTGACATGTCTTCTTTAATTTCTTTTCTGAAATTGCCTAAGTCGGTTTTGACATCAGAAATTTGTGAAGAAATACGTTTTTCAGACTGTAATATAGCTTCTTCTATGGTTAGTGTAGTAGGGGGTGAGCCACTTCGTGTTTTCCCCATATCTGTTTGAAGATGTAGGCCTACTCACGCGGTTGATAGAGTCCAAGGTTTATAATATGAACAATATTATTTACCAAAAAAGTATGTTTGATTAGGTCTGTTTCACATTGCTTTCGTGTATTTACCTAATTCAATGAATAATATTCATAAATACACGTTGATGGACATGGATTTTGAAATTTCCGCGAGCTCCGCAGGAGCTCAGTTAAAACACGTCCTTCTCGTACACATGCGCAGCCGGAAGTCCGCCACATGAACAGTTGCCACTCATTACATATTTTACAGTTGGAACTATCACAGAAGTCATCAGCAGATTTAACACCAGAGTGCCTCAGTCAATTCCAGGACATTCAGTTCTCAGAGCATCACTCTCTCTATCAGGTTTTATTAACACTACGAGAACAACACCATATAACAAACCAAATATGCATAATGATAACATAACTCTGTGTAAACCAGGTTTTAAACTTGAGAATATCCCCTGTGATTACCTCTTAACTGCCAGCAACGAAGCAGCCGTAAAATCTACAATTGTGAAGATTGAAAATGAACTATCTATTGCAAGAGATATTGATACAGCCTATGATGAACTTGTCTCATTAATCCACACTGAGTTAGAAAATAAAGTTCCCATGAATAATATGTTTAAGCGTAAATCTTTTACAGGAAATTGTCACACACAACCCTACTGGAACGAGAAACTTCAAGAAGGATGGAATAAAGTTAAATCTGCAGAAAAGAGTTGGCTCAAATGTAAAGGCTTTAATCAAATGAAGAAAATCTTAAATGCAATTTTTAATCTGTACGAAAAGACTTTGATAAACTACACAAGAAATGTAAACGTAAATACCAAATGGAGAGACAAGAGCCACTCGTTTCACTTCTCGATGGACGTGCATATGGTGATCTCTGGAAAGAAATTGGAAAAATAGGACTTGGGAATGATCGCAAGAACCAGATTCCCATGCAGGTGAAAGGTGAAAATGTGGATATAATTTCTGATGTTGAAGAAGTCTTAGACCAGTGGAAAAGAGAGTATGACCAGCTGTATTACACACAACCTACATATATTTATCACCATCTGAAGAAAAATAAATTTGAACTGTCCCAACTTGAACAAACCAATAATGTTAACACACTTTTAAATTATGTTACATTACATGTTTACATTATGTGAAGTTAGATCAGCACTGGCAAGGGCCAAGAAAAACCAGGCGACCGGTGTAGATGAACTACCTGCAGAAACTCTCAAGAACGACAATAGTATACTTTTATTACACAAAATATTTAACTAATTTCAGAACGGATTAACCCGTACAGTTTGGAGACAGGGAATAATCAACCCAATAATCAAGCCAGGAATTACTGACCTTCATGTGCCATCAACTGATATAGAGGAATCACTCTCCTCGCTGTTCCCTGTAAAATATTCGGTGATGTATTGAACCAGAGATTCACCAAATGGATTGAAGAAAATGAGTTGTTAGTTAATGAACATATGGATTTCGAAATAAGCGCAGTTGTCTTGATCACATATGTACTCCCTATACAGTTAAAAATAATAGAAAAGTGTCAACATAAAGTACATTCACATGTTTCAGAGACCTGAGGAAAGCTTTCCACAACGTTAACCGTGACTGTTTATGGTACAAAATCAACAAGGCTGGAGTAACTGGAATGATGTATACAATGATTAAGGCTCTATATGAAGATGTTCAGTGTTCAGTGAGAGTGAACAATTTCATGACTCCAACATTCAAGATAAACAATGGTGTTGAACAGGGCTGTTCCTTTTCTCCAACACTCTTTTCATTGTATATAAACGATTTGGCAGAAGATAGTAATACTTTGAACTGTGGAATACTGGTAGACAACTTAATCCTATCATCATTACTGTTTACAGATGACATTGTGTTACTTGCTCCAAGTTAAAGGGCCCTACAAAAAATGCTGGATATAATACATAACTGGTGCAAGAAGTGGAGATTGCAGATCAATATTGAAAAGACTAAAGTTATTCATTTCAGAAACAGGAATGTGAATGTTACTAGTTCCAATGTTCTCATGTTGACCTCTCGACATTGAAGTTTCAGATAAATATAAATATCTTGGACTCTGGTTTAATGAAAATCTGGACATGAAATTTACTGTTAAAGAACTATCCAAGTCTGCCCGCAGAGCCCTGTCATGTTTTCAGTCGAAGTGAATGCAAGCTGGTGGAATGACCGAGCATATTTGTGTTAATTCAGTACAAAACCAGGCTGTCGTTTCTTTCTCGGTGTACCTACATTTGTAAATCTACATCAAGATGTGCACAGAGAGGGGAAATGGGATGGAAGAGTTGCCTCAACAAGCAAAGAATGTTCAGATTTTATTCAAAACTAACTCAGCACAATTAACTTATACTAAATACTGTTCTCACTTGGTCTCGTCGTAGGAATAATCTTACGTGTCACGAGTTATCTCCCTTGCCAACAAAACTCTCTTAACGTGGACTTGATCAGTAATGACAGTGTGAAGAATTCCAACAAAGGAATGACACACCCTGTAATACGCACCTTTGGGGAAATGATTGCTACTGGGATTCTGGATTGTAATGGGCAGTACAACAATTTAGTTTTAGGTAAGCACATGTTTTGCTCTGAAGCAAAGTTAATTTCGTAATTTTTAGCTCATCAGGCCTGAAAGGCCCGATGGGCTTATAAATGGCATGGCATGGCATAGCGTCCGGCGTCCGTCCGTCCATCTTTCGTAAACTTTTCGCTTTTTTTTACTTCTTCTCCACAACCAATGACTCCACAGAGCTGAAAAGTTGTGTGCAGATTCCTTGGTCAATGGGGATTCTAAATTGTAGATTTCTTGACCCCATGACCCCAAATGGGGTCACAGGTGTCACAACCTTAAAAACCTGTTTTCATCTTCTTCTCCAGTTCCAAACGGTTTAGAGAGCTGAAAAGTTGTGTGCAGACTCCTCGGCCAATGGGGATTCTAAATTGTAGATTTCTTGACCCTGTGACCCAATATGGGGTCACATTCTTAAAAACCTATTTTCATCTTCTTCTCCAGTTCCAAAAGGTCTAGAGAGCTGAAACGTTGTGTGCGCACTCCTTGGCCAATAGCACACGGGGTAATCAATCATCCTTTTCTGTGAGTAATCAGCCTTTTCTCTTTGCGACAACTGCTTTTCTCACTCCAAAATTCAATATGGAGGCCAACTCAGAGACAAAATCGGCTCCGAAAATACAGTAAGTGCTATTCTGTTATCAACATGTATACTTTATCAAGTAGCGGGAAGGCATATCAATAGTTGGGTATAGTTGTCATTTTGGTAAGATTTATTTTTCATATCCTTAATAGCTGCACAAGGTAAACAAGCTCCCCGCTTCGTGTCAACTTTCACTCACTTTTCATACTTCAAACACAGTTTGAGGCTATTGATGCATGTCGATATCTCCATTTAGGTCTAAATGTTACAGAAAACAACTTAAATTGGATGTATTAGTTTGAAATAACTCGAAATATCCAAAATTCAAAACAGAATATACAACGCCTTTTCTCTTAACATGGCAACGCCTTATTCTCTTTACATTAAAAGTTGTACAGGGCCGTAGAAGCGATTTTGAAAGTTTGTTGGGGGGATTGAATGAAAATTGTACCCCCCCCCCCCCCCCCCCCCCCAAAAAAAGAGTTATGCATGTAAATAGACTTATGACGTAATTAGATTAACGAATGATTAATGATTAGTGATGCTTCATTAATACAGAATAGAGAATACAGAATACATAGAATACAAATCAGACCACATATGTAAATATGTACTGCAGCGATATTTGAATTGGATGCATGTGGTTTGCAAAGAGTGCAAGAGGCCATCTTGCCATTATGCTTTTGAAAATGAATTTGCAATGACCTTTTGCTTGCGTAATGTTTGGTGGTGTCGATTGATTGAGTCATGTTTTGAAACATGTTTTCAGAGCCACCCTTGTGTCTAATTGGACTGTCCTCTAATGGACGTATCTCTAATTCATCCATCAGGTCTCTAGAACAGAAATTACATACACATTTTATGCATCCAATTCAAATATCGATGCAGTACATATTTACATATGTGGTCTGATTGCAGATGTATAACTGTATTTTTGGGGAAAGAGTCACTTTGATTCTTTGCAACCCAAATCCTTTTTTCACTTTGTAACAGTGCTCTTAACTGATTTATGTTTTAGTCGAAAAAATCTCTGTCCCCTCTGTTACCTCCTGCAAGGGGTAACATGGTATTAGTCGAGAAAAGACAGATATCCTCTATATATATGGTGAAAAAGGGGTGTTGGGAGTCATGTTGGGCCAACATGAATACAACGTTGGGCCAACATGTTTTGGACATGTTGGGCCAACGTTGATCCAATGAGCAAGGCCAACGTTGGGCCAATGCAATTTGCCAACGTTGGGCCAACCTCTCTTGAAGGAGTGTTGGGCCAACGTTGGGCCAACATGAATGTGCTGCCTGGGATCCCTCTATATGTACATTCACAGAAACAATTTCCATCTTCAAAATTCGCTCTCCTTTGAACAGACCCGCCTTAATTAACGCTGCATGAACCATACAATACACAACCTATATCCCACACATCAACGTATCTTAAAATATACTGACTGCCACATCACACAAAACTAATGCCCCCATAAATATGCAAAATACAAGTAGCGCTATCACCGTAGTAACATGTACAAAAGCGGCTACTAAACATTGCCTGTCTCAGTTATTTTACATTTATTTCTCAGCATATAGACACTAATGAGTATACAGCTTTGTACATGGAGGCCAGGCATTAACATAGTACTTGACAGGTGCAGCTGGTATTATATGTTTTGTATACAATTTTACATTGTGTTATCTAATGATATCTGAAAATATCGGTTGTTTCAAAAAAAATTGCAGTGCTTAACGAAAATATACTCCATAAAATACTATCAGTATCGATAAAATACAATGTGTTTCAAAATGTATATCTTTGATGTTACAGCTTGTAGATTCAGTCACCCTTAGATGTGTTAAAGGAGCTATGGCCCTTTATGATACAGTCATAAGCCCTGTTTATACGGCGAACTTTGCACATATGCAATATTGATTATGGTAGTAATATTCACACGTGAGTAAAAGTATATTTACTATACGTTCATACGTGTTAAATTTGTGCCTTAGCAAATGGGCTTCCAACTCTTTTAATATATTAATCGAGAGAATTCCTAAACATGCGAATTAATATTTATTAGGTGTAAACTAAAATAAATGACATTGATTTATATCTGTCGACATTGGTTTGACTATATCGCCCTAAATATATTGAACATCGGATAGTCAGGTGGTCATAGCGTGCAAGAAGGAGATCTAATAAGGAAAATTTTTAAA